>CP045903.1:15291071-15360706 GCA_013387185.1 Caligus rogercresseyi | reverse complement strand
AAAAGCAGAAACATAGACTACTTACAAAGCTTCACTATTTTCCTTTGGACAGACCTAACATAACAGGCGCTACGGAATACCTGGAGCAATAGCACCACTATTGTGGGCATGAATACACATTATATCCTTAATATTAGTACATCAAACCTCAGAGTTTTTCCAACGGTGGACGGATATTGTCATTATTCCCTGTTGGAAGTCAAGCCTGTCTCCTCAACATACAAACATGTTTTTCTTATAGAATTATTCATATATGATTTATTGTTTAATTGTAAATCAAATTTAAAACTAGAGGTATGTATACACTCAGAGAGTGAAAGCCTCCGCCGATCCCCCACCAATGAATCACTTGGTCTTTTTATCATTTCCACCCTCTACGCACTGTCCTTTTAACTCTACATACTGCTCCTTTAACTCTACACACTTGACTTATAGGGGGCGTTCCAGTTCATCAAAGAGAAGAGCACAGCACAGCGACATATATGGCAGAGTAGGCTAACATGAAATATTTATTAGTATTTAGCTAATTTTAACATGTTAAGAAGCACTCAGAGATGCCAAAATTTCCTTTCCACTTGTTCTTTTGACATTTCCAACAACTCCACAAATTTTCATCTTAATCCGTTCCGCACTTTTTGAGTTATCCTGGACTAACCAACACAAACAACGCCAGTGAAACAATACCTCCTTCGGCGGAGGTAAAAAATGAGTTCCGAAATATGTAGTTTGCTAAGTATGTATATTGGAAATCATTGGTTCGCAAGAGACATACAGTACAGTATATCAATACTTTAATGTTTAGTTTTTATATGTACTCATTACACAAAATGTCATAGTAGTTATAGAAAAGTTGCAATAGAGCATCTGAGTCGTCTTGTAACAAAGGATTAAAGGACTAACACCTTTGGTTATCTTGTCTAAACTGATCTGATTTTGTAAGAAGTATTTTTTTTATACCTCTCTTTATAAATATAAATATTTTTTCACAAGTTTTTATTAAATATAAAACGGAAAATGGGGTACATTATAGTAGGAGCAGAGAGAGGACTCTTGCTAACTCTAAATAAAAGTGAATAGGGTTTGGATAGTGATGGAGGAAGGACTTCTTAGTTTCTTAACCGCTCAGATTATTTAGAGCTTTGAAAATGTAAAACTCACACGAGTCGGAGGAGCTGCTAACTCAACAAGTATATATTTGTTATAACTCAAAAATGTATGGGAAATGGAGCATTTCGTAAACAAAATAATAATTTCATGGGAAACATAGCGCGTATTCATACTCCATCAATTCAATTGAATTTTTTAGAAGTATAAAAGGAAAATATATAATCTGCAAACATATATAACAACAGTGTTATGTACATACTAAAATACATATTGGTTCAAAAATACAATTGTTATAATATTACTCCTGGGAATTGATCTGTTTTCACATGAGAGTAGCCTATTTTTTTCTTTTCGTTTATTTGCTCAGAGCGGAATATATTACTACTACTGAATAAAAATATATATTATAGTTAATGATAAAACTCTGAACAAGGACATGATCGATTATACAACATCATAAGACAGATGAATAATTATTTATACAATTTCATATTTTTTTTATGAACTTAAAATAGTGACTTGATGCTGATGGGTAAAACTTTACAATGCTGGCGGCTCTGGCCAAGGAGTCATCTAAAAGGGAAGGTATTTTGAGTGCCAGGGTATAATAACGTGCTGCAGCTGATATTATTATTATTATTTTCCTCAAATCCTCGTTCCTCACAACTCTGTTGTTTGTGATGCAGTTGGCAATCCACGCCTTCGAGTTGGGAATGGCGAATCCAATCGACTTTGCCTTGGGTGACTGGGGCCTTGTCTTCTTCGCCAATCCAAATTAAACAATCCCTCTCACATAATTGTCTCCACTTTTGTCCAGGCCTCTCACATAAGAACCACAAACTTTGGGTACGGTACTTGATCTCCTACCTGAGCTAGAAACAAGAGAAACCACACTTCAACACGGCCATCGAGCTAACATTCCTCACAAACCTCTCTATTATTGTACTTATTATAGAAGAAGAAGGAAAAAAGTATTCGTCATCCAGAGTGCTCCTGCCTTGTTCTTATTATGTTATTGTTTACATTGATTCATCATTGCTTGGGATCAAATTTCTCGAATGGGAGTGGACGGGTGGCATGATTCCAGTCATTAATTTGCCCCGTCTCGTCTCATCCTCCTCCTCAATGATCGGAGGAGAGACGAGACGTTTGGGAGCTCCTTCATCAATGTGGTCGCTCCTAGCACTTACTCCGCTCATGAATATGTTCAACGGGACTCGCGGATCCAGATCCTTCTATAATAAGTACAATAATAAAGAGGTTTGTGAGGAATGTTAGCACGATGGCCGTGTTGAAGTGTGGTTTCTCTTTGTTTCTAGCTCAGGTAGGAGATCAAAGTAACCGTACCCCAAATTTTTTGAGGATGTAACATAAGCGTGAAGTACGGTAAAAATGTATGTTGATTACATATATATATATATATATATATATATATATATATATAAGATTATACATATATATTAGTTGAATGTATTACATAATGTATAAGGTAAAATTATTTTTTGGAAGTGGATACAAGAGTTGTAATGGACACACAATGTTCACCATTAAACTATTGAGGAATATCTATTATCCAAATAATTGTCCCTATTGACCTATTTGTGTTGTCATTGGCAATTATTTCTTTAAACTGCCAATTGTTTAATCAAATATTATCCGATTTATTATTTAAAAAAAATCAGATAATTTTAATATAAACAATTGGTAAATGCTTCATATATGCTTCTTAACATATATATTTATTTCTGTCGAATAATGGTTTTAGACTGTAGGCCTATCACAAATAAATTGCATTTAATTCTTAATCTATACAATAATTCACCAATCTCCGTCCGTCCGTCTGTATGTCCGCAAACTATCTCATCCCACATTTATGGTCAATTTGAACTTTGAAGGTACTTATGGAATCCTTGGGTCAAGGTGGACCTAATAAAACTATTTGCAAAGTGATGGGACCAGAAATGAACCAGAAAAAATGACCTTTTCTAATTTTACTACCTACTTTTCAAGGTAAAGAGAGGAAAAAAGAAAAGAAAAAAGCATCTCATGTGACTTAAAACATATTCTTTGTACAAAGTCAAACTTTTTATGAGGAATGTTTGTACAAAACAAATCCATGATACAATTTTAAGAAACTTATGTAATATGAAAATTTGGGCGCCGTAGGCGCCCAAAATGTGAGTAAAACATAAACTACCCCACTTTTAATCTTTCTAAATTCCAACTTCTGCTTATCAATATGGCGGTAAAAGTTTAAAAAAACTCCATGACTTGATTTCGATGCTTTGTGTTCCGCTCAAGAAGGTTAGAGCAGATTATTTAAATGAGAGTTCGATCCACGAGTGAATATATCATGATTAACTCATTATCTATTTTTTTCTCATAGAGAACTTAGAGTTCCGAAGTCACGTAAGATAGCACTGAATACGATTTGGTATTTGTTAATTCTTCGGGGGAAGACAAAAAAAATCAATCTCTTTCTGTCACTGTTCACCAACAACAGATATCTAATAATTACCTTGGTATTCAGCGCTACCAACCGTGACTTCAGCAATTTATGCTTTCTATGGTTATGCTTTCCTTTCTCATAACTCGTGACCGAGGTGAGAATAAATGGCTCTCACGAACGAATAAATTAATAGCTCCTTATCTATGTTTTTCCCTTCCACTTTTCGTAACTCGTGTACCGAATATCAGTAAATTATTTTTTTGCAGAATTGGTTCGGCAGAATTGCATCCAACTGGATATAAATAAGCATTATAGCAATATAATAAGTCTATCGAACCTAGGATCATATCAATGAGGTAGACCAAAAATGACCATCCCCTCTCGGGAGTATTCGAACCTGTGCCCCCAACATTGAGAGTTGAACACGCCTTAACACGCACGGCTATCGCACCCTTTAATTCATTTTGGTTTTATTTATTTATCATTTACTTTAAACATATTCAGTGTATTTCCATTCCGATGAGACATGTAAATGTTAAAAGAGTTTTTTTTGTATATATGTATATATAATATTTTATTTATTTTAAATAAGTTAACGTCTGTGACAAAAGAATTATCCGAGGGCGATTATCTTTGCCCAAGCCGTCTGACACGGTCTGATATTCTTCTTGTTAACTTGCATACACCATGTAATAAGTGGAACCATAGAGATAAAAAGATACAGAGAGCTTATGCCTTCATCTGTATTTTTCGTCCAATATAAACAAATTAATTTGTACTATGTCATCGTAAACTGATAATAGAGATAGAATCTATCTCTATGATCAGCTTACGATGACGTAGTACAAATTACTTTGTTTATATTGGACACAAAAATACAGATGAACGATTTTTCTCTGCTATTGAGGGGAATCAGCTCTCTCTCTCTATCTGTATATCTCTATGGGTGTAACACTTAGAAATCTTTTCTCCTTTCAAAGAAAACATACTCACGTAAAGTACAAATTGAATCGAAGAATTTTAGATAAATATCTTTATATTCCTCCAAGAAAACTTAAGATTTAGGAAGTAACGTTTCAGTTCATTTAGACTTTTTGTGTGTAAAGTCTTCTATGTTGTCTGAATTATATATATATATATATATATATAAACAAACAGCTTTTTCCACGAATTCTATAATGAATTCTATTAATGTTTGGCTCTGCGTAAACAAAGAATATATATTTATTAGGATCTGCGGTTAAACTTCTGCTACATATATAGTTTACCAACATAGCAATATACATGCGTGTCAATCATAAGATTATAAACACACTTGAGATTTATACTACTTGTTTTCTAGTACATTTAAAATACCCTTAAAAGCAGTGAGAAACGAAATAAACTTTCAAATTTTATGAGGGATTTATGAGGAAAAGTATTAAAAATGACTGCTAAAAACTTTGTGACTTCTTATTTTAAGATAACTTTATATTTTTAAAAATACAGTAATCAATAATGAGTCAACACTTGCCGTCAAGTATACATTTTATCTTCATTTAAAATCCGCCCTCCCTATAAAAGATGTAAGATGGCAAGGATAATATTCCTTGACATGCATAATCTTTATTATCGGAAAAGAAAGTTCGTAACCATAAAAGGTGTTCATCAACGTTTTTGAACATAGTTCAACCTCCTCATACAAATGAAAGTCTGCTAATAGATTGTAAATTTACAGTAATTTTGAATTATAATGTTCATTTATTTTTGTTTTTAACGTAACTGTCTTAAGATTGTTTTTTTTTTTGTATCTCCTACTCTATTCTAGTCATTATTATATTTTTACACTGTATGGATTTAAACAAATAAATTAACATCATAACAAAAAAATTAGATTGAAAATATTTTTGGACTTAATATAAATTCAGTAAAAGATGAGGAAAAATCACATTTTAAAGACTTAAAAATATTTTTACTTTATCGTTAATCTTTTCTCGGCGTTTTATTCGGTCAAGCTACTACCGTAAAATAAAAAGTAAAAGAAAAAGAAAGAAAGAAAGTGGCTTCAATCAATTCGAGGGGTAATTTATCGTCTATTTATAATGTAAATTAAAATATGGTTATTATTTTTATTATTATTTGCCTCAATGGTTCGATAGAATTGCATCCGACAGAAAAAGCATTATAGCATTAAAGTTAGTCTACTGAACCTAAGATCTCATCAATGAGGTAGACCTGACCATCCCCTCTCGGGAGTATTCGAACCACCGCCCCCAACATTAAGAGTTGAACACGCCTTAACGCACAGGGCTATCGCGCTCCCTTAAATTATTATTGCATTAAGGCTTTTATGCCAGAAAACTTATGGTTCCTAATATGTGCTTTAGACGTCTCATTTTATAAGCAACCCAGCCTCCTGGATTGTCCTCAATTTAATCATAATTATATTTTGTTAAATTGTATCAACAAACCGATATCAAATGGTCTTAAGTTATTTTATATACATGCCTATAATTTCATATGCGTAAACTTCTGATTTGTGTTCTAAAATAGGGTTGTTGAAAGCATCCTTCACGCTCTTCTTCCATCTCGCTCGCCAAAGAAACTCATTGTAATTGGCCAGGCAGCATAGAATCTTTTATGCCGATTGACCACACATGTGAAGAGGTGGACTTTTTTTGGGGGGAAATACTTTTATTTCTCTATACACACATATTGCCCTCGTGTAACTAATTTGATCTCAAATAGGGGCATCATCATCATTTGTCCTCTTTTGACCTTCAAGTCCAATAGTAATTTTCTACTTTCCCTGCATTTAGTCAAGGTTTTATGCTCTATCTTGACATATTATTATCATTATTATAATTATTATTATTTCCCAAGAGACTGCAAATACTTTTTACTTTTGCTTATGCCTCTCTCATTGTATGGCTTTTTTTTCCTATATGGTTCCATAGAATTGCAGTATTCGAATAGATGTAAATAAGCATTATAGCATTAAAATTAGTCACTCGAACTTAAGTTCTTATCAATGAGGTAGACAAAAAGTGACCATCACCTTCCCCAGCATTGAGAGTTGAACACGCCTTAACACGCACGGCTATCGCACCCTTTATTTTGTCGTGTTTTATTCTATGTAGAAAATAAACTCTAACTGGTGTTTAATAATAACAATCACATTGATGTGCTAGCTTTGTATTATTTATAAAATATCATGATTTTAATATCATTTTTTTTGTCGTCATACTGTATGGTCATTCATTTTATATCTACATACCTCCTAGTAAGTCAAGTAAGCCATTGTATGGCTTACTTGACTTACTATAAGGTATGTAGATATAAAAATGAATGACCATATAGTATGACGACTAAAAACCTCTGTTTTTAGGGACAAGACATTAAAACATAAATCATTGTATATCAACGACTTCCCCTTCAAGACAGCAAATTGAGCTGTTTATGAACTTTATACAATATTTGCATGTTTGAGAGGGATGAGCAAAACAGGGATCTGATTATAACGATCTAAAAAGATATAACGACGAAGGCCGATCTGATCAAATAAATTGCGATAACAAAATGAATAATATCATTTTTTCATATTAATATATTAAATGTTGCTCCTGAATGCTTAGCTGATGGTCATTATGTAACAACATAAATATATCTTACAGTAATTTTGAATTATAATGTTCATTTATGTTTTGTTTTTAACGTAATTGTCTTAAGATTGTGTTTTTAATCTCCTACTTTCTAGTGTATTCTTTTTTTACAATGTATGGATTATAGCTAAAAAAAAAATCTTAAACAAAAAATATTTACAAGGTCGGCTGATAAGTCCCGAGACTAACACATAGATGGCGCCAGTGGATTTGTTTTCATATGACTGTCAGCTAGTACCAACCTTCAAAACATACATGCATAAATATAACAGCTGTCTGACAACTAGTTTGTGAGATATTGCGTTTTAAGTGAAGCTACTTTGTTATTGTGAAAAAATGGAAAAAGACGAATTTCGTGTGTTAATAAAACATTATTTTTTGATTGGAAAAAATACTGTCGAAACTAAAACTTGGCTTGAAGAATGTTATCCGGACTCTGTTCCATCGAAAGCAACCATATGTCGATGGTTTGCTGAATTCAAACGTGGTCGTGTGAGCACGAATGATGATAAACGAATGATGACGCCCAAAAGAGGTGGTTACACCAGAAAACATAAAAATAATCCACAAAATGATTTTAAATGACCGTAAAGTGAAGTTGATCCAGATAGCTGAGACTCTGAAGATATCGAAAGAGCGCGTTGGACATATCGTGCATGAATATTTGGACATGGAAAGCTCTGTGCAAAGTGGGTGCCGCGAGAGCTCACAATCGACCAAAAACAACAACGAATTGATGATTCTGAGCAATGTTTGAAGCTGTTCAATCGTAATCAATCCGAATTTTTGCGTCGATATGTGACAATGGATGAAACATGGCTCCATCACTTCACTCCCGAGTCCAATCGACAGTCAGCTGAGTGGGCTGCATATGATGAACCGAATCCAAAGCGAGGAAAAACGCAACAGTCAGCTGGGAAGGGTATGGCGTCTGTATTTTGGGATGCACACGGTATAATATTCATTGACTATCTTGAAAAGGGGAAAACAATCAACAGCGATTATTATATAACCTTGTTGGAGCGTTTGAATGATGAAATTGTTGAAAAACGGCCCCATTTGAAGAAAAAAAGTGTTGTTTCACCAAGACAATGCACCGTGTTACAAGTCAATGAAAACAATGGCTAAATTAAATAAATTGGGCTACGAATTGCTTCCCCATCCACCGTACTCTCCAGATCTGGCCCCAGCGACTATTTCCTGTTTGCAGACCTGAAGAGAATGCTCGCTGGCAAGAAATTTAAGGACAATGATGGAGTAATCGCCGAGACAGAAGCCTATTTTTCGGATAAAACGAAAGATTACTATAAAAGTGGAATCGAAAAATTGAAAGATTACTATAATCGCTGTATTGCCCTCGAAGGCAACTATGTTGAATAATAAAATCGAATTTTGTCAAGTAAATGTTTTCTTCTTAGTTAGTCTCGGGACTTATTAGCCGACCTGTTATATCTTTGAGATCTATACAACTTAAAATTTCCCTGCGTAACAAAAGTTAATTGTTAGTCAGCCTTTTAATGGAGGCCTCTTTATGTTGTTTGTTTGCTAATGCAAGTTTGAATAAAAATGAACATATTTATTTGGCTATATTGCGAATTAACAACTTTTACGATATTACAATCAGCAATATATAGTGTATAACTATTCCTTGTTGATATTAAGAAACAATTATATTATCACAATCTGAATATAGGAAAAAAGTTGTTTTTACTATGTTTTGAAATGTTATTTTGTATGTTTTGAAAAGACTAGTATTAATTATTGAAGACAAGTTATATGCCCTAATGATTATATATTTATCATTATTATTTGTTTGTTTGTTTAGCTCCTAGATATGACCCCTCCTCACCGGAACTTAATCCGGTATCAACGGGTAGTAATACTCTCAAGGAGTACTCTTTATTTATTAATAATATTAGTTCATATATTTTTAAGTATTTAAATTATTTAAAAATGAAATCCTCGAGGTATAAACGTTGCTCCCCGATCTCTCCCTCAAGTGCCATCATTTTTTGCCTTAATGGCGGACAGCCAAAAATGAGATGCTGATACGGAGTTTCGTCTTCCTCCTCGCAGAGTCGGCAGATTGTATTGGAGTCTTGTAAAGATGCCTGTTGAGGCCGATATGACGGTGACCATTCCAACAGTGACGCATATTTGGGCTTGTTTATACTTTAAAATCTTGCTCCCGAGATAGGGATTTGGTACGAAGAGTTTAGACTGGTGGCAAGTGCTCGTCGCGAGCCAAGCGGTCCCCAATTCCTTTAAGGTCGCTTGTTTAAGGGCCTTATATATATATATATATATATATATATATATATATATATATAATATATATATATATATATATATATATATATATATATATTATATATATATATATATATATATATATGTGTGTGTGTGTGTGTGTGTGTGTGTGTTTACATAACGTTGTATATCCGATTTTCTCACAATTATATATCCATAAAACAATTACCAACTAACAGAACCACGGTGAGTTAACCCAGTGGGAGGAAATTGCAAGGAGGATGAGATTAATTGGACTTGTGGATACGACATGCCAAACCAAACCAAACTGTATATACAAAATATTTTTATCCCGTTACCATGGTATTACATGGTTGACTATCTTTCCCTTTCTCACTCATTACAACTCATAAGAAATCGAATATAAAAAAGTACTGATGGTATTTATTATTGGTTTCCAATTTGTTGGCAAAGTTTTTTTTTGTCAACAAATGAGAGTTTCGAGGAGAAGTTTTTGTTATATTAAAATGTTGATTCTTTTTGTGAGCTGTCAAATCTTTTGTTAGGAAGAACTAATGGGAAATGTAAATAGCGAAGTATTCTTATGAATGATTCATAATTGCTTTAAATCAGATTCTATTTAATTGATAATTATATATTTTTAATATTTGAATTGAAGAAAATAAACTTGGTTTTTTTTTGGAAATGGCAAGAGGTGGAGGGAGATACTCACTTGGCAGTTATTCGAAATAAAGCATTCCATAGAATAACACTTCATTACCTCGACACCTTACATAACCTGATTGAAAAAAATTATATTTATTATTTAATACATTAACAACAGACTCACGTTTATGTATATGTTTCGATTCAATATTTTGGATCATAAACTTCATTTGAATTAACAGTTCAATTCAATAAAACGTTACAGGCGATAATCCTGTGATTACAAATATGAACCCTCCAGTGAGGGCAGTTTATATATATGTATATATATTAGGGGGATCTTATTTCACGTTTTGCGTATTTGAGAGTCGAGCTCCCCCAAAGATTTTACTTTAGTGCATAGAGATCATCTTGTGAAAGTTTCAACGAAATCGAATAATGGGAAGAACTCGCTCAACGGGCCCAAAAGTATTTAGTAAACTTATATAGTACATTTTTTTCGCCATTCAATCGCTTGTAATGTCCTTAATTTCAATGCTATTTTCAAACCGTTTGCCGCAAATGTAGGTAAGTTTTGAAATAGTCATTTTTATAGAAAATACCCCAAAAATGAACATTTGGAAACTTTATTATCTCATTTGATTTTAGATGTATATAAAAAATAAAGACAGATTTGGAATCCTTACAAGTATACTACATTTTGTGGCAACTTGTTTGAAAATACTATTGAAATTAAGGATATTACAAAGATCGAATGGCGAAAAAACATTACTACATAAGTTTACTAAATAACTTTTGGGCCCGTTGAGCGGGTACTTCCCATTATTCGATTTTGTTCAAACTTTCACAAAATGATCTTATGCATATTTGAATAATTAATTAAGTCAATAAAACGTTACAGGCGATAATCCTGTGATTACAAATTTGAACCCTCCAGTGAGGGCAGTTTATATATCTATATATATATATATCAAAAATGCTATCTCTTCCATCCAGGTAACACTAACAGCATTACCAGATGGTAATCGTATATTCTCATATCAAAAGACAATTTTTGGGGGAGAGTACGTATTTGCTTATATCTCTTAAAGTATAGCAATTTTTAGAACACCAACATATCAAATGAAAGCTTGGTTAACCAGCTTTAATATTTGGTATACTAAATCATGTCAGTTTAATAAGTAGAGAGTTATATGTAATTAAAAAAGCCTATCTCGCGTACAAAATGACGCATATAATGGATTATAAATGCGTCAGAGACAAAGTAAAATTTGAGAGGATACCTTGACGCAAATCTAAGAAACACATTATTTTTTATTTTTTCATAATCGATTTCTTATAGGTCAATACAGGCTCTGAATCATATGATGTAAACTCAGATTGTACTGAATTCTGAATTGATAGAATGCAACCAAGGTCATTTTTGGATTTATCATCTAAAGTTTTACTAAACTTAAAAGTACTATTTTACTCTGAAGCGAACAAGTCATCTTCTACAGGCGAGTGAAGTTAATTGATACAAAAAAGCTATGAAATAAGCTAACAATACACACTCCATTTTTTCCTTTGTTTTTACTGAAAACTTTGTTTTATTAAAAAACAACAAACATACGTCTGGTAGTAAATTAGATTTCCTTTAAATTAATAATTATTATTGAAGTCTGTAGCGTCCACCATTTTGAAGAAATTTGCGGAAAACTATATTTTACTAAATTTTTAAAACTTTGACCTCGTTGCGCGACCTCGTAATGTTGACCGATTTTGTTCAAACTTTGTATGTCGTCTTCTTTTATCACCAAGAAACAGAAAATCCACAATGTTGCTAACATTTCAAACTTTTGAAAAATAAGAACGCCCTAATATATATATATATATATCAGGAAACGACCGAGTACCCGCCTGGCAAGACCGAGGTCCAGGTTCGAGAAATATTTCTAGGAAATTATTTTCTATATACGTCGTCACTTTGAGATGACATGGCAATATGCCCGGCTCCAAAGTTCGTTGATAATATATTATACTATATATATATATATAATAATCTATATAAATATATATATTATAATATATCCGTCACGAAGCGTACACATCTGACCGGGCGAAGTCCCCTGGTCGAGATCCATGCTAATTTCTTAGTGTTTATCATATATCGTCATATGGAGATAGTAATATATATATATATATATAATATATATATACGTACCCATCGGGAATCGTCTCAATCCTGACAAATGTATATTGTCTATTATATATATACTATATATATATTATATATATATATGTATACTAATACATACACAGTCTATTGTACCAATCTCATCGTGAAGATTGACTATATAAATTATCAGTTTTCATAATATGAGGAAGTTACTCAAATATTTTTTATTATTACAAAGTATTCTTTTCGCTTTTGTGCTTATAAAACTCAAATATAACTTTCTCTCTGTTTTCATATTTTTTTACTTCCCTAAAAATATAGTTATTTTATCCCAGATGGAACATTAGGATCCCCATTTATTAAAGTACATTAGTAATCTCCGCCTCAAACATCTCTGTTTGTGACTTTAAACAGCTTTCATCATATAATTTTCTCTCACATTTCTCTGTAGGTATATGTTAATACAATGATTGTACTACGTATGCAAGTATATCACTTAAAGTATTTTTTTTTATATTCAAGTTTTTAAATAAAAGTTGATGTATTTGCGTATAAAATACAGAAGAAGACATGTAGTTCTTAATTAATACAACAGAACAAACGAAATATAACAAATAAAATAAACAAATACAATCATATCACAATGGTATAACAAGTATAAGAAACTAAATCAGCATTTCAAAATGAAGCATAGCTTTGAATAAAAGACTAAAACAGACATAAAAACTCAAATCACTAATAAAAAAATGATAAACTCTTAATTATTATTCTAAAATGGCTGAGAGACTTTTTTGGAAAATACTTGATTTCCCTCGAAGCGAGAGTTCACAAGTTGTCGGTTACGGAGGAGATTTGAGGGTGAGAGCTTTATATCTGATGGCGACTGCCAGGATAATTCCACAGAGATCCCAGGGACTTAAAAGCTCATTTTTTATATTGTTGTGTGGATTAAAGCAAATCACATTGTTTGCCCTACAAATTATGACATTATTCAAATCATATGAGTAATCGTATCCATATCTTTTTAAATATGTAGTAAAATATATCGGGAAATGAAGTCACATATAACATATGGCGATAGAGTGGCCAGTTTTGAATAGCTTGTCAAATAGTACATATATACTTTTTAAAGGAAATATCCATTATCAATTGTAATTTTTTTTCTTCAAAAGTCCTTTTATTACTTTCTTAATTACTGAAAATAATTTCAAGTATACATGTATAACCCTATACAATTATAACTAATAACTATAATTGTCATTCAATATTAATATCAAAAGATGAAAATTGTACATAAATACTGATTCCAGTCTGTTATTGCAACGAAAAGGACCTTCGCATTTGATACTTTTTTGTGATGTTGACAAAAATTCAATAGCTATATTATGTAATATACATTCACTTGCAATACCATGCATTAAAAAATAATAAAGATGCATTTACTACCTATAAAGTTATGATTATGCAGACAATTATATTTTTTCCTCGAAGGAATTATCGAAGTAATGAAAGCAAGTGCGATCTTATAGTCTTATAAAAAATATATTTCAACATAATATAAATAATATAACCAAAGAAATTAAGTATATATTATATACTTTTTCTTTGGTTACCTATTTGACTTTCCGAGGTAGTATAGACAGCAACATGATAAAAGGGGTTGTGTGTGCTCTAAGATCGTTTATTCGATTCTGCTGAATAAAAGACTTGCCCTCAATGTGTACTATTGAATCCTACACTCAAAGAAACAAATACTTTTTTTCTTTACTACTTACATTTCATGTTTTTTACAGTAGAAAAAATATTTTGCAGTTTCTTTATTTTGCTCTTATTTTTTTGATAGGTTCTACTACGTACAAATGAAAGCAAGAAAGCTGAAGAGGAGGATGACAATTTCTGTGAGGGAGGCTTTGCCGGATCAACTTCCAGTCCGGAGGGAGCTTTTAGCCCTGGAGTCCTGGATTCGTCGACTCCTGGGCTCACCCGTGCCTTCAAAAAACAACTTTGTCTCCTTGGACATCTTCCTCCCGGATACCTCTACCACCTAGCCTAAATGCCTCCCTCATGTTTGCCATACGGATCACACCCGGTTCCCTCTTTGTGACTTCCCCATTCATATGCCCATTGAGCTCCTAGGGGTCTCCACTTGTCTTCAGGTAGAGTTTATTCATAGGGAATTCCCTTCAGGTGTAACTTTAATTCAATTTGTTTATATAACTAAAAAGTTCCGTGACGTTACCTTAGAAAGGTACCAAATAACTAGACATTAAATCTGCGTCCTCATTTGATATGATATATCGGTTGAGATAGACTTTAAAAAAATGCATCACAAGGATCATGCCTCGTTTTACGATAAACAATTATAGTATATTTAATGGTCTTAACCAGACATGGCCAAACTTAGGCCCGTGGGCCGTATACGGTTAGACAATTTAATTCGGCTCACCGAGCTTGTCCAGTAAGTAAAATATATTGCTTCATAATAATTCATTACGCGTGTCCATACGCGTTTCACCAATAGATGGTGCGCTGACATTTAGGCCTTACTCTTTATTCTCTCTTGAATTTTCTCATTGCCCTTTGAGCCCTTCTGTAAAAATGAGCGGACCAAAGAAAAGGAAAGTGAACAGTCAATGTACTGCTGTGGCCCCTTTTTCAAATTTTATAACCCATAGTGGCCTGCAAGTCAAAAAGTTTGTACATCCCTGGTCTAAACTCACCGCTAACCCGCCATTAGGTTTTAATAAAAACAACATTCCCCAATAGTGGGGCTTCAAATCAAGCGTTAATGGGTCCTCAGGTTATACATTAAGAAATACTCGAATCTCAAATCTAACTTCAATAGAACATCATCGGTTGTCACAATCAGTTGTATATTGGGCTTAGAAAATATACGCCTTGTTTTGGTCACAACTATGGAATTTACGGTAATATAGTCGGGGGTATTATTTCGCTTACGCCTTAATCGCACGCTTTATCGTCGTATGCTTTTTTTCGTATGATCCTTTAGCACACGCTTTTCTCATCGCACTCTTTTTAAAGTTTATCTCCATCGTCATAGTTACTTATAATCGCACATTTAACGTCGTGAGCTTTATTGTCACAGGTTTACTTTGATGCTTTGCTTACTGTAACAAGAAAAAAGGGAACATACAGAAAAAAGCAAATGAAGATATAACGCGTGCGATTAAGGCGTGCGCGAAAATAAAAAGTACGACATATTATTGACACCCAAATATTGGCATCCTTTAAGCATAATCCATGCGTTATAGGTTCTTTCTGTATTGCATATAAGTTTGAGGCCATACACATTAAGCATGGACCATGCAAGAGCACGTTAGCTCAGTGTAAACGTGATAACTCTGAATGTTTTTGAGTAAGAAGTGGCTTGTTCAACTGCCTCAATGAAAATATAATTGGTTCGATCGACTCATTATAATGCTATAATACTTGTTTATATAAGATTGAGATGCAATTAATCGAATCTTATAGGCATGAACATGCGGTTAGGTCAGGGATGGGCAATTTTTTTGACTTGCGGGCCACTATGGTTATACAATTTGAAAAAAGGGGCCACAGCAGTACATTGACCGTCCACTTTCCTTTCTTGGTCCCACTCATTTTTACAGAAGGGCTCAAAGGGCAATGAGAAAATTAAGAGAGAAATAAAGAGTAAGGCTTAAATGTCAGCGCACCATCTATTGGTGAAACGCGTATGGACACGGCGTAATGAATTATTTTGAAGCAATATTATTTTACTTACTGGACAAGCCGCGGTGGCCGAATTAATTTCTAACGGGCCGTATACGGCCCACGGGCCTAAGTTTGGCCATGTCTGGTTAGGTAATAATGGTAGATGAAACATTTACGTCATTGGTCAGATTTACAGTGACGTCAAGCTCCACTTTACTCACTCCACGTCACTGCATTTAGCGCATAAAAAAAAATATTTCAAGAAAGAAAAAAAAGATAACTCAGCCACTTGCAATACTCTCACGTGTTCCATCTTCCACCACAGGTCTTGATGCTCATTATGTTGGAAAAGAAGGTTGTGTTTCAAGCATGGAGTACTCAGTTCTCACAATCAGTATCCTTGCATTTACAAAGCTTTTGTATCCCTGGAGTATATGTTCCCCGTGATTCCCCTCCTTCCACCGTCCATGAATGGATCAGAACAGGTAAATGCTTGACTCTTAAGCCTGATAACCCATCAAATTAAACATGATTCTTTCAGTTACTCTTGGCTCCAACTCCCTTTATAATTGGGATCCCAACGAATTCTTCGCCTAAACGCAACTTAGACAAGTAAGTTGTAATGCATGATTAATTAACCATATATATAATTATTATCTGGATATTATCCGGAAATACTTTGTGGTTATTATAATTCAGATACAGAAATAGATTGGTCTTATTTGGCCTTATTTTTGAAACACATTTTTTTTGGCAAAGTATAAACAAGAATAAAAATTAAATGTCGGATTTGCTCCTTTTGAGGAAATCAATGAAGACTGCTAAGCATTTGTGATGAAGTATTTTAACATTTTACGGTATTGAAAGCGTATTGCATCAAAACTACAATATGTTGTAAAGGCCCACAGACTTTACATATTTTTACGTTTGTCCAAAAATAAATTCCCTTAGAAAATTAAATGTTATTTGCATAATATTTCGAACCACACAAAGTCAATCCCTTCATCTTTCAAATGGTGCAAAGAGTAAATATTTCTTAGGTGGGCAGATATGCAAAACTTACAACAAAAAATGTTTTTCATGTTCCATACAATTTATAGTTTTTTCATTAACATCAACTCACTTTGTGCCATCTTAAAAAATCGTTCAAATGTCACTTGTGCCTCTGATATTGTTCGAAAAAAACCATACCAACGTCACATTGACTTCTTCTATGAATACCTCCGAAATCATAAACAAAATATTGTTTGTTCTTTCTAGTACATATTAAGAGTTTATTGGGGGGCGATAAGAAATTGAGGAGGAAACCACTCTTATATAAAGCTGCAGGTATTATCAATTTGAAACAATTGTAATGTATACTATTTAGATCGAATAAAATGAATTAAAGCATCCCAGTAGGATCTTATCCTATAAAACTATATCATATATATATATATATATATATATATATATACCTTTTTAATACCTAGATACTCAACAGAATGAAACAGTTGGTCTACTTGAAAGTTGTTTGTTGACGTATAGCTACTTAAAATGGCCGTCACATTGGGGATTGTCATTTAATGTCAATTAAGTCACGGGAATATAAGAATGAAAATCCCCGATTACCTTCTACGGGCCGGGGCTTAAATTTTATGTTTCACATAAAAAAGTATTATACTTTTCACGTACTTTGACGTGATTGGATGTCATTTTCTTCCCTTCTCAATTCTTTAAGACTTGAATTTTAGACTTTGAAGGTTCAAGGGATGACAATAGTTTTTCCCTTATCTTTGTTGTTTCATTGTCTTCAATAATGAGTAGTATTATTATTACTATATATATATATATATATACATGCGTAGTTGAGTTGTTTTCTTTATTAGTCTTTTTCGCAATTAATAGTTAGATCGGTGATAAAGGAATGCTAAAGAATGTTTTAATACATTTAATATATTAGTTTAAAGGTTAGTTTTACGGAATAACTTACAACTACTATATTTCCTGCGAAAATAGTATATGTATTATATTATGATGTTCTTGAAACGTTTCAAACTTACAAAATATATATTTGCTAATATTCACTTAATTCATCAAAACTTTGAATAAAACTTTATTTTCCAAGTTAATATATCTTATGTATTAAGAAATTGTACTCAAATGATGGGTGATGCCTTACATACTACCTTCATACTTTTTATACATATATATTTGCTTTTTTATATTTATTATTGATCTCTAATTGGTTTTGTATTAATGAGTAGATAATTTGTTAATTATGTTAGCATTGATAATACTTTAAATATACATTACGATTAGCTAATTAAATTATTCACTTATGAATCTCTATTCACCATACCCTAATATCAATCCTTCGATGTCTTACAATAATTACTTCTAGAATGAATATCAATGAATTTAGTTGATTCCCAATTTAATTAGTACATATATGGTTTTTACAACTGTATTCTATTAAAATCGGCAATGGTTTAGTTCACGACTAAGACTTTGGATGTCTTCTGATGGGTTTGACTATTCAATTAATGTCCACTAGTTCATTTTCATGACTTGGTGGGTAATTTGATATCTAACAGTCGTTTCACGGTGCATGACAAGATTGATTAAAAACATGTAGATTTTGGGATATTCAGTTCGAAAAAGCCGCTATACATATAATATTTTAACTCGTCACTGGATTTAGATCACTGACCTAACTAATATTCAACTCTAAGCAGAGATATTTAATTAACTTGAAGACATCTAGTTAAAATGGCTTTCATGCGAGATAAACAATGAAATATAACCTAAATTGTAATAGAATACGACGGAATAGAAGAAGGAGAATTCTGCCAGTGACGTCAGGCTATGTCGTCACTGGTTTTTTTGCTTGGAATATTAAAGGGATCATAATTAATCCTTTCTTCTCTTCTCTGTTTCATCAGCTGTTGACCACAACATGGCTCTTCCCTACTCTTATTCAATATATTGTCTAGCGATTTATTAAATAAGTAGGGGGAGATTAAGATGCATCAATTGAAATGTGTAAAAATAATCCAGAGAACAACTTTTTATTCATTCGTACTTTATCTTCATTGCTTTCGAAATCGCTTCTTTATTATCAACAGTTATTTAAATATTTTTTAAATCCTTTCAGTTACAATTATAGTTTTTTGGACGATGTTTGGCTCGTAGACCTGGACATCAATCAGATCACACCTCCACTGGATACTCCCCTGTCCGACATTCCAGCTCTTCCAGAACCCGAGGGCCGTATCTTGAAAACAGATTTGAAGCAAGCTCTGGCAAGCCTATCCTTCCAGCCCATCAAGAACTTTGATGATCTGCCCCCGGAGTGCATTCAAAAACTGACGGAGAGGCAAATGACTCCAGATTGCTTTACTCCCGTCTCCGGACACAATCCATTCATCTTTGGAAACGACGCGGACTCTGTAGACATTGCGACTCGAATTGCTATGGTATGAATATTAAAGGGGGTATACAGATCTGACCTGGTAAATACATTGACGCTCCACAAGAATAATACGATTTGTAGAAAATATCAATAATTAAAGCTAGGCAAGTCTGGATAAAAAAGTGCTTTTAGATCCCAAAAACTTTGAATTAAAAAAACCCGCTAAATATTTAAAACTAATCCTAAAATTGAGAGCAATTAGCAGGGGGAAATAAAGGGAAACTTTAATAGGGCGTACGCGTTCGGCATAGAAACGAATTACCGCATTATGAGATGCAGGCGTGCAAAGAAAAAGCGCCCGTACGCGTTATGTACAATAAAATGCGATTATCTACATTTGTCAATGAGTGGGGCTAAAAATTAAGAAAACATGTAAAAATTTGCTAAATATACAAAAAAAAGTAAAGTTACAAAAAATTGAAATCATTATTATATAATTATACTATATTGGATCAATGCAAGTAAATAGTATACTGGTATGGCTTTCATATTTCTAACAAATTCCCAAATATTTTGATATCCAATCTGTTAGATTTACTATGACGATTGTCAACTAATATTATCTGCGAAATTATTTTCCTTTATGAATGATTTGTCTGCAAAAATAAAGAACCACATAGTTTATTTCCATGTAAACTCTTCGCTAAAGTTAAAAACCCCAGATCATTTGTACCCTTATATTGAACATATCTTAATATGTAGCCAAAATGTATATTAAACCATGTACTTTCAATCAAATACCCACGTTTTTAAAGGATTATCCAAGAATGTATGTCCTCATGGGTTTTATTTTTGTCAAATACATTTATTTAAATAATGATTGTTTTATAAGGTCCAAAAAAAAATTAATAAATCAATTTGAAAATAATTACAAATCATCTTTGTTATTAATTTCTCTCAGCCCAACTAAATTAGTCTTCTACCAACAATTGTTGATAAATTGGAAAATAGGTTATATTTTTGTTCAAATTTTAAAGAAGGAACAATATATGTATATAGGTTTAATTTCTGTACTTTTATCATTTAGGTGAACTTTTTCAACTCCAAGAATGTATTGGCCTACTTCGGGGATCACACCCGTACCCTTCGCCTCTACCCCCGGCCATCGTCTCCTTTCAATCCAATCCTTTCTCCGCTCCCGTGACAAGGTCACGTCCTTCATTAACCAGCTGTCCTCAACGCAGGCCGTGGAGTCTTCGGGGAGTGGAACCTTCGTCCAACCAACGTGGCCTACCTACGGATACACTCCGGGTCTACGATCCAACGCTTGTGGGGGACAAGTCCAAGTGGTTCGCGGGGCTCTTGGAGCCCCCACTCATCTACTCTGCCCTGGAGGAGTCCTCCTGCTTAAGTCTCCTTCTCTTCGTGAGGGAATCGCTCCAAGATGGGGAGGAGTGTGCAACGGATGAGAGCGGGAGTGACTCCGAGGACTCGCAATCCTCAGCATCCCTCCTCAACCTCTTCCAGCTCCTCATCCTCTGCGTCCTCTTCTATAAGCGATTTTATGTCCTCAGATATGACGAATCCTGCGGTCTCCCATGTGGATATGCACGGCAAGGGCAAGTCGGACTCTGGGATACGCATACACTCTCCCCGGCTGAGGCTCAGGTATGTGCTCAACCCGCGCCCTCAATGAATTTGATTGGCTGGAAGGGACAACAAAAAGGTTCTTCTTCCAGTCATAACAATAAAAATAATTATATTTTATGTGTCTGAGAATGAGCAGCTTTTCCTGCATTCCAATAAATTTGATAGGGAATTGGAGTAGTCATTTCAAAGGTGTGTAAATGACATCTATGGAGGTTATTGAGAATACTAGTATTTTGGGGATGAATTTCTTCTCTTTGAATTGCGTTCATGTCTCAAACGCTGCGAGTGAAATGATACCCAATAGCATAATACCAACTGTGTTTCCGTTCAATCCACAACCCAGACACAATATAATAATAATATGACTATTCCTTGTGGCCTAAATAAGTTTCAACAGTCTTAAGGTAAGAACCGATTGATTAATGGTTCAGTTTCAAAATATTTTGGATAACCCAGTTTGGCACATTTCATTCATAACCATTGGACAAAAGGACTTCGCCCAGGGGTGTTTTTCATCTCTTGTTTGTGCCCGGCCAGAGACCATTTGAGTAATTACTGCCTGGTCGGTTCCTCTGTTATGTTTACATATATGGGTATATCTTGTGATCGAGATGTTAAAAAATAGATCTGTTTTCGAAAAGGTTTGGCTCTCAATGATATTTTCTTTCGATATAAGTTTATTCTTTCTTTACTTTGCAAAATATTAATTATATGATTTAATGTTTATTTCAGGAAAAATCTACTGTGACTTTGCCTTTTCCTTATCCTCTGAAAATTTCCTCCACTCACCATGACGTCACCATGGCTCCTCCTCCTCTCAATGCACGAATGCACAAATTGAAGAAGTAAGTACTGCACTATGTATAATTACAGATTGGCAAAAAGAGTTGTCTCCTCGAGATTTAAGCTTTTGGGGCGTTGAGTTCGGAGACTCCTAAATAGTATCAAATATAGTAGACGCTAACAAAGTTGACTGAATGGATGTCCTATTGCAAAAATGGAGTCGCTATTCATTTATGTTACATTTATGATATTGAAACTAAAAGTATTACACAAAAAACCGCTAAGGGATATGTAAAATTGTCTATCATTAGAGATAAAGAAAAGGTTATGATTTTTAGATTGACAAGTTGAAATATGAGGAGAAGAGAATAAGAAGCAGTTGTTTATTGTGCAAAAAATATCACTTACTTCGAGGTTGTTGGAGATCGAACATGAGCTATTCAGAGTGAGGAAATTCATCTTTAAAAAATAATACTAACTATCTCCATTCTTCATGACCTACAATCAATGACGTCATGGCGAATCCTTTGAATGAAAGACTAATGATAAGAAGCAGTTGTTATTGTGCAATAAAATATCACTTACTTCGAGCCTGTTGGAGATTGAACATCAGATGTTGAGAGTTGGAATTCATCTTTAAAAATAATATTAACTATCTCCATTCTTCATGGACCTACCTATCAATGACGTCATTGGCAAATCCTTTTAATGGACTCTCCTATTGGTCAGCCTATTAATATAAATTGGTTTAAGGAGTTTCTTTACTTAATAAAAAAAGTATGTCTATTGTGTTTGCTCATGTCTGTCGATAAATCGATCATCACCCTGACTATCGAACGTCGAAAAAGAAAGAAAACAGTGTTGTTAAATATGTATAAAAATCATATTATTGATGAGTGTTTACGAAAACAACCTGTTCTCCTTCCCTATCTATTAGTTAGCTAGTGAAAAAGAGAAAAATATGTAACAATTATTCCTCAGATTATTTAGTTATCAAAAGTAATCATTAAAACCATATTTTTTTTATATAGAGCCATTATCACACAACTAAAGTTTATGTTAAGAGACAATTGTAAATAATAAATTAAATATTGTTAAAAAACAGTAAAATATTTTTAAAGTTGGGACTTAAAGAAAAGTATTTATAAAAGGGGTAACTATTTTTCATCTGGGTTGAAAACTAGACTGTAATAAATGTTGTTAAGCACAAAAAAAAAGTAGGAAATGCTCAAATACTAAATTGTTGCTTGCCAATATAGAAAAAATACTTCTAAAATGACCTTTAGAAGAGAGAAACGTTATGAAACAAAATATATTCATTGGTAGAAGGAGAGCATTATGTCATGCTAGTTATTAAAAAACGATTGTCTACCATAGCATTAGGGATAAGAAGATCAAAGTTTGACCTAGTCACAGGGCTCTCAAGTCTCACGCATTTGGTGTGTGACACACGCATTTCCACCCGCTTACACGCCACACATTGTATTTCTCACGCAATTAAATTATCACGGTTCGTTCGTGAATTTTTTTTCTAAAAAAACCGTCATCACTTTTTTCGGAAAACTCTTTTCTAAAAAAACGTCATCACTACTTTTTAAATATTTGAACGCTGGTTAAATCTCACTCTGAACTCACTTCAAAACTTGAGAGCCCTGTAGTCATATGTCATATGATGGGGGATTAACTATGTCTTTTCACTCTATTTTAACTACATATCCCATTATCAAAAAGTATTTGTTATAATACATACTCATATCATAGAGATATAAAGATATAGAGAGCTGATTCCCTCCAATTAGCAGAGAAACATCGTCGTTTAGCTGTATTCTATGTGTTCAATAAACAAAGTACTTTGTACTACGTCATCGAAAGCTGATCAGAGAGGTATATTCTATCTCTATGATCAGTTACGATGACGTAGGTCAAATTAATTTGTCTATATTGAACACAAAAATACAGATGAAGGAATAAGCTCTCTATATCTTTAATCTCTATGGCTCATTTTCCTCAAAGATGTAACTCAATTGAACTACAATATAGGCAGCATTTTTTTAAAACATGACAGAATTGACAAAGGCTTAAGTAAGGCTTTCTCTGACGTCAAAGTAAATCCAATCATACACCCGAGAACATTGCCATTTATCCTTTTTCAATGATGAATGAAGCAAAAGCATGGTTAGGTTAGGATTGGGTTGTTTTTTGCCCTTTCAAAAAGTGTTTCAAAGTATCCGGGCTGCCATTTCGTTTGAGCCTCACGATTTAAAATAATATGTAGGCATCCTTTATCGGAGAAGACCATAGAGTAACCCCCTCAAAGAGTATTATATGCTTTGGTCAGTAATTGAGGATCAAGGAAGCTGAAATTTTATCCACATACTCGTTACACAAAGTATATATATATATATATATTTCGATATATCAATGACCAATTCCAATGTGGGTTTTTTAAACGCCCAGGGAAACATAACTTACATCATAAACTGTCGATAAATAGCACCCTTAAATGATGAAAGCCTCTTTCTTTCTCTTATTTTTACAGTGGTGACTGTTGCAATTGTGGAACTTAAATATTATCACGCAACCTCAATCTTCTGGATTTTTACCAGGAAGGCAGATTAACCACTTGTTGTTAAAATGTGTGAAAGTAAATTATCTTTTGCTAAACATCATTTGAATAAACCACATGATTTAAGTATATGGAAAAAGTGTAGTCAAATGTCAAGATACACTAATTTTTGGATAGCATATTTTGAACCAAATGTTATACAACTTGATAAACCGCTTACAATGATGATTTTCTGATTAGCAGGAAGGTGGCTTTACCCTCCGAGGAGTCTGAGGAGAACTCGACGTCCATCGCGACAACCAAGACACTCCGCTCTCTTAAACAGCCCCATCACAATCACAACAAATCCTCCTCTCCCAGCTTTGCTCCGACATATCCATCGCGGCTCCCTCTGCTCCGAGAACGGTACGACGAATCTCCTCAGGAGAACAGTGGGGGAACTCCTCTTCCATCCACGCCTTTGCGGAGGATCTCTTCGAGTGGGAATGGGCATTTGTCGAGGCAAAGCAGTAGTGGATGCTTAAACAGCATGGGAAGCAGTCCCCTCACTCTGAGAAGAAACGCTCAAGCTCATCCTCTTCCTCACTCCTGGACTCCATTTCGATGGCCGTCAAAAGCGAACCTCGGGATCATCTTCCTCTTCCATTTTCAACGAAATCGGAAAGGTAAATAATCAGCCACGTCAGTTTATATTTATATATACATACATAATTTGGCTTCTACGCCATCATTTTTTATTATTATTCGCAGCGTTATTGATTATCTACTTATACATAATTTTAAAAGGCTTTATACATTAAATGATATGCTATATTGAGGACGTCGGTACGAATCCTACCTACATAGAGGGGAAGGTCATTATTGAAAAAAAGAGTAGCCTAGATTCAATATACTTATATCTAGGCTACAACGCTAATTGGTTTCTTTAAAAAAGTAATTCCATCGAACCAAATAAAGCACAAAATTCATAAACATTATCAATCATTTTAGTTTTAGCTTGACCAATATGAATGAACAAGCATGAATGTCCCACAACTTACAATATAAAATGCAAGTTGCCCGATAAGAATTAAAGGAGCTTTGGCAGAACCCGAAGGCCCATGGGCGATAGATTTGAACCCCCATTTGACTATTGTTTTGATTGGGGAAACTGAAGGCCAATGAGCGGCGGGTTTGAAACCTCATTATACTATAGCTGTACTGCAGTGAAAATTGGGTTTCGATGCTTCAATTATCATGTAATGACAGGTTGAAACCCAATGCTCTATATCCCATTGACAGGCTAGAGGGGTTCATTTCCAGCAACTTTTGTAAGGCTTCAGATGTCCTCTTATGATATAGGACAATGAAATTTTTATAATCATAAAAGTCCATTCTTTTCTTTTAAAATGGTGTATATATGAGGGAATTTGACGAATTTTAAGTACTTCTAATTCGCAATTTAAAAATAACATTTCTGATGGAAAACACTGTACTTATGTTAACAATATCAAAAAAATACAACTAGGACTTAAAGCGAATTAAAAAGGGTGTTCAGCTCATGGGTGATCATAAAGCATTAGAATGACCTGACCCTTGAAAAAAGATAATAGTAAATAATTTTATAAACTATATTGTATATATTCACTACGAAACTGAAGATCCAAAGTTTTTTGGGTTTTTTTTTGCCTATTCGGTTCGATAGAATTGCATCCTACAGGATATAAATAAGCATTATAGCATTAAATTAGTCCATCGAACCTAGGATATTATCAATGAGGTAGACCAAAAATGACCATCCCCTCTCGGGATTCGAATCTGTGCCCTTAACATTGAGAGTTGAACATGCCTTAACGCACACGGCTATCGCGCTCCCTTATCTAAGGTTCAATAGACTCCTTTTAAAGCTATAATGCGTATTCATATCCAGTCGGATGCAATTATATCGGACCAAATAGACAAAAAAACTGTATTTTTATGACAACCAAGTGAATGATTAAATTATATTTACATGATTATAAATATATGATTGAAGAAATATCACATTATCTAACCTACCAATTGTATGCACCCAAATCTATTTGATATTGCTATCCAATCGTTTACACATTTGTCACATGAAAGTCTATTTAATTCTTAGGACACATCCAAAAGGCTTCAATGATCTTGAGAGGTTGGAGATTCAGAGAGCGTATAACCTTCTGAGGACCCTTCCACCCAAAAGAGTAGCCATAGATAGAGAGTTAGAGTCCAAGAATACTTTAAATGATTTAACAAATAGAAGAAAGGATAAAAGTTTGATAACGCACTCTACCGGATTTTTGATAAACTAAATGCTATCAATGGACAAATATTAATAATAATAATTCTTTATTTAAAGCTAAAATAAAGAGACTAAAATAGCTTTTTAAAGTTCTAAAGGAGTACGTTCACTCAGTGTGTGAGTATGTGTTCAACTCTTATTGTTGACAAAAAAAAAGTTTCGCTAATATTGACTCGAAAATTATAATAATATGAACAAATAATTTGAATTATTAAAAAACAATGCAATACTTTAACTATTTGCTATTACTTTTACAACAATTTTCAATAACAAATGTAAAACTAGGCTTTGAATATTTTCTTATAATAGTTTTCCATTTATTTAGCTCAAATTAAATCGTTCCCGACGGAATAGCAAGACCTCGCCTGGTATGGCTTCATCCCCGGGTCACAAGACTCAAGCACGCCAACTCCCAATGCATCTGAAGACATGGCCCAAGAACTATTTTATAACATTGAACAGGTACTGTATTTTTATATATGTATACTAGTGGAATCGGGCAGCTCAGAATCAAAAGACGGTATTTTTCTAAATGAATCATAATCACCGGATAGATATTGAAATATCTCCTTTTTCGAAACGAACAGTTGCTCCTTTCTTAAAATTATCTTTCTTTCAGCGAGACGTTGTTTCAAACATTCTTGCAAATAATTTTTATGCTATTCAGCAAGGTCTTTATTATTATATATTAAAATGATACTTCAAAATACTTAAAATGCTCATAATTAAATGATATTTTAGTCAAAATACATATTTTAAAATTAGTATCTTTTGCAACTTTAAATATCTATAATTCTTAAAACATATAAAATTATAAAGTATAAATAAAACAATCTTAAAATTTATGAGTGTATAAAGTATAATCAAAACAATCTATGTTTATATCATAATGAATAAAAATCTTGAAATATATCAAGTTCTTAAGCACATCAATGTATCATGAGAGAAAATATTAATCTATGCTCATTTTATTAAAAGGTTTGAAAGTTCATAAAATACCAAGAAATTGGGCTTTGGTTTTGATCAAAATATTTTTTTTGTTGTTCAGTTCTGATAGGAAGTTCAAGATTTATAATAGATTACTAAAACTATATATATTTATCTAGCTGACCTCTTCAAGCCAAACGAGCGGCGGAGTCCTTTGACTTTACTCGAAAAACACGTTTCAGGCTGCCTCAGAAGCCAAAAAGGATGTTACGCACGCCTCCAAAAACGTCGTAGACGATCTGAGCCGCAAGGCCAGTAATAAGAAGCAAGAAATCCTTCGCGCCTTGGGAGATTCAGAGAGCGTAGATGGTTCTGACGGACCCTTCCACCAAAGCGCCAACCTCCCGACGTTCAAGCAAGGACCTCCTTCGATCCCTGAGTCGAGATCTCATCTCTTCTTACACCAGATCTAGCTCAAATTCATCCTCTGCATCACCAAGCTCTGCCAAATCCCCTGCATGGAAGTTCCCGACCAGTCCATTCAAAAGTAACAACAACGCCTCCGTCAGCAAGCAATCATCTGCAGAGGAAAGCCACTACACCCAAAAACAGCTCCTCCTCCTCCGAAATTCCCACCTCAAAAGAGCTATCAAGAGTCCTTCGTTCGTCCAGAGACGGAGAAGCGACGCTCCATCAAGAACTCCCTCAAGAAAAAGGACCTCCCACCCCCAAACTACCCTCCACCTCCCTTACCTCCGCGAATGGAACACAAAGTGAGAGAGCTATCGCCTTCATCCTCGTCATCGGTATCGACGGACTTCGAAGTCGCCGCAGTCGCTCAAAATCCCCCCTCTTTCTTAAGACCAATGATCCTGATGTCGACAAGAAGATGTCTCAAGAGTCCTCTCCCAAGGAATCCAGAGCCTCCTCGTGTGGACATGTGGACACTCCCTTGCCGCCAAGCGGTCCCTCTGACTGATAAAAAGCCTCTACTTAAGAAGTTGCCTCGAGCCGAGCCACCGCCAATTGACAATAGTCCTTCTAATAACACCGCCTGCTCTACCCCCTGGGCCTCCGCAGCTCACTCGTTCGTCTTCTAATTTGTCAAATATGTCTCAGTCCACGCAGGATATGTTGTACTCTCTAGGATCGGATTTTTCGGGTTTCGCGTCGCAGACCTCCAGCTTACTTGGAGGGATTTTCAGTAAGTTTTATGCATAAACTAAAAAGTGAGAATACTGATCTGAGGCTATATGTATATAACAAGTAAATAGGTAATGTTTGACTCAACATTTCATTGATGAGGATATACCTGTTTCTTTTTTAATGGTTGAGATAAAGTTAATCTCAATAGTCTTAATTTATCTACAGGAACTTTTAAATATATCCCCTTAAAAATAAGAAAATAAACAAATATATATATATATATATATCACAATAGAGATGGACATCCAGAGAATATCTGACTCTCCTGGTAGAGATCACCATCGTATCCTCTCTAGAAGTGACTACGCGATTTATATTAGAAGAATCATGACTCTTTTAGAAGTGATCAGGAGTGGCATCTGTTATAGAAGGGATGACACTTAAATATGGAGATGGTATGACGATGTAATTCCAACTATTTTATCATGTCTGATTTCTTCTCAGATGAGGATCAAATTATTATTATTATTATATGGGTCGGTGATGTAGATGCAATGTTAGTAAAACGTTGCGTCGCATTTGCTCCTTCAACACAAAAATGAAATTATTCCCACTAAAATATAGAATAAAATCGCAAATAAATAAATAGTTTGTACAACATCTTAAAATATTACCTTCATATTTAAGTCGTCATCTCTCGTAGAAGATATAAGGATTGTTAACTCTACCAGGAGAGTGTCAACGATCATACTGGATATCCATCTCTGCTGCGACATATACATGTCAACACAAAAGAACTTATATCTATTGTTTCGAATTCAAAATCCCTCTTCAACATAATTCTTAGCCTCTGAGGATGAAATGGATTACTTAACACCGGATTATCACTATCAGCATACATATATACGGAGTAAATCTGATCCCAGTGAGCCTTTGAGTAAGTCCAATTACGGTGTTGGGATGGTTTTATTATTTATTGGATATGTTTAGTTGTGGGTTTGAGTTCTTTTAAAGAATGGGGTCCTATATTCGTGTATAAATATATTGTTTCATTATGGAATATTGAATTGAGAATGCATTGAAATACGAATATTGGGATAATGGTTGGGTTTTTCTTCTTCTAGCGATCGAAAAGTTTTGAATGATTTCATTATGATATACAAAAGCTGATTGTAGTAATGTATATAAATATATATACCTATATTTAATTTTAGTACTATATATTTAAGTGCCCTAATTAACATTGCATCTTAAAATTTGCACGACTCCTTTGTACGGAAATTTGGTTAATGATAATATAATTAATATATTATATATTTTTGAAAATAAAAATAATTCTTAAAATTTGTTTTAAAAATGGTTCCGAGCATGAATATATATTTGTACAATTATCAAGAATTATTTTTTGTGGGAGAGGAACTCATGTCTTTTATTCGCTGGAGGTTCTTGTTTGAGAGAGTAATTATATTTAAATCATATTTATTATATATGTAATCAACAGGTAGTCGAAGTTTCTACTCCAACCCCTCTGCCAGAAGCACAAGTCCGGCCCCAAGATCGAATTCGGGATTCGGCTTTTCAAGAAGTAAGAATTCCAATCTGGACTTTTAAAAATACGTTTAAATTGCATTTAATTTATCGTTTCTGCAGATCGTGTCAGTATCATCCGTTATCCACGTGGTGCGGATGACTCGAGCCGAAGTGACTCGGATAGCATCAGTCGTTCTTCCCTCTGCAACGTGACGGCCAAGGGCGAGAACGAGACCTTCATCAAGGATATCATTGATAAGATACTTCAGGGCGAAGGGATCAGTTGGCTCAAACTGAGTCGCTTCAAGAAGCTAATGGAGACCGAAGCGAATCGCAACTTTGCTCTCTCCTCCTTGAACAAGAACTTCATATAGAGGGCTATTGGCCCTGACGAACATGTTAGCGATGTGGTAAGTAATTAATAATTCAATTTTCTGACTTTATTTTCTACATTATTGTTTATTATGGTTTTGTGTTTGGTCCAGCTCATGAAGGAGAACGTTTGGAACGGGATACTCAAGCTTTCCCTAGCTATCATTCATGGACTTGATGCAACGCTGACTAATTGTGGTATCGGAGGAATGGCCTCCGCTTACCATGTATTAGAAATAGCTCATACACACTTCTGGAGAAAAGAATTAGATCTGAACGCCGGAGGGAGAGGACTATCCAGATACCTGGATCAACGGTAAGCTGACATATCAATACCATCGACCTATATAGTAATAGGAAAATAGCTAAAATTGCAAATGTGTTATATTGCAATGTAAATTTAATTGTATTGTGAAGTAGTATATTTATATTGACGGCTATAGAGCCTAATATTAGCGGTAATAAATCAGTAAAACTAGTGTTATGTAGGTCCTTATCTACGACCGAGGACTGCAGTCCAGTCCGTCCGTTCCAGTCCTTTTTGCCGGTCCTTAAAAAAGAAAAATATTTCTTTATGACGTCATATTGTCGACATCTTAACCCTTGTGTGGTGGTCATATTTTTGTAACACAGCCACTCTTCGTGGGTCTGGTGGACCCGCTGCGTTTTGGGGCTCTCAGCTAAACACAATAAAACTATTTTATGTTAAAATACTCAAATGATCTTTTCCTTATCTCAATTACAAGCAATATAAACACAAAAATGATAAATAATGTCTTTTACCTTCATTAGGTCACATTTATAAATAAACATCACTTCTTTTTGTTGTTGCTGGCTGTAACCTAGAATCATGAAAATATCAGAAATTTTCTAACTCTCTCTCCTCACACACAAGATATGAGTGCCAGATCAACTGCAATAGCATCACACTTACTTCAGGCTTTGCAGGTGATGGTTCTGTAGGTTGGGTGGATGGTGCACAAGACCTAAAATTTCCACTTTCATTGACCCCGGGTCCAGCAGACCCGAACACCCTCTATGTAATGTAATGTGTAGGGGGGGTGTATGGTTGTGGTCACTGAAAACGTGTTGTGATATATGTTCTTCACAGAAAATGAGCCAGGCCAATGAATCTGAGTTTGAAATAATAAAATTCGTATTACTTTTCTTTGAGACAAAATGAAAATGGGTCCCACAGACCCGAACACCACACAAGGGTTAATACTAGGAGAAGGAAAATCCTTTATATTTTCAATGGCTGATGACAAATATTTTTTTTTACTTTAGTTATAATAAGTATTAAATATTGATTATTATTATTATTACAACAATAAATCGTCAATGGTTGATGGCAAAACCTAAAAATTAGCTTATAGCGGTTTAAACGAAAGGGTTGTGCATTAATAATTTTAAATTAACATTTATTGAGTAATGACCGACGATCGTATACTGAAAAGCCTTTATTGTGAAAAAAATCCAAATTGTCTAATATTTATATTATTGAACCCTTCTGTTGCTACTGAATTAACGCCAGGTTATAATAGAATATGTATATACATATTATATTACAAGTTAGAACATATTAAATAAATACTCTTTTATTTAAAAAAGAGGACTAACAAAGGACAATCTCAAGGGCCGACGGTCCTAAGACTGGACTGGACCATAGAGATATAAAGATATAGAGAGCTTATTCCCTTCAATAGCAGAGTAACATCGTCGTTCAGCTGTCGCCATTGCCCAATATATACAAAGTAATTTGATCATAGAGATAGATTCTATCTCTATGATCAGCTTACGATGACGTATTATAAATTACTTTTTTATATAGGACACAAAAAAAACAGATCTTTTTATCTCTAAAGACTCTTATTCCCTTCAATAGCAGAGAAACATCATCGTTCAGCTGTCGCCATTGCCAATATAAACAAAGTAATTTGTACTACGTCATAGTAAGCTGATCACAGAGATATAATATATCTCTATGAACATCTTACGATGACGCAGTACAAATTACTTTGTTTATATCGGACACAAAAATACAGATGAGGGAATAAGCTCTCTATATCTTTTTATCTCTATGGACTGGGACCGGCACAAGACTAGTAATAACAAGGATCATGTGCATGAGATGATTTAAATATGGAACTCAGTAGATAAAATTTAAGGCTAGAGCAGACCTGGCTTATTTGTGCCGCCGTATGTTCTATTTAAAATATTGCTTCTCACAACTCTATTATTCTTTGGCAGCCTTCTTCTCCCTTTGGAAGTAGGGACAACCTATCCCTTCGCTCCATCTCTCCCCGTTCTTCCATATCTCTCAACCTCGTCAATAGCAGCATGAGGCTCCCCCATCCTCCGAGACCCCCAGCAGCCTATCCATGGAGCTCAAGCGTCAAAACCCCGCCTACGAATCCCTCATGAGCCCAGGCAGTGGTGGCACAAGCGCGGACTCCGAGAATGAAATCACAAAGGCACTCCTCAATCAAAAGAAACGCTTCTCATGAATCGTATGGCAAGCATGGAGTCCAATTTTTCCAACGCAGAGGATGTTTTGGAGAGCGACAGCACAAGCTTGGCCTGCAGTGAGACAGGGTCCTTCATTACGAATCCTACTTTCTCACTACAGAGGTCACTCAATAACCGCTATGGAATCCATTCATCCATGAGAAGCGTTCTTTCGGACTCGGAACTCGATCACACAAACGTGAGACCTAACAATTCGTTTTTAAGAGTTTAAGGCTGCGTAATAATCAGAGAGACCTGCAAAAATACGATCAAAAATTGCAATCCAATATTCACTGCGGACAAAAATATGTTAATTCAGGGTCGGTAGCGATCCGATAATATAATTTGTGATCAAAAGAAATTGAAAAATATTTACAGACATTCAATCCTTCTTGGTGCATTAAAATACTATAACTTGAGTAATAGGATACATTATAATTACATCACTTGCTCTTTCAAAAAGTTATGATCGATTGAGGACTTTTCTTTCCTTAAAATGATTTCCTTAATCTTAACTCATTTTACAATTATAGATTTGTAAAATAAATATGGGATATGGTTGTTCAAAAAAATTATATGAAGTTGGGCCGTGTTTTAACCACGAAAGGAATTGTTTTATTTACAATGGCCCTGATAGCACGGAAATAAATTTAATTGTAACTAAAATACAGATTCCACTTTATAAATTAAGAGCACAAAATCCCCCCTATCGAAAATATTTTTAAATATGTAAATAGAATTGTTGATGATGTTTGATTTTGTTTTGTTTAATATTAGTTGTGTAAAATTTTATGTTTGTACGTGTAATGAATAAGGTTTTTTTGATGTTTGGTAACATTCAAGAATAAATGTTGTACGAAGGTACAAAAAAAAATTATAGATTTTGCTATTAGTTTCTCTTCTATAAACTTTTTTTGGACTAAACAAAACACATACTTCTTAGTGGCTATTCATACTCATTTCAATCTTTAAAATGTGTTTCTTCGTTTTTCTTCTCCCATAGTTTTCCTGTGACAAAAAGATACAAAGCAGCGTGGTTTGGCCACACAAGACATCGATTTGCGGTGGCTTCCGCTTCCATGGAGGAACTCTTCAGCCTTCCAGCTCCACGGGGCAGCCCCCAGGGGTTGAGAGGCGGTATGTTTTTCAAAAGCTATCCGAGAACCTCTCGGCTCGCAAGGACGGAAGCCGGAGCATGTGGGACAACATGCAGCTCTGGGATAATATATTCATGGACATCGTGGTGCAGGAGAGGGGCCTCATCGGCATGGATTCCGAGGCAGGTGCCATGATTGAGCGCTATAAGACTCTCTCGACCATTGAAAGAAAGCGCCTTGAGCATGAGGAGGATCGACTTCTCTCAACGCTCCTCTATAACATCACAGCCTTCATGGTCATGATGCGAGTCGACAAAACACAGATTCGTAAAAAGGTGCGGCGCCTCCTTGGGAAGAGCCACATTGGCCTTTCATACAGTCAGGAGATCAACCAGCTTCTTGATGACGTCAATAGTTTGGCGGGAAACGATATTGATCTCAAGCCTCTTCCCTCACGACAACTGAATCGCCAGTGTTTTACGGTTCACGCAGGAACGGATGCAGAGAGTGATTTACTCTTCATGGAGGTCGTCAAGACGGTCTTGTTCTGAGGACGATTAATGGGAGTGTGATTGAGCGTTGGTTCTTTGAGAAGTTGGTGAATATGACGTTTAGCCCCAAGACGCGTGTTATATGTCTCTGGCGGCGCTCAGGGGGTCACACCCAGCTGCATAAGTACTATACAAAGAAGTGCAAGGATCTTTACTACTCGATCAAGGAAGCCATGGAGAATGCGGCCTCTCGTGGGAATACACTTTCAGAGCCAGGGCATGAGTTTGGAGGGGAATTTCCCGTTGAGGATCTTAACACCGGGGAAGGGGACTACTTCAAGTCTGCATGGAGGCGTGGGACTTCTATTTGCCAATAGCAAGGTAACACATAACTCCTCAAAGAGGATTTACATAGTATTGAGTTATCAGCTTTAAAAGTTTAAACGTAAGAATCAGACGTTTTGTGATTAATTTTTTCCACTGACATGTGTGACTTGCAGTTATGAAAGTTCTTACATCAACAGTCAGACATTAGCGGATGAATATTACATGACGAGAAAATAATGCATTCGAACTGATTCGAACAATTACGACTTTTTAATGAATGAATCCTTGATTGATTAAATTATTATTAAATAGTTGAACTTACTCAAGGTAATGATACATATAACCAGGTTTATAACTAGGCATGCTTTTTTTTCTCTCTCTGAGATAGCGCGCCATTCCTTTGTCCATTCCTTTTTAACTTTAGCCATCCCCGAATTTCTCAATTTTTATTTTCTTTTTTCACAATGAACCTGTGATTTATGTTTCCAGAAGACAAAAATATATTGAATGATATTTTCAAAATCTCTGAAACCTTCTTCATCGAGGATTCTTATTTTTATCAAATACAATTAGAGTTTTGAAGCAGAGTACAATAATTCATTAAAAAGTATAATATAAGAATTATAATAATGCTTTAGTTTTCTTATTTAGCACTATCAATGGATTTAAAATTAATTAAAGTATGTAGAAAATACATTTGGCTAGTTAAAAACAACCTTTATAAGGATTTATATGGAAAGCAGAAGACTTTTATTAATATATTTGCACTATGCATAGTTAAACGTCTTCTGCATGTTTTCCCCTTTTAAATCTTACATATCTATATATAATATTATGTTTTTTATAGTTCTTCATTCGAATGGATCACATTAGAAAATGCTTCACTCAAAAAGGAGGAATATTCATTCTGGAGGAATTTAGTAAGTTCTACAAAACCTTTGCTAATTATATTTATTTCTTATACAACTATTTATTACGATTCCTTTACTGCGGCTTTCGACTTCTTTATTATATTGTTTATTCCCTGTACCAGATTTGTTGACGTTCGCCAAAGTTATCGTTCGTCTTTAATTTTAAATTGAATCGTTCGTCGTTCATCGTTCGTTTATCGTTCGCCATTCTGAAAAAAATTGACGACGTTTTTTTAGAAAGAAATTTCTGAAAAAAAGTGATGACTTTTTTTAAAGGAAATTTGTCCCATGAAAATTAAAAATCTTTGTCGTTTTTTTGGTGCCAAAAAAGAACGACGAACGATAAGGAATTTTCCTTGTCGCTCGTCAAAAACTTTTTCGTTCGTCGTTCATCGTTCGCGAACGACAACAATGAACGATAAATCAACAAGTGTGCCCTGTACTATTTATTTCAATTTCCACTTCTTTTTGAATTCCAATAATACTAATTGATTAATATATTACTTTATAGATCCAAAAAATCGTCAGATCATTCAACGTCGCTACAGTTCAGCCATGGTAATAACATTAATAAATATTGTATTAAATCAAAAGACCAAAATTTAGGGGTAATTTCAAATTTATGGGGTAATTACTTTACTAATATTTGCAATATATAAAGCTCTTATAAATATTTCCCATTACAACTTCTAACACATTAAACTGTCTTTCCAATCCACTAATATGTATTTAAAACCATTTACATTAATTCTGGAACATATGCGCAAAACAACACATCCCAAAATAAATATCTAAGTTGAAAACTAAATGTTTTTTAAATTGAAACTAATAACTAATAAATTGTAATTGTATAAAGTACAATATTAATGCTTAATTTGTTGGCAGTTCCAAATTGATCATTGCGTTACGAAGAACGGTTTGACTATAATTACATAAATATAATATTATATGTCTAGTCATAATATATTATCCTAATAGTATATCTGAATATTACTAAATATATTTCTTTAAAGAAATAAGTAAAAACAAAGTGAACATTTTCAAAGGACATCTTTAGATTTTTTTAAATTTGATAATGGTGGATAGGCATGCATGTAATTAAATTTTACCAACGCTTTAAAAGTGTATGATATAATAAAGCAATTGATAAATATAGCTAAATACACTGCAGCAGTGCATACTGAGGTGTAGTACTTTATTTTTTTATACGTCGCTACGACTTCATCACTTGGACAGCATATCTTACAATGTTTAGATTGTATTCAAATATTTTAAACAAATCTATAAAAAAGTTATTACAAACATTACATATTTTGTTATTATATTGATATATTTCAATATCATAAATTTGAGAATACTAAAAAATAATTATTGAATAATAGTTGCACTTTTCTGATTTGTTTCAAATTTCTCTTTAATTATAAAATTCATTTTCAAAAAAGTTACTCTCTATGAGTCATTGCTTAATAAAGCTTGTAATCATAATAATAAAATTATCAGATTTACTTGATAGGAGTAAGCTAAGGTCATTGAAAAGAAAGAAAGATATGACACATAAAGCATTATTACTAGATCTGTCTCTCGATTTACTTAGATTTTTTAAACTCTGCTCTTATATATTATTCAATTGTGTTTCTTAGGCTCACGACATCTGTTACTCAGTGCTCTGCGTGTTCTCCTACGTGGCCGCAGGCCAAAAGAAACAAAAGAACAACAGCCTCTCCAAGAACCGACAAAACAGCTTTAAATCCTAAGGATTTTATTTTTCTACTTTTTTCTTGTTTGTTTTTTACTATATATATATATTCTGTAAGTATGTATATTTATTCCAAACTTATTATGTGTCAATGTAAATTAACGGTGATTGCTAAATTTGCTTTCCAGAATAAATTGTCTTAAGGATAAAAAATAAAGGACTTCAATTAGAAACATGAAGACAAATAGCAAAAATGTAAATTTTTAAAATATGAATATTAAAAATCAATATTTTGAGCTCCTTTCATTTATATTTGAAAGGGTACCTGGTCGTTTCCTGCAAATAACATAAGTTTTCTAATATGTCAGCTTAGAATTATTTCAAATATTAACTGTATTAATTTTCGATTAGGGACTAGGAAAATGGACAAATATCAATTGTTTCCATCAGAGAAACCCTATTGGAGGAAAGACAGCGACACAGAAAGAATTTAAGAGAGAGGTACAGCTAGAATCGTGGAATATGTCAAAAACGTCACATCATATTCTCCAATTTCCATACTAAAATCATGATTCTCTTTTAAGTTTTGTCCGTCGCTTTCTTTCGCCAACATTGAAGAGCTAAAAAAATACTCCGTAATTCAGCATTACCATGCTCGTAACTTCGACATTCTATGTTCTCTATGGTAATCATCAGCCCCTAACAATATGTTCAACGTCCTCCTGATTATTTAACAATGTCCTGAGCACTCTAAGTATATATGTTATGTTGTCCACTCTTAGTCAGAAGATATAAGGCAAACACGTCCGTAGGGGAATTATTATCCCAAGATATATTATTGAAATACAAGCCACCATTGTATCAAAAGAACTGACTTTTCGCTTGCCGGTATGGCGTCATTAAAAGCCACGGCAAGCGAGAAGAATGATACGACAATATGTATATTTTGATCCCGTCAAAATAAAGGTCTATGACGTTTTACCTTCCATGAAAACAACATACATTGCATTCGATATTCCTTATCCGATGGCGATTTATTTTGGGGCAAGAACACCGTGTCCCATATAAAGAATCGTCTGCTTATCTTCCCTCCACCGTGGATTACATTATCCATAACCCATTCGGGGGTTACCCCTTCCGTCGACGTGCTGACGGGGATGACCACCTACCTTTGACCTATCTCATAGCGTTGTGTTAATTGTTGCATTTTTTTTTGGTCTTTGTATAACAATATAACCATATATTTTTCACTGTTTCTATGTTTTTTCTTCTCTATCATATATTTATTTAAAATATATGTATATCCCGTTGTCTCTATCCCTGTTCATCCATATCATTAGTCTCTTTGGGGCTTTTAAACAACAACTTATACTGAAATCCTAAATACATATATTTTTATATCATCTGGTTGTTTTGACCAGAAATTGAACAAAGACAACAAAAACAAAGCCCCACCATCTTTTTGATCGCTTGTGTAGCTTATCTATACATTAAAAGGCTGTTACAGCAGCACATATGTATAACTCTACTACTGGTTGCAATTTTTTGTCTTAATGATATTCTTTGTCTTTTTGTACTCTCATTAAAATAAACGTATTTATTTCTCATGATTCCTGTATTTTTGTTTCTTTTCATTTTGATGGAAGTTAACATTTAATTGAATATAAACAAGCATTATAATGGGGTGGCGTGAGAGCTACGTCACTCCGCTAGGTGTCTCTACATAAAAAGCTTTAGAAAAAGTAAACGAATCTCCTTCTTTAAAGAATAACACTATGTAACAGGATTTTGCCCCCAGGCTGAAATTCCTAATTTGAGTCCCATTTTTTACGTAGATTCCAAAAGGCCACTTAAAATATTGTCCAAAAAAAAAGGTTTGGACTTTTTGGCTTTTTTTGAAAATCAGAATTTTCATTATTTTTAATGATTCACGCCGTTATCTTCGTGCAAAGTAAGAATAACCACAGATGTCATAAGTATTTATTTTTTAGTATGTCAATGCATTTCAAATCAGTTTTTATAATTTCAATATCTTTCGTACTATTCGATAAAATAGGTTTTATATTTCAAAAGTTGATCATTTTTTAGTGTTCTATTTAAGCGGCTATATAATTTTTTGTTCAAGTTTATTGACTATAATTAATATGTAATATATTTTTTTGTATATCTCAATGTATTTCAGAACAGTTTTTATAATTTCGATATCTAGGATGAAAGTAAAGAAAAAATCAATTTAATTTTGATCATATAAAATAAATACATTCTCGTTGAGGTTGCGTTAACTATAATTGTGATTTGTTACGAAGAAAAAAAACATGTTTGCCTTTTTATTTGCAAGTTCCTTAAATAATTTGAATATTTGGAGAGCTACTGTGATTTGGAAAATGGATTCAGATTATTTAAGACACTCTTAGAGAATTCCATTCAAATAAAAAGGCAAACTGTTTTTTTCCTCGTAACAATGAAATAATGAAGCAAGGCGTTGAATTGAACGACTAAAACAGACATAAAAATTCATATAACTAATAAAAAATTATGATCCTAGGTTCAATAGACTAATTTTAATGCTATAATGCTTATTTATATCCTGTCGGATCCTGTCAATTTTATCGAACCAAATAGGCAATTTTTTTAAATAACCTCTTAATTATTACTTTAAAATGGTTGAGAGACTTCGTTGGGAAATATTTAATTTCCCTCGAAGCAAGAGACCACGAGTTGTCGGTTACAGAAGGGTTTTAAGGGGTGAGAGCTCACTTTTTTATTGTTGCATAATTGGTTCGATGAAATTGCAGGTTCCTCTGTGGACAAGATTACACATTTTATTATTAATATCATTACAGAGAATCCAGGATATTTGGCACTCTTTAACACATCTGAGGTCGAGGTTAAGTAATAAAAAGTTAGTTCAAATTACGAAGCTACCACCGTACAAAAGAGGAAGGAAAAAGGAAGGAAGGAGTTTTTATCATTTTGGGATGCTATTGATCGGTCGTTTATGATGTAAAGACAGAGAGAACCCGATGGAAACAATCATCAACGTAACACTGGATGCCGCCGAATCGCCCAGGCCATTTCTCCAAATGAGGGGTTGCCTAAGTTCCAATCCTCCTTCCTGCCCTGAATGCCATTGCCCAATTTGAACAACCTCCGGTAAGTGAAGCGGTGGAAATGTGGTACTCATGGGAACATCGCCATCATTGAGAAAACTACAAACTCCTTTTCAGTCCAATTGGTTTTGTCTTGGGCTCACAAAATGCCCATCTCAACGGTTCACCGTGTCTTGGAGCTAAGCTGTCCATAAGCTATACGCTGGTACTCGATTTTACGAGGTAGATGGACTCATAAATTGAGCTTTAGCACACGCAAAATTGGAGGCCCAGCCATGGTGGTTCATATTTGCTCATGGCAAAGAAAAAATACGATCGAGGCCATCTCGAGCCTGAGAGGTGGGTGTTTGGGGATTTCGTTTAGCAACAAAGGAGGAGGGATTCTTCAAGATGGTGAAGATCTGAAGTAGTTATTATAATTATATTTGCTTTATATTATCACTTTGAACTATTCTTTGGATCGAATTGTGTCGCTACACTGCTGCCCTTAGATATGGACAACATAGACCAGGTTCGATCATATACAGCGACGGATGGGTTGCATATGATGTAACCCCACAATTGCTGGTCCATCTTCGTTACCTCCACGACGTTGTGGACCATTTACAAAACTTCGCAGATCTTAGGACAGGCGCACAATAACAATGTTAAGGGTTTCTATAAAAATTCGAAGAGGAGGCTCCCTCACCACTTGGATTAATTTCTTTGGCGAGAGAGATGAGGGAAGAGCGTGGACGATGTTTTCAACAATATTTCATAACACATTTCTGAAGCTTACGCTTAAATTTCATATGCGAAAAATAAAATAAAGAAAGACCATTTAATAGTTGTTTGTTTGATTTGATATAATTCAACTGAATATAGTTATGATTAATGCAAGGGCAATCGAGGAGACTGGGTTGCTTATAAATGGAGACGTCTAGAGCCTATTAGGAACCATGAGGGTTTTCTGTGCAGGCATATAAGCCTAAATGAAATAGGATTTACATAATAAACAGCCGATAAAAAGTACTCAAAATGAGGAAGCACCTTTCTTCCTTTATTTACGGTTGTAGCTTTGTCATTTGAACTTTAATTTTTTAACTCGCAACCTCGAGCTCAGGTGTGTTTTTTTGAAGATTGCTGGATATTCTTTTCAAAGAGATGCATGAAATTTAAAAAACTATGCCCTCAATATTTAGAGTTGAGCACGCTTCCACTGAGATGCTATCGCGAACCCTTGGACTGATATATATATATATATATATGTGTGTGTATATACCAGCCTTTTTAACGTTCGCGATAAATTGTCGTTCGTCGTTCACCAAAAGTTATCGTTCATCGTTATTCTTATATTAAATCGTTTGTCGTTCATCTTTCGTTTGTTATTCGAAAAAAAGTGATGACGTTTTTTTAGAGAGGAAATTTTTTCACATGAAAATGAAAAATCATTGTCTTTTTTAGGCGCCGAAAACGAACCACGAACGATAAGGAATTTTCGTTGACGTTCGTCAAAAACTTTGTCGTTCATCGTTCGCGAACGACAACAAATGAACACTATATCAACAAGTCTGATATATGTATATACACACACGCACGCACACACATATATATATAATATAATTTCCCATCCATCAGTAACTGAACTGTACTTTTCTACGGTATAAGGTTTGAGCGAAATAGGGATGTTGTTAGGTTGTTAAGGAGCTGATCAGTAATACACACAACATTGAATTACTAGTTTTAAAAACCAAATAACCCTATAATGTGTTTCGAAGGATTTCAGATTGATATCAATTAATTTAATTAAACTGTAAACGAAGAAAATATAGAGAAAATATAATATCATATCAAGATCACAAGAGCCTTCTAAAGAAGAGCATCATCAAAAATAGGAAGGCACAACTAACGTGAATACTCCAGGAAGCTTGACTACTCCTGTATTATTTATCTGAAGCTTAATTATTCCAATTTCTGTGAATTTATTTTTTCGTTTTGACTCTTTGTTCAAAATTTATGCTGAATTAACAACCTGACGTCGTCAAGAGAAGTTCTAAGGAAGTGAAAGGACAGCGTCTTAATTGTTGTAGATGGCAATACTAACACAAAGACTATTTCAGATGAAAATCCTAAGTCATTGGATCATCATTGTCAATCAACGCCTGGATCCATCGTTATTATAAAGTTGTTTTGATCTCATAACTTTGCGGACTGTTACATTAGCAATATTTAGCAATGTATTTAAAGTAACTTTAACTTGAGGAAGACTCAGATATTTACTTACTACATTTGTTGCTATATGTATCAAATAAACTTAATTTAGGTATCACTTAAATATAACAGAGCGGTAACACATTTATATATTTATTTTAAGTATATATTTTGTAGATGTAAATATTCAGTGTCAAATCTTGAATGTGGGACTTTTTAACCTTAGAATTATGAATCTACACATTTAAAAAAATAGTGCGAGTTGGTAAATGTTATTAGATTGTTTTAATGTTATGTTTTAGTATAATAATGGACACCTAGATATAATCAATATTTTTAAAGTCTAATACTTTTTTTCTCCCCTTACAAAATTTTTTTTTTAAATGTTTTGTTATTTATTCTGTAATTCAGTAAATTTAATGTTGAATTAAAACTACCTGTCTGTAGTAGTTAGTTTTCCCTCAAAGACATAAATAAAAAAGCTTAATTATTCTACACTCATTTCAAAAAATACGTTTTGTTGTATCTTATTGATTGCTAGCCATAAGAAGGAATTTCTCAAGTAGTTTGTTCACAAGCATTATTAGTTTTACATTAACAACATATTCGATTAAATCGATTCACTTTAGTATGTATAATCCCTTGATCACTCCAAACTACCGAATACTCTATCACTGAACAAATTCCATAAAATAAAGTATATTCCTTCTCTCTTCTCTAACCATCCAAACTAAATCATTGCGAACAAATCTTTTTTTTTTTGCCTATTTGGTTCGATAGAATTGCATCCGACTGGATATAATAAGCATTATAGCAATAAAATTAGTCACTCAAACCTAGGATCTTATCAATGAGGTAGATCAAAAATGGCCATCCCCTCTCGGGAGTATTCGAACCTGGTCCCCAAAATTGAGAGTTGAACACGCCTTAACGCACACGGCTATCGCGCTCCCTTAAATCTGTCTTCTTGTCTGCGTTGAATTTTTTTAATATACCTATGGTTATTGTTTTATTTATATCCGAAAAAACATATTTTACGCCTAACATAAAATTTGTATATTATTTAGTTATCTGATTCATCACTTTATTTTACATATTTTTTACTAAAATACTTAATGCAAAAATAAAACTGTTGAATAACAAAATCTCCTAAATATTACTAATAATACAAGGAGTACAATTTTCAGTGAAACTTATTCACTTGAATACAAAAAAAATTCTACCAATAAACGATGTTTCAAGTATAAGTTTTATTTAAACATGTATCCCAAAATGCCAAATACGAATTTTACTCATACCAAAACTACTTAGAATCTGTCTAAGACCCCCATTTCTAAATAATTTGCAGTTCGTAAAAAAAAAATCAGTTACCATGTTACAATATGATTCAAGAAAAATATAATACATTTTATTTTGTATTAATGTATTATATATATATATAATAAATTATATTTTATGATTCTTTTTTTCCCCGCATATTTATCCGAAACACCTCGTATTAATATATATTATATATATATAAACCAACCATTTTTTAAATAACGGCTCCTACTAGGTTCTTTTATAGTTCAAGAAGGAAAAAGAAAAAGAGGGTACTCATGTTGATGTTTTTAAGTTATTTTTTTAAATACGTTTGCTTTTCACATCTTAATTTTCATACAGTAACTCCCTCACATGGTTAGAATATAAATCTATGACGTTGATTATATCCATAAACTTTTGCAGTTGCCTCCGTTACTAGTTTTACAGCTCTTTCCACTGATTGTGAATGGCAAGGATACTTATTAGTTTTTAAAGGATGTTCTTTTGCTTTTATAAGATCTTTCTCAGTAACTTAAGCACATTATAGGCTCTAAATATTGTTTGACGAAAATTTGTAAAAAATAACAAAGTCATAAATTGATCATAGCTAAATTTTGTTAAACTAAATTTTCCAAATAAGTAATAACAAAAAGTTTGCTTCATAACGAAACCTTTGAACGCAATTGGGGGGGGGGGGGTAAAATCCTTTTTTCTACGATCATTTAGTTTCTTATGACGCAACTTTAGCGGGGGGATAAATTTTGATATCTTAATATTAGGTTTCTATAATACCCCCTAATGTACACCCTCACAGCCTCAATAAAGTCGTCCGTACGGACCTTCCTCCTCCAGTTCGTGCTCGTCTTGTCTGAAGAGTCCTTCCCGGCCTTAACTAATGCTGAAATGCGGTAAATTTGGCTTTGGGAGATGCTGTTGACCTCAAAGGCCGTGTCAACCATGGTCTTGATCTCCTTGGGAGTCTTCCTGGCCTTAGTGAGGTCTTCGACGAACTTGTTGATGCGCAACATTTCTCTTTTTTGAGAAAATTTGACCCAATGTCACGAAATAACAAAAACAAAAGCTTGATTTAAAAAAAAACAAAGTTGTAACCGGTTTTGATACAAAAGAAAGAAATCAACCCAATTTGTCTGAGCTTTATTTAAGTCTATGATTTAGAGGATTGATGCAATATTTGAAAGATATAAACTGATTCACATCATTATCCGAAAAAACCTCGCATGTTTCATATATTTCAATGAATCAAAGAAAAATAACTGCAATTAACCAGGTGTTTAATATTCAGATATATATATGTATATATAAGGGTTGTTCTTATTTTTCAAATGTTTGAAATGTTAGCGACTTTGTGGATTTTCTGTTTCTTGGTGATAAAAGAAGACGACATACAAAGTTTGAACAAAATCGGTCAACATTACGAGGTCGCGCAACGAGGTCAAAGTTTTAAAAATTTAGTAAAAATATAGTTTTCCGCAAATTCTTCAAAATGGTGGACGTTACAGACTTCAATAATAATTATTAATTTAAAGGAAATCTAATTTACTACCAGACGTATGTTTGATGTTTTTTAATAAAACAAAGTTTTCAGTAAAAACAAAGCAAGAAAGGGAGTGTGTATTGTTAGCTTATTTCATAGCTTTTTTGTATCAATTAACTTCACTCGCCTGTAGAAGATGACTTGTTCGCTTCAGAGTAAAATAGTACTTTTAAGTTTAGTAAAACTTTAGATGATAAATCCAAAAATGACCTTGGTTGCATTCTATCAATTCAGAATTCAGTACAATCTGAGTATACATCATATGATTCAGAGCCTGTATTGACCTATAAGAAATCGATTATAAAAAAAAAATATAATGTGTTTCTTAGATTTGCGTCAAGGTATCCTCTCAAAATTTTACTTTGTCTCTGACGCATACATAATCCATTATATGCGTCATTTTGTACGCGAGATAGGCTTTTTTAATGTACACATAACTCTCTACTTATTAAATTGACATGATTTAGTATACCAAAATATTAAAGCTGGTTAACCCAGCTTTCATTTGATATGTTTGGTGTTCTAAAAATCGCTATACTTTAAGAGATATAAGCAAATACGTCCTCTCCCCAAAAATTGATCTTTTGATATGAGAATATACGATTACCATCTGGTAATTATGTTAGTGTTACCTGGATAGAAAAGAGAAGAGAAGGGAGGGAGTCTTTTGCCTCACTTCTCTTCCTTCTTTTTTTTCTTCCTATCCAGGTTACACTAACTGCTGTTACCAAATGGTAATCGTATATTCTCATATCAAAAGATCAATTTTTGGGGGAGAGTACGTATTTGCTTATATCTCTTAAAGTATACCGATTTTCAGAACACCAAACATATCAAATGAAAGCTATATATATATATAATATATTGGTCAAACTTTATGCTATCTTTCTAAAGAAGCCGACTTATGACAATGAATTTAAATTCGAATGGAATTATTTTCGAAAATTTAAAATTTTCTCCGTTGTGGTGACATTTGCTACTATTTAGGAATGCTCGCGTAGGATTATGTTGATGAAAAACCAACAATTACGAGGTTTTTATAGCATTTATGAACCTTGGAGTCCATCCTCATTCTTATCTATATAAGTCCTAGGGGGTAAAAGTCAGGGAGTAAAAAACCGAGGGGTATTATTCCGGGGGTATGTGTCCTAGAACCCTTAAAAACACATCGTTGGGGCTTTATTGTTATGGAAATATTGGCTCTCGTTGTGTACCGTGGATTGAGAAATCTATTAAGCTTTGCATATTTGAAAACGAAATGGATATCCCAAGCAAACGAATGAAACATAACGTCATAAATCTAAATATATGTATTTACTTGTATTTGTCAAATAAAGAATAACATAAGGACCTTGCAATTGATAAAATGAGATACTTAGTAGTCAACAAGTACCTAATACAATGTGTATCACAATCCTCCATATTGTTGTAAAACACACACACACAATGAAAACTCTCTCTAAGTCAGGAGTCGGCAACCCACTGCTTTAGAGCCTCATGCAGCTCTTTAGAGCTGCCTTAGTGGCTCCCTGGAGTTTTTCTAAAAACATTAGAAAATGGGGAAAATGGATAGGAAAATATATAGGACCAAAATGTGCAACGTATGAAGGTTATATAAGGAATTAATTTTTTTGCGGCTCCAGACACATTTTTTTTTTTTGGTCCGTTACGGCTCTTTCAACATTTTGGGGTCCGACCCCTGCTCTAAGTGAACCCATGTTTTGGTTGCTTCATTTTACTCCGAGTATAACCTTTTATTTATTATTTTTTAAAGCTATGTTATTGAACATCAACACCAAAACTACATTTAATAAGATCTCTATTCAATCGGTTAAAAAAACACTCAAAAAGTGATCTAACCCTTTCCAATGTTGGCAAATGAATATTATTATTTCTACCTTTTAATAACACCTTGGCCAGAGCTGGGACACCAAATTGATATTCGGTAATAGCGGCCCTAATTTTTTTCTAACAAACACCACTCACTTTCTTCTACCGAATACCGCTTAGCCGATAGCATGATTTCTGTCAATTGCTAGCGGTGGATTAAAAATGAGTGCAAACCTTTTTTTATTATTAGTATCTTTAGTACTAATATCAAATTTCTCTACAGAATAACAGCTCTTCCAATGGCTAATAGCGAGGCTCCTAGATAGATCCCAGATAGGAATATCTCTCTGCTGTAAGTAAAACGTATATCCTATAAAGCCCTCACTGGCTTTCAGTATTATTGTATTCTTTGAGCAATGAGTGCATAAAAAGTAAAATAGAATAACAAAGATGTTAAAAATCGGAAGAAGATTATAAATATTTTAGAAGGAATACTAGTTTGGTATTACCATTTATGTTACCTCTTCAGCATTATTCAGCAATAATGTCTTTGTATCACAACTCTAGATTAAAATAATATTCACAAGTGTAGGAATTTCCCGGCTTCCCAACAGCTGGAGCCTGGAGTGAGGGGTAAATGGACAAAACTTAATTAGAAACACATACATAAATATTCTTGTATACAGCCATATACAGCAAGTCAATGAACCGAGGAAGGGATTTTCTATTTGTAAACACTTACTTCACTACTTACTACTATTATTCACTGCGCGTTGATTGTTTGTCACATGCTAGGAACTCCTCATCAATTCAACTACCTATTTATTAGAATATATGTAGCCATACAAAGCATCATCCATGCCCCACTAATGATTTACATCTAGATACAAAAAGGGATGTGTAACACTTGTTTTTTGAACGTGTGTATATATTTTTTTCTTTTTGCTGGTAGCCTTTGACTCATATATACATTAAAAATGAATTAGTTCAGCTTACGCATGTGACGGCAATTCGTCATTTATTTTCTTCCTTAAGTTAATCCAACTGACCGTGAATACATACATACATTTTGTATCATAAAGCTCCAGTCCTGATTGAGCCATCATGCTAAAGGATCTTGTATTTGTATTTGTTCTGTGTGTCAATTTGGAGTTATGCCAGGGGATTGAGGTGGACTGTTCATATTTCTCGCCTCGTAATCGCCTTGCCTGCCGCTGTATTGGTCCGGATCGAACAACTTCAGGCTATGAGGATTTGAGCAGCATTGTGAATCGCTTTGTCTATGATCGCTATAGGAATATTATATTTAGACACATTGAGCTTAGTCAGTGCTCCAAAGCAAATATATATTTGGATTTGAGGTGAGTACCAGGAATTATGTTATTATAAAAACAACCTGATGTCTGCTTTTCCAGGGCTTTTGTGATTGATGATCGGGCGCAGAATATAACGGATATAAGTTTCAGTCGGATCAATGAGCTTAATCTCATTATTCAAGATATTGACTATGGGAGCAAGAGATTTGTTTTTGAGAACATTGACTATTTGAATTTGGGTGGATCTCTTCTGAATCGACCTACGAGGGTGGCGATGTATATTCGGAATACGATTAATGGAAATACCTTTGTGAATAATATCAATCAACGAGGGGATGTTGTCTTCCAAGATTTTCTGGCTGCATCCCACTTGACGCTTATTAATATTCAGGTAATGAGGCAATTCTTAACATTGAAGAAATAAATATTGGCTTAGAGATGAGAAAGGATCAATATAACTTCGATACATGTATGAACACTATTATATGTTAAGGTATCAAATCTCAGCTTAAAAAAACAGCAACTGGTTAAGTATGATATCATTTTGATGGATAGATCATACCAGTTTTTGTTACCTCTCATTGATTCTACGGAATCAAGGGTCGACATATGTAAAATAAGTAATGTTCAAAAACCTTTTTCCATTCATTTATATTCAAATATGATTTCTTACTGTAAGGCCTTGGCCATGATTGGCTTATTTAGACATGCGCATAGTAAAGGATTTAAGAGGGATATATATATAATCCCTTTGACTTTTAGATTCTTAGGAAAGGGTTTTTACCGTAAATTTGTAAAAACTCATTTCAACCAAACTGTTGGTCAGTGATTTGCAATACTCTTGGGGGATTATTCCATTATGACAATAAAGTTGCTGAGAAGATGCCGTCAAATGCTAATGAGATGACCGAAGCAATAAAACAGTCTGGGTCAGAGAAATCCCCCAAGAAAATTTCAAATTACTGACCAACAGTATGCCAAGACGCCTGGCCGCAGTCATCCAGAATGGTGGAAGCCACACTAAATACTAACTATTAGCACTTGTCAGTTGCTTATAATGGAAGAATATACTTTATATTCCCTTTTATAACCAGTTTGTAAATAAAATATACTTAGAAACTTCATTGAGGCGTTTTTTCAACATGATACATATTTATGCTAAAATCGAGGGCGGTCTTAAACTTTTGACCATGACTGTATATATATATATATATAATATATATATATATATATAATAATGAGGTAAATATATAATATGTATATATATATATATATATATATATATCAGGAAACGACCGGATACCCAGCCCGGGTCCCGGCTGTTTTTTAACGTCCCGGTCCGGTGCCTAAAAATCACCGGGCCGGTACTTTAATATTTTCGTTTGTCCGTCATTCTGTAAGTGATGATGTTTTTTTAGAAAAGATTATTAAAAATTTAAAAATTATTTTCTAAAAAAAAGTCATTACTTTCTTATAGAAAATTTTGTAAATGTGAGAAAATAATAGGAAAAAATATTTCTAAAAACACGTCGTCACTTTCAGAATGACGAAGGAACGAAAATATATTAAAGTCCCGGCCCATTTTGGCTCGGCTTGAAAAGTTTAAGTCCCGGCCTGGCCAGGGTTCCGGCGAAAAAAAGTGTCCCGATATTTCCTGATATATATGTAGATATATATATATTATATTTATATATTTAGCTTTTAGCAATTAACAATATAGTATAATATTTTTGTTATCAGTACTGTTGCAGAAGAGCATATTTTACCAGATAAATGGATTAAACATATATCACAAAAAGCGTATTATTTCCTAAGACTGGGGTATTCTTCAACTTTATATATCTACCAGTTTCCTTTATGCATATAAAATCAAAATATTTAACACCTTTCTTTTTCTTTTTTTAGAACCAAAAGTCTGTATCAGTGATCGACTCCGCATTCGAAAACCTCGGGGAAGTGGACCTCATTCGCACCGGAGCCTGTTACTTAGGATCTGATCAATCCTCCAGCGTCCCCTGTACTAAACGTGATCTCTTTGTATCCACTGCCGTCATTGGGGCCACATGGGATCAGATCGTGAGACATCCCCTCTTCATCGGAGGCCTCGTCTTCCTTCTCCTCGCAGCACTTCTGGCCATCTGTGCATGCTGCTACTTTGGTCGAAACCGACGCAAGCGAGAAATGGAGCTGGTGGGATATCCTCCTCAAACAGCAACGACAACAAATACAACTAATACCCCTTCAAGCTCTCGCACCTCAACGGGGAAGCGATCAAATTTAACCTATCATGTCCCCCTAGAGAGTAGCGAAGGAGGAGGAGCAAAGCGACACGCCTCAACCATGGTAGACCACTCAAAGCGATCACCTCAAAACTGCGGCAACTACCATAAACATTCTCATTCTAGGTCTAGGCAATAAATCTCCCAACTGTACATGTTTCCTTTGTACAACATCCAATCTTCATTTTATTCTTCATTTTGAAATTACAAATTAACAGAATATATAACAGTTAAATATTAGATAGTGGGTCCATTTTAGGCCTTTGGCACTACTTCTTGCTTGGAGTGCTGGGACACGAGACCGATGAGTGTGACAAAGTCAGGAGAGGCTGTGTGTTCGTCCAGCTTCTTTTGAATTTCCTGGCCTACGTGTGGGGAAGGATTTCGAGAAGGGTTTTGGCGGCTAGCTTACGCATTGAGTTGTTCTTGATGGGGCCTCTGGGAAGATCTGGGGATTGAGGTAAATCAAATGATGCAGGTAAGTGTGACGGCTGGAGTATTAGCATGCATAAATATATTTGCTCCAAAAGAGATTCTTAAAATAGGGATTAAAAAACTGGAAAAAAATGTTCACTTACAACAATAAGAAGGTCTAATATAAAATATTCCTTAATACTCTATGTGTTAAATTATAATTGGAGGACTTTAACAATGGACTACCATCATGTATGTATCCTTACAAGAACTACATAAATAGACCTTTAATAAGTATAAAATGCCTTCAAAAAAGGAATCATTTATGTATGTTTCATTGTACCTGCATATGTCAAGAAGGCGAACTCGTAGATCGTTTTGATGAGCGTTGAGAGGTTATCTTCGTAGTTAGGAGCATTGATAAGCTCCTTAAGAGTGTTTAGCTTCTGTGGGTCCACTTGTCGATACCACTCCAGCTTATCCTTCCCTGAAAGTAAGTCATGATATTAACCACAATAAAATTAAATAGGAAATATGCTAACCACTGAATTCAAAAGAACGTAATTTCTGTATTCTATTAAGTTTTCTGCTAATCTATGCATGTCTTAATGTTCTCTAGATTATCATTTTAAAGACCAAATTTGTCCAAAAATATACCCACTTAATTATGAATTGTTTATTATAATAAATTTTAATAGATTTCGATCCTTTTCTTATTTGTATTTTAAGCCAATCCGATATTATAAGTCAATGTCTCATTCGTGACTCGATATACGGCTATTTATTTGAAGGTCCAGGAGCAACACTGAATTCCTGGAACTACGCAATACACTTTGTTACGTCGTTTTCATCGTTACTTCATGAAGAAAATACTAAATCAAATCCCCTGTTTAAAATACTCCATATCAAATAGTATCATCCCTGGGTTATTTTTATATTGAGTTAAATGATTTTTAAGTAATTGTAATGCTCTCAGGCTCATTCATATCTTCACCGATGCAACTCAGGTTAAGCAAACAAAATGTAAAGTCTTTTTAAGTATAAATTTGTTTATTTCTTCCCTCTTTGTGACCCAGAGCCCTATAAAAAGAGTTACGACTATAGTTTGGAGCGTCACCTGGTGAAAAAAGTATTTCGGCTCAAAACAATGCACGAAATAAGAATAATGATTATGCTCCTATGTTATTGTTAGGATAAATAAATCGGAATTTATGACGAAACATGTGTCTATAAAACCTTTCATATATTGGTAGATTTTTCATGGGAAATAAAAAGAGAGTCATTCCTCGGGCTCCTGAGCAATTCGTACAATCCACAGCACTACAAGCAGTTTTAATCGATCTTTAAAGTTGAGATTGTTTTCATACTTCTAAAAAATTATCTCAAAAGACTGTTTATTTACAACTTCCTCGATCAATTATGAATGTTTTGAGCCTGAATTTTTTAGTCAGCTGCTATTCAGGCAGTTCTTACGACGTAACTCTACTTATAAGGCTCTGTTGTGACCTAGGCAACATACATACAACAATCAAGGTCGACCGTCGTCTTTATTACCTTCCTCAATCATTGTCCTTAGATGTTTCCTGCTATTCATCCACTGGGAGAAGCTGCTTTGAAAGCCTTCCGGTCCCACTTCCGTTGCATACGTGGCAAAAAGAATCAAGTAAAAGTATCTCTCCATAAATTAAGAATCATTCGCTTCCAAACGACCTGCTTCTCCTCCGGGGCCACGTCGTACTTCCACTTGGTCTCGATGATGCACTCCCGAAGGTTCTGAAGACCCCCACCCTTTGGGCCACAAATATCGATGATGCGATCGATCTTCCTCTTGCCCTCAATCGTTTCCGGTACCTTGAGAAGAGGGGGGAGAATGCATTAAGGATTTGAATAGATATTATACAACATACACCTCCAATGTACTTATTATTGTCATGGATTGTGAGTTTCAATGAATCCCTGATCCTTATCGGATTACGTGTTAACGTGCCTCGCCTTATGCGCTGACTCAATGGATGTGTATTCCTAGTCTAGCCTCTGAATGCAAAACTATTCATCCAATAAGTGGACCTGCTCTACATATACTTCCTCTATTGAATAATCATTGATGTACGATTTTCACAAAATAATGAATAAAATATCACTTTCTGTTTATTTTTTTAATAGGACAATAACAACTATTTGTAAAATATACATTGATTTTTTTGGTATTTATATTCCTACAGCTTTCTGCTCTTCTTCTCAACAAACAGTGAGGATATAATGATAAAGAATGACTTAATGTTAATTCTTTTAGACTTATCAATAAATATGATTTTGGTAACTTTATTTATTATTTTTTTGTACGTCTTATTCGACAATGATAAAATTTTAATGAAATCAACAATCATACTTGAGTTTGAGTAGTTTGTCATTGATAACTCTATGTAACAGGATTTTGCCCCTGGGCTGAACTTCCTAATTTGAGTTCCATTTTTTACGTAGATTCCAAAAATGCCACTCAAAATATCGTCCGAAAAAATAATAAATCATGCTGTTGCATTACCTATTATTGTGATTTCTTACGAAGAAAAAAAACTGTTTGCCTTTTTATTTGCAAGTTCCTTAATGGAATTCTCTAAGAGTTTCTTAAATAATCTAAATCCCATTTTCCAAATCACAGTAACTATTCAAATAATTCAAATAATTTGGTCTATCATTAATACTAGGTTCATAGTAAATTGTATAATTTATTTATTTACTTTCATCCCAGAAATAATAAAATAATAATGATCAATACTGTTCATAGTAAATTGATATTTTCTTTACTTTCATGATATCGAAATTATGAAAACTGTTCTGAAATGCATTTACATATACAAAAAATATACTATTTATTAATTATAGTCAATAAACTTGAAACAAAAAAAATATAGCCGCTTAAATAGAACACTAAAAAATGATCAACTTTTGAAATATAAAGGCTATTTTTTCGAATATTACGAAAGATATTGAAATTATGAAAACTGATTTGAAATGTATTAACATATTAGAAAAATAAATACTTATGACATTTGTGGTTATTCTTACTTTGCACGAAGATAACTGGGCATGAACCATTAAAAATTATGAAATACTGATTTTCAAAAAAGGCCATAAAGTCAAACCTTTTTTAAGACGATATTTTGAGTGGCATTCTTGGAATCTATGTAAAAAATGGACTCAAATTAGGAATTTCAGCCCAGGGGCAAAAAAAAGACCTTAATTTTGTTACATAGTGTAACAATCCTATTTTGTAGGATTCAACTCAAAGGAAAATGTTATAGATAGCAGCAGCTTATGAGAAACTTTGTGATGGATGGAAATTATTGTCTCTGAATATATATATTTGTATATATATATATATATATATATATATATATATATATATATATATATATATATATATATATATATATATATATACAGGGTCCCGACGGTAAATCGGGAATTATTTCAAATGCCGATTGTGATTGTTTGAGATGTTGCATTGGAAAAAATTAAAAACTTTCGACAAGCTGCATTCAACAGCTGACGATTTTATTGTATAAGATTTTCAGTAGCACGTGGCCTAAGAATGGAACAAGTCCGGAGAGATGCTATATGCGAAGCTCGTCGTGCGGGGCGGACGCCTCAAGAGATTATTGAGTTCTTTCATTACCCAAAATCTACTGTGTATAAGGTTGTCAAGGCATTTGACAATGAGGGGAAGGATAGGAGAGCTGACCACAGCTCAAGAGCAGACAAAATCCGGACTCCAAGGTTCTAGGCAGGTCTCAAGACACCCTATCTCCAAGCTAGCCAAGGACCGAAATGTGCACAGGAGCACAATTGAAAAGGCTATCAAGATCGACCTTAGATACAGGAGCAGGGCCAGGGCTACAAAGCACCTGCTCACGGAGCAGAACATGGCTGATAGAGTCTCCAAAGGCAAGATCCTGATCAACCAGATGAAGAGCAAAAGTGGTTTTCTTCGATTCTTTTCTGATGAAAAAATATTCACTATTGATACCAGCCACAATCGGAGAAACGACAGATGGATCTGCCTGGACGCTGATGAGGTCAAACCCTTCATGAAGACCAAGAATCCAGCATCTAACATGGTCCGAGCCGTCATCAGTACGGAGGGTGATGTCATGCCCCCTACTTCTTCCAGAAAAAGGAAACAGTCAACAAGGAGGTGTACAAGCAAGTCTTGGAGGAGGTAGTTGTCCCCTGGATGGATGATGTGGCTGATGGAAGGCCTTACACATTCCAACAGGACTCAGCACCGGCCCACAGGGCCAAAATTGTTCTTGATTTTTTGGCTTTGAAAACTCCTAACTTCTGGCCTCCCTCTTATAGGCCCGCCAACAGTCCGGATCTGAATCCCTGCGACTATTATCTATGGGGGAAGGTTGAGGGGTTGGCCTGCAAAAAATATCACACCTCTGTTGAAACCCTGAAGCAGTCCATCATCAAGACCATGAAAGAGCTGGATCCGCAAGAGGTGTCCAGAGCCTGCATCTCTTTCCGGCGCCGTGTGGACTCCGTGGTCAAGAACGGGGCTCTCATTATGAGTAATAATTAACATTAATCATGACTTTAAAAAAGATATATAAAATATTTCTATCACTGATACAGGATGCGCTATATGCATTTAAAGTTATTCCCGATTTACCGTCGGTACCCTGTATATATATATATATATATATATATATATATAATATATATATATATATATATATATATATATATATATATATATATATATATATATATATATATATATATATATATATATATATATATATATATATATATATATATATATATATATATATATATATATATATATATATATATATATATATATATATATATATATATTAGGTTGTTCCATAAATAATGAGGTAGGTTAGCTATCTCGAAAAGTTCACACGCTATCTCAAAAATTTCAACGGGAGCGTTCTTATCGCATATTTTGCATGGGAACAGTATGTATAGCGCCACTCAGGTTAGTATATAAGGTGAGTAATCACGTCGTTTCTATCATTCATTCTACTCGTCGCTGAAAATGGAGACACCCAACTTTCGCTCCTACTTCTTGATCCGGATCAAGCTCGCCAGGACAGTCAACGAGATACACGAGATCCCTGACTCCTGCCTGGCCTCTCCACCCTCCAGAGATGGCACACTGAGTTTTAATTGGTCGACCTTATTATCTATGGAACAAACTATATATATATATATATATATATATATATATATATATTTGTGATGCTTTATACCATAATACCAGCCGCATTCTTTATTATTTAACCTCCTATTCATTCAACCAATCAAATACCAGAAATAGTTCAAGAAAAGTATTCATACTCATCATAATCCTTTCCTGTTTATATAAATACAAAACCATATTTCAAAACATTTCAGTTCTTATTCATAACTAGCGAATGTTACCGGCACTGCCCGGGATTTTCCAACTTGACAACTTTTCAACTTCATATCTTAATCAAGAAAAGTTGAGAGTGATTGACATCACCCTCCATCTCTTGGCATTATCAAAATTTGATTAGCGCTATGTTGCAATAAAAAAAGTTGTTATTTTCCACAAACTTTAAATTTTTGGGGGGGAAAGACAGGGACAGAAAAAAAACTTATTTTTAAGTAACCATTTGGAAAACGAATTTTTCGGTAAACACGTAATAAAATAAAAACACGTCTTACTACCTCAGTCTCCTCCATAGAAAATTTGGTCAAAATCTAACGTGCCAATTTTAAAAAATCGGAAAAAAAACGTTTTGGCGAATAAAATAATCATGGCGATGACGAATTTTCCGGGAGTTGACAAACCAACTAAAACACGCCCTGAGTTCTCGAAACTATTCACTGAAAATTTCGTCAAGATCTAATAAACTGTTCGGGAGATACAGGGAAACGAACGAACGAACGGAATTCTTTTTTTATTAGTATAGATAATTATCTATACTATTATAATTATTATATGTGATATATTATATTTAAATAATATATAATATTTAAGTGTTTGTTTGACGAGATGATTCAATAGAGTATGAATTGAGGTTTGATCCAAAGGTGATTCAAATGAGCGATCTTAGTTTATCCGCTATGACCATTTTAATAATAAAACAATATCATTCTTCCTTCAAAAAGCCAAACAGGAATCGTACATACATGAATATATGTATATATATGACAGGGGTCGGCAAATAGTGGCCCGCGGGCCAATTTTGGCCCACCATTTATTTGTCTGGCCCACGAAACTACATTAATTTGATGTTAAAAATTTTTTTTTTCTTAAGCCCCATATTTTTAAAAAGAAAAAGAAAAGGCATTCAGCAATCCTATCAATTTCGAAACATTTATTGAGGAATACAGTCATAATTCCTGTCACTTGGCCCCCTCCCAGGGATTTTAATGTTGCAAAGTGCAAAAGCCTTCCACTTGCTAGATCAGACTGGAACAACTCCTGCTTCCTTGTAAACGAATCCATCTTCTTGATCATGTCCACAATGGTTTTCCCTCTCCCTTGTAGTTGCAGGTTCAGCTGATTAAGATGGCCAAAAACATCGGTTAAAAAACGCGATAATTGAAATGGACATTTCACCTTCTACCTAGGAAGGCCTGGTGATCGTTTGAAGCACGCATCTTGCTCATTCGCAGGAAGATTTTACCTTGACCTAGTAGCGCACAGACGCACTCCAGTGCCTTTCCTTTACTTAACTGGCGCACGTCATTGTGAAGTAGCTGATCTTCGTAGCAGGCCTCTGACTCAACAACAAGTTGGTGAAAAAGACAGTGCTGTGTGCTTGATGCACCCGGACTATGACTCTCATCACTTTATCCATGATACTTGTCAGCACGCCACTGAGTCTGGCGCACAGGAAACTCTGGTGAATTAGGCAATGTAGTGCGTGCATTTGTGGTGCTTTCTCTTCAATCGCGCCACCAGACCTCTGTGACAACAACTATGGCCTGCGATGTCATTGTCTGGAAAAAAATTGGCCCGCGTCCAAACGTAATTGCCGACCCCTGATATATGAAACATCCCTGCATAAAAATCGGGAAACAAGAGAAAAAAGATGGAGAAGTAAAAAAGGGCGGTAAAATAATAAAGAGAGTGAGTTAGTCGCCCGGGAATAATGTAAATAATACAACAAACGCATGTGCAAAAAAGAAGCACCGTCACGCGTTATGCACCCTAAAATGCGCTCCGATTAACTGTTCCCTTGTTCTGCACCATAGAATACTAGAAGAATCTTACTCTTAGAGGAGTCTAGTATTCTGTATCTCCTCATTTGTCAATCAGCTAAGTTATAGCAGGCGAAATGTTTAGGGAAATGTAAAAAATGGCAAAATATGAGACAAAACTTTAAAAAATGGCAAAATATGAGACAAAACTTTAAAAAATGGTAAAATATGTGACAAAACCAGTAAAATTTCAAAATATTCAAATTGACATGTTTTAGTTATAGATTTTGATGGTGTCTAGTAATTTCATCGCGCGCAGATTCGTCACAGACCTTTTTAAAGCCGTTTTTTTGTCATGGGTATTTACCTCGCTTGCTCTTTTATAGTCAGTCAATTTCCTCGTTCTCCTTTTTTTCGAGGGTATTTTTGTCGAGAAGCTTTTTGTGGTGAAGTTTTTTCCTCCTTCGTCTTTTTCTCGTGGGTATTTTTGTCACGTAGCTTTTTTGTAGTGAAGCGTTTTCCGTGCGATTTATTTTTTTACTTTGTGCGATGTAAATACCCACGACAAAAAAAACGGCTATAAAAAGGTCTACGACGAATTTACGCGTGATGAAATTACAGTAAATCATTTTTAATTGCATATTTTTACCCCAACCCTACTCATCAATCTGCTGCCAAAAACGACACTCTTGGTTGAGAAACTATCTCGACAAAGACTTCCATTGCAAGTCCAATGCAAGACTACTTCAAATGCAATGCAAGTCAATGCAAGACACGATTGTGATGAATCCGGATTCATTATCGTAAAAAAAATCTTTTCAACAAGATGGTGAATCAGAAAATACATTTCAACCGGAGTGTTTCAAGACATCATATGAATACAAAAAATTAACTAAGCTTTTCAGCATGTATTGAAGTCCAAGGCCAGTAAAGACCATCATTCAAGCATAGCAACCTTCGAGGTTTCTGACTATCTATATACATGAGGGTGTCAAACGCAGGTATATTATTAACAATGGTTTCAAGATATTCTGATACATATTCTGGAGACAGTTGTAGAAAGCTAGCGATAGTTGTATCTTTGATTAGTACATGCGAAAAAGTGTAATTACAAATCTCCGTGCATCTTGGGAATAACAGAAGTACGCTAATAACACTTTTTGAATAATAATATGTACATATTTTAGTTGGTAAAAGTGTTTTAAAGATCATACTTTACATTTTTCTAATGGAATTAATTTGTTTAGGACACTTTTATCCAGGATTCAGGCGCCGCCGACATAGCCTAAAACTTGTTCCGGTACGGCTTTCTAAAGAGTAGTTCCACCTCATTTTCACCCCTGTACATAACATATAAGCGATTAGATTGCCTATATTTCCAGGCGATAGCGATATAGCGAGGCTCTAATCGATCCAATATATTTATTTATATTAAATTAAAACATATGAATTCCATATAAATATATAAGAAATTAGTGCCGCAAACTTTTTTTGTAAATTTAAATTTGTGAGGTCTAAGACAAATTTATTAATCATTGAATATAGAGAGAACCGAGGAGAGGAGATCTGTATGATTCAGTTGTCTCTTAGATTACTTAGGAGTGTGTGTACATTAGGTCTAAAAGAGTCATCATGACCGTACAGTTTTGATGCAAGTAAATTCGTTTTTTATATAATTTATTACAATTTTTCATTAAAAATTGTATTGACCAGACTTGTTGATTTATCGTTCATTTGTTGTCATTCGCGAACGACAAACGACAAAGTTTTTGACGAACGATAAGGAAAATTTCTTATCGTTCGTCGTTCGTTTTCGGTACAAAAAAAAGACTAAGATTTTTAATTTTCATGGGAAAAATTTTCTTTCTACAAAAACGTCATCACTTTTTTCAGAAATTTCTTTCTAAAAAAAAACATCATCACTTTTTTTCAGAAATTTCTTTCAAAAAAAAAACGTCGTCATTTTTTTCAGAATGGCGAATGACAAACGAACGATTCAATTTGAAATTAACGATAACGACGAACGACAACTTTTGGCGAACGTCAACAAGTCCGATATTGACAAAAAATAATAATAATAATCTACGTCGAACTAAAACATTCGAAATTGGAGGCTTTTCAAGACCAATATTTGTTCCATTTAATGTAATATTTAACACATATTATTAGGCATTAATGGATGAATGTGTCCTTAGGAGTGAAATGAATAACACTTTTACGAATTAATAAATGTAATTAAATATCTCACCTTTTCTAGTAGCTCCTTAATGACATCAAACTCTCCTCGTATGAATGGATCCTCCCCTTCATGGCTGCTATCCGTTTCAAACTTCTGCTTGATGAGATTATTCACGGTCTCCGGGGGAATGAGCCCGATGTCCGCCATTCTCTTGAGCTCCGTCGTGATTTGCACTTCCTTGATAAGGCTGGCCACGATGAGGCCCAGCGTGGTGCGTCCGCGGCCCATTTGACAGGAAAAGACGCAGGGGGCTGAGGCCTTCTCGGCCTTGAGGGAGTCAACGATGACGTCAAAACAGCCCTCAACAGGAGCACGCTCCTCAACCACGGGGACGCGAAAGTACTTAAAATGCCCATTGGAGCCCCGTAGATCCGAATAAATGTTGTGGAGGCCCTTCAGGGAATCAACCTGACAAAGAGAGAAGAAAAATGGGGAATTTATTGTTGTTCATAAAATAAAATATCAATTTAAAAATACAAAATTGATTAGTACATTACGTAATTTCAATACTCAACTTATAATATCCGGTTTGAAGATAGTTTTTCTTGTCAAAAATGGCAAACCTTTTTATGTATCAAATAATTTATTTGATAATTCCTCAAATATGTTTTTAAAAGAGTTTTGGTTTTGTTATAAAATACAATGCTATTATTTTTATTATTTTTTTTGCCTAAATGGTTCGATAGTATTACATCCGACAGGATATAAATAATCATTATAGCGTTAAAATTAGTCTATCGAACCTACGATCTTATCAATGAGGTAGACCAAAAATGACCATCCCCTCTCAGGATTCGAACCTGCACCCCAACACTGAGAATTGAACATGCCATATTATTTGACACATTTTTAAATACTGAATTTATAATTTATGTGTTAAAAAAAACATTCATTAATTTTTCAATAGATCGCATCTTATCAACAAAAATCAAGCAATCGTTGGTTTTCTGGTAGCTGATTCAAGATAAAGATAATAATATTGGTCGCAGAAATGTACCGACGGTAGTATCACTCTATCTAAATACTGATTATCCGTGGGCTGTCCCAGCTCTGTTTCAAACTATTGCATAGCGAAACAATCGGAATAGAAGTACATAGAATAAAGTGTAGTATTAAATACTTTTAAAGATACAGGCAAGCCTGTGTACATATAATGGCCGCTCAAGTAATTACCTGAGCTTTTACGTAATGCACAACTTATTTAAAGCAAATAACATTTTTAATTAAGAATAACATCTGTAAACTAAACAACTAGTGAAAGACTTGCTCACCTTGATTTGTTGCTCGATATCCTCCCGTTCCATGGGATTCTCCGTATAGCAAGAGTCCCGGTGAATACTGATGTTACCACCCTCATTTTCATTTATTTTGTCCTTAAGGTGCTTCACGTAGCTTTTTTGAAGATTATCTAATTCAGGAATTGGATCCCCGATTTCTAAATTTTCATGCATCCTAAAAGAAGATTAAGAAGAAAAAATTATGAACAAGTGTCTCCTTCGATCATTAGCTTATCGGCCTTAAGTTTGTCTACATAACACACATTAACCGATTCGTTGAATTCGTTCTAATCTCGACATTTTTTTTGTTACTTTACGCATCAAGAAATTAATTTGCCACAATCCAATAACCTTTCTCATCACGAATTGAGGTTGGTTGAATATGGACACGAATGTCCTGCAATATTTTTTCTTTCGATAAAAATTTGTAGGGCTACTTCCGGTTTAGTTATAAAGGAAAGTATAATTTTGGTTCGAGAAACCTAAAGAGTATATATATGTGTATATATATATATATATATATATATATATATATATATATATATATATATATATATATATATATATATATATATATATATATATATATGAGATGTCCGATCGATCACGTTGTTTTAAAAAAAAATCGGAATCAGCAAAAAGATATCGACTTTGTCCGATATTTTTTTTAATTACAAATATAATAAGTTACTGTATTATTTTTAAACGAACGACATATAAAATCTTCCCGAAACGTGGTCTCACCATATTATATCTGTAGTATTTTTTCATTATTCACTTTTGCATTATAGTAACACCCGTAACTAGTTACCTTGAATATAGCGTTAAAATTAGTCTATCGACTATTTTATTAATGAGGTTGGTCAAAATGACCATCCCTCTCAGGAGTCAAGCCTGCACCCTCAATATTTAGAGTTGAACACGACTTAACATAATGAGATATATCAATTTTTTTCTTTTTATATAGATAATTTTTTACATTATATCTTTTTTTTCAGTATTTTTCCAAAGGAATCTATTTTCTGATATTATAATTAAATGATTGTAGAAAAAATGCCTCAGAAAGAAATAGCCAAGGAAAAATATACCAGGAAGGATGACCTAAGATAGAAGAGGAAAATTATGACGCAAAAGAAAAATGGGCCTAATACATGAGTAGACATGTATTTGAAGTGACTACACCTTAGTGTACATACACTATTTCTTATCGAAATTGGGTAAGTCAAAAAATAATTTATTTTTTTGTAATTGACGATAAATGTTTTCCTCATTGCTTTTAACTTTAGTTCAAAATCACCCAAATATTGTATTAAATAGATTTTTTATAGAGTTTGCATAACGATATTAGAAGCACTTGGGTGAGAAAACCATAGAGATATAAAGATATAGAGAGCTGATTCCCTTCAATAGCAGAGACATATCGTCGTTCAGCTGTTGCCTGTGCCCAATATAAACAAAGTAATTTTACCTACGTCATCGTAAGTTGATCATAGAGATAGAAAAATTTGTTTATATTGGCCAATATGACATATTTCTCTGAAGAATCCAATAAACTCTCTATGGTTTTATATCTCTATGGAGAAAGCAGGTCTAATTTCGGACACATACCGAATTATATTGTTAAATTCCGGGCCCGTTTTGTAATAATAAATATCAATGATAATGTGGAATATGGATAGAGCCTTAAAACACATATTGACATTTTTTTAATATTTTTTTGGTAGACTTACATATTTGGGTATCTAGGAGCATATGGGGTTTTGTTGATGTAGATGACGGGCTCCTGTCGCATGTTGTACCAAATGATGGAAGACTCCGGGGCGCTCTTGGTGATCTGATCTAGAATGACATTGAATGCATCCTCTGTGGGCTGAGCCGTTCCGTAGATGGGGAATCCAGAGACCTTTCGAAAATTGGGAGCGCCCTCTACTAACTGATTTGGACCCAAGGAATGCATCTGATCAAAATGATCAATTTTAAGTTTGCACTGGGATAAATCCATGCCTAAATGAATTAATATGTATAGGAATCAATATTGCTATTGTGTATATTTCAAAATACGGGATCCTTGGCCCTTGAATATTATTCATGGTTTAAATTGTCTTACTTTCTTTTTATTTTTTATGATAATGTCATAATTTAAATCCTAAGAATACTGTGTAAGAATGTTAAATGATGAACTTATGTATAGGCAACAACATTCTATATGAGCTCTATTAATTTATTATATATAATAAATTAAGTACCTGGAATATTTTGCAAAAAGTCACTTTATCTATAGTAAAACATATGTTCAAAACATGTTGTATTATATGTGTTGATAATTTGTTTATAATTTAATTCCCTTAAAAATATTTAGCAAAAAGTTATTATATATTTCATTAATGACGGATTCATTATCTGGTAAAAGTAAAAAAAGAATCTATGGCAAAATTATAAATAACTTTCATCATTTTCAATCGTAAATCATGTAGAGATTAAAAAAACTTATAATTCATAATTATCAGGGTTGTATTAATTAGCTCCCCGGGTACATCAACCAGTTATCGAACCGAGCTGGCGCTTTAAAAAAAATGCGTCATATTTTGTCTGCTTTTTTATAAGCTATGCATATGAGAAACAAAAACGTATGGGAAAGAAAGAATTTATACTTCTCATTTTTAACTGTTTGCTTTTTTCGATATATTTATGCCCGGGTTGTTGATGAACAAAAAACGAATCGCGAAAGAACGTTCAAAATCGGACGCCTGAACGAATAATAAATGAACGGACAAATATAATTTTTCTGTTGGCGTTCATTCGTTCAATTTACATTGTGTTATCGTCAATCTTTACCATAGGAATAATAAGTTATTTTAAATTTGTAAGAAGTAATATAAAAATCATATATCAAATTATATATATTAAAAACCCACCCGGGTCAGTTTTTATTTAAAAGCCGTGGATTTGAACAATCCTGTATATCAATCATTATTAATGAAATGAATATTTTACAACTTAACCCTAGAAATACCAGAAAAAAATGTAACAGAAATCCACTCGGGTTTCTCATCTCACCCGGCCTATCTTAATGGATACAAATCATTCAAAAAGTCATATGAAGGGAAACTGCATACGATATATCGCAGATTTTTTAGTGCTAAATCAAAATCAAGCCTATTCATTGGCACAATGTTTACTGTGACTGAGTTATTGGCAAATTTTGTAAAATAAAGCAATTGCTAAGGAATAATTATAATATGAAAAACATATAATAAATGCTTGTCTAAATCATGACTCAATTTCGCTTCATAAATGTAATTTTACGCAATAAATTTGGTTTTAGCAATTAAGATAGACATATTCTTCTTCTAAAAAAGTGAAAGTTAGTCCAAAATACAAAAGAAAGTTATAGTTACAAGTGTAATGCTCATAAAAAAGTGGTAGGAAAGTATTAAGAATACTATTTCTCATACATAGTGAGTAAACAATGATAACTACACATTTTTTTTCAATTATAGATATGTTATATATTATGTCCTTGTGTTGTCACTAGACAGGGCTAATATTTACTTGGGCAATTTTTTGATGCGTCATCATTTTTCTTTTCTATCTTGTGTCATTTATTCCTGGTTTTCGATATATATTTTCTAAATAGATATACGGGTCTGAAACACCCATTTGGCATTAAATACTACCTTTTTCTTATAATACTATAATTACTTAATACTTGATTTGATACTCAAAAATTAATTTAATTATATTTATAGATAATTTTAGCTAAGAAATTTAGCATTGATGCTGAACAAACAAATTAAATACATTAAAAGATCGGCATTCAAATGGAAAATAAGCGACAAATTCATAAGGAATGGGTGCCAGGAATTGATGTTCGTTCAGCTTTTAAAATTCAATAGACTTTTGTTATGAACGATAGAATTTCGACGCTGGGGTCTCACAGAATCAATAGTGTTTCTAGGGTTAAATACTAATTTTGAGTCAATTTTTTTTTCATTCTTCAACTTGTAGTAACCACTAGTCAGAAATATATTCAGAGTATTGAAACAGCTCTGTAATATAAAAAATATAAGCACTTCTAATGTGAAATAGAAACAAATTAAAACATTGGTATTTTTTTCAACGAACGGACGAACGCTAAAGTTGCGTACGCCCCCAAGCCTGATGTATGACCACAAAAAGTACACGTACGTTAAGTACAAAGTATCTATTTTGGCGTCGTCAGTCATCATGTAACATATCCACAGATAATTTAGAGACGTTGATTCGTGTTATATTTCTCCAATTCTTCAAATTCTAATAGTGAACTTACAATATGCACAAATTTTCTAAAATTGTAAAAGCGATATTTTTAAATTTATCCTTGCAATTATAGTATATAATAATCTAAATATATCCTGTATCCAACAAACCCCTCAACTATCGACAGATACGACAAACAATTGTCTTATTAGATAAAAATAAGAATATTTTGATATAAGTTTTAGATTATGGGGTATCATCTATTTTGCCCGTTTTTGATTTTTTTTTAAACCGGGTTTTTTAACAAGCCGCCTTCAGACAGTTCAAATAGTCACCAAGGTTGTTTGCTCTTATCGATTATATCCATAGAGATATAAAGATATAGAGGGCGATTCCTTTCAATAGCAGAGAAACATTGTTCAGCTGTATTCTGTGTGTCCACTATAAACAAAGTAATTGTAGTACGTCATCGTAAGCTGATCATAGAGATAGAATCTATCTCTATGATCAGCTTACGATGACGTAATAAAAATTACTTTGTTTATTTGAACACACAAAAACAACAGAGCGTTTTTTCTCTGCAATTGAAGGGAATCATCTCTCTATATCTTTATATCTCTATGATTATATCAAATACAAGTTATGATAACAAATGGCAAAGAAAATGTTTGTGTGTATATATAAGCACATCATATATACACAGTGAAAGGAACAGATATATGTATTAATTTAACATTGTGATAATGAAAAATACTATACCAGTTTCTTGATTAAAATAATATTTATAAAATATGTTATTGGAATCAGGACCAAGTTTTATTCAATGTACTTCAAATTGTAATTATCAAAAAAAGAATCAATAGCTTGTCAGAAAGTAGACAACAATTTTCTTTTATCTGTAGATCCCAATAAAAAAATGTGATTACAGATCACATTTAGGTGGTTTAAAGTACAAATAAAGCGTCTAGGGATTATTTTATACCCGACCTGATATAGAAAGATACAAACAGCTGTCGATTAGAAAGCATAGAGACATCTTCTTGTATATCCCTCGCATTTATTTTATTATAATATCAAATAAATCACAAACCTCTCCATTTTTCTATTATTAATAGGTGGTTGCTATTATTATGTTTGCATTTCATAAACAGCTTGAGTTTTGTATTCTTGACTAAGAACCTGATATGAAGAATATAAGATTTCTCTAAAAAATGCTTTTAATAATTTTAAAAAAGGGACGTTTGTTCTCTCTCGGCGAGTCCTGTGGGATGAGTAGCTCCGGACACAGGAGGGAACTCCGATTCAAAGTTCCTCTCCAAAATAGAAGAACTTAAGCTGTTAATATAACCAACAGCTTATTAGAAGTAGACAAAAGAAAGAAGTTTGTGATTCATTGCTACTATAATAAAAAAAGATGCCAGAGAGATACAAGACAGATATCTCTATATTTTCTAATGGACAGCTGTTTTTCTTTTAATTCAGGGTCGGGTATAAAGTAATCCCTTGTCAATCAAGCTATATTATTTAAAATTACCTCGAAAATGTTAAGATTTTGCATAAATAAAGTTATTTTGGCCATTTCAAAGTATTTTTATGATATGTTTACTTAATATCTGTGCAATATTTTTTTCAATATTTGCAATAAACTAAATTTGCACTCATTGATAAACGATAAAAAAGATAATAGTATTAACTTTGATTACAAAATTCTTCTCTTATGATGAAAATTATGTAAAATAGTTTCTAGCTGCTTCTCCATGTAGTATTTATATTTTAATATTTTTTATTAAATGTACAATCGACAATTAAATAATTGTGTTATGCATGATAACTGATTCATCAAGGTTCATGGTTTAAGAAACTAATGAACCCAAAGAAGATACGGTAATGGGCTGGTCTGGGATTTCGAGCTTAGTGAGCTTTTGGAAATATAGGGATTTTTGCTTTAAAAAATATACGGTTATGAAAAAACATATAATTTTGTTAATTTTTTGGAACCAAAGCTACTACAGGTGCCAATGGAAAAGCACAGCTTGTAGTAGTTATAGGTGAGTTAAATCATGCATATATAATTTTTCAAATATGTAGAAGCAAATGTAACATCTTTAATTTCACACATGACGTTTTTAAATATATTATTATTTATCGTCCAACATTCTTGAGTACTAGAGATAAGGGATGAAAAATAGATTTTGGGGAAACTTAGCGGAGATCGATAAAAGAGAACTTTGGGGGAAATTAGCGATAAGGGAGGAAATTTTGGAAGATATAGCACATAAAAGTTAGACTTGAGCTAGAAATATATTTTATACCGATTTGATCTTACAAAGCAAACGCTCCTTAAAATGAAAAAAACAATTATACTCAAATTATATTAATTTTTTAATAAATACCAACTGTATGTCTTCCACTTTTTTCGCATTGGATAGACATCAAAACAAAAGCGCGTGGTGTAAATCAATCTTACATGGCTCCGTGATGCAGAGATCATTTTCCTCCAGGGGAACAGAGACTTTTCTTCAGGCGCATCCATCTCCGGAGTAGGTTCAGGCTGTGGCTCCTCACTCATTCTAAAGTATTTTTATAACTAGGACACTTTTTATGAATGAAAAATCGGATCTTTCATATGGTGGTGGAGTAATACTACTGAAAGCTGGGATTCACCCACTCAATCAATATACCTTGAAGGCAATGGAATTTGCTGACATCAGCACATTTCGGAGAAGGTCAATGCATCCCCCTCTTCTTATTTCCCGCTGCTTTCACTTTAATCTGAACTGACTGCCTACTTCATACTAATGAATATGGAACAAATATTCAATATAATATGAGGGATAACTGTCTCGGCCGATACAAGATCTTAATAAGCTTAAGTAACGACTAATGATATGTTGTTGACCTTTTAAAAATATATTTTTTAAGATTTAGTCTCAAGTTCAAATTATGAACCTATTTAATACACCTTAATTATCAAATTTTAAACCAATATTTCTTCTATATTTTTTAATACT
>CP045903.1:15271216-15290971 GCA_013387185.1 Caligus rogercresseyi | reverse complement strand
AACGCGTTGCTCATTGTCGTTGCTGCGTATAATTCGCCGTTTAAAACATCGGTGGTCATTATCATCGTTAGTTTGGTACTTCAATGAATTATGAATCCCTAAGAGGAAAAAAAGAAAAAAGAAAAAGAGGGCTGAAGGGAAAATAAAATAACTAAAGATATCATCTCATCCGTCGTGAGTAAAAACAACAACAAAACATCTCGAAATTCTGAAGAATTTGTAGTCCTCGGGCCACCCGTAAATGAGGAGTTTAAGCATGGAGAATCCAGCATTATCTTGCTTAATTTCTTCGAAGGACTTGATAAGCCACGGTTCTTTGTGGTAAGTGGAAAAAATGCATTTTATGGACGAAATATATAAGAAGTGTGTTCCTCTCGTCCCGTTTATAGGACTGGACCGGATCTTGGGACTCCAGGACTCTGATTTGGACTGTGATTGGTCTTTAGTCCTTGAATTCAAGATTTTTGGGACTCTAAGGACTCGGATTCGATCATTTTTGAGGACGTTGAAATCGGATTGGGAATCTGAAATGATTATATTCAGAGATATGAGACTCTCATTTTTGGCTGTGATTCTACGTGTCCATCCAAGCTATATTATATTTAAGTTTGTATTATAAGTAAGTAGGTTGTAGTAAAGATATGGAATATATGAAATACCATTTGCCATTAATATCAAATAACCTTTCATGATGCCTATTAACAGAAAATCCTTACGTAATATGTAAAATATTATAGAAAAAGTTATTGTTTATCGTTACTAGTTTATTTTATTTTCAAAATTGCTTTTTCATTTTTTCATTCATACTGTTTGAATCGATAGATCACTTTTTATATGTTTAAATATATTTACGTCACAAATTTCAGGAGTTGAAATCCTGGATTTATCGGCTCCTTACTTCAACGACGACCCGAGTTTATCAAACACATAAGCATTTGAGCTCCATGGACAACGGGAATAGTTATATTAAGTCATCAGGATTGATGAGTTACTAGTAAGAGTCCATTAAAGGCGACCCTTTGGCGTTAAACACACTCAAGCTAAGACGTTTACGAGCACTACCAAGACGAACTTCTCTACGGAATTAATCTTTATGCAAGAGGAGTTCAAGCATCCAAGACGAAGGAAAGAGAATGTATACTGCTACAAACACTCTTTTGCGGCAAAGAAAGTCTCCGCTCCTCGATGAGTGACGTGGAGCTACAGGTGGACCTGTCCATGGAGAGGTAGTGTCGGTGGAGACCCAGCTTTACTACCGGAATCCAATACTATTGTACCCTTCCCTCGCCGTTCTCCGAGGAACCCGAGTTGCCTCCGTGAGTGTCGTGAGACTGTAAGGCTATTGAAATCCTCGAAGCATTGGCATATGAGTGTAAAAGTAGAAGAAGACTTCTAAACACAAATGCAACCCAATTCACAAGCAAGTCTTCTGATCTAAAATTAAGGATTGAAATATATCCATCTCTTATTTGCCCCCTCACTATCTTTAATTGACAGACACGAGTAAGATATCATACCATTAACAATTTAGTACCACAATCAATCTCTTCCAATAAAAAAATAATGTATTTTTATATATTTATAAACATTTTAGTTTTAAATTAGGTCTCCAAACAAAGTTAAATACAAAAATAAATGTTGAAAAAATAAATAATAATAAACATGATCTTACGATATCAAGCAAAAACAATCAGTCAATAAAACAATAAATCGACCATAAAAGATACTAAATATAAAAGACAAACCAATAATACCACTAAGGACTTAACTCAGACCTAGGATAAGTGAGGACAAATCTCCACTTATTTTAAAAAAAATGAAAACTAACATAATTAATTTAAAAAAAATTATAAATACACTATATTTATTAATTTAATGAGCATTATTTTTCTTGTTTTTTAGGATCATCCAATCATGGAGGATGAAACAATAATCGTATGTCTTCCTAATATCACGAAATCCAAAGGATCTTATCAAGATTAAACCATGAACGTATTTATTGCTCATGTAAATAAATGGAAAAGCGCCAATGTTTCTCATGTGGGGCTTATAATATCGCAAAAACATTTTTGATACAAGATCATTCGCCCCAAAAAAGTTTTTTGTTCAATAGCTTTTTGCATATCTGAATTGAGTTTACTTTTCAAACATAAATCATATGTCTGTTCTCGTCCTTTTTGTTGTGTTGTAGATTTTAATGAAAAAGTGTATTAAAAACTTTCATAGAACTAAAATAAGCCTTGGTCTATACCCTATTTTCAGATACACTTTGTCGAAGCATTTATTTGTAAAGTGTGTGTGGTTGTCGAATCTTTATGGATCCATTGCATTTCTTCAGTTTTTTTTCCATAGGAACAGGTTGCGTGACCCATAGAAATGTAGAGGTGCTGTCGCGAGCGAGGAAGTGGTACGCCGATGGCACATTTAAAGCAAAAGCCCTCCTTTATTCAATCAGCTGTATACGCTCCATGGAGCTTTGTTTGATGATGTAGTTGTTCCACAATTAAGCGTCTCTTTTAAATGATTATTATAGAAGACATTAATATTTTTCCCCATGATCATGGAAGGTTTATATAATAAGTATTGATTGAAACATATTTATTTAAACATTATGAAGGGGTATCATCTTTTTTTATCAATATACTTTTTGACAACAAAATTAATCTGATTTGTGAATGGTGATTAATGAACAATAATTGCGTGAAATCTAATTCTGTCTTTATTTTGAATTTTCATAATTTATTATTCTAAGTAATTTTTAATAATATATAAAAAATACAATATTGGGCTTTTAATTTGTTGTGATCGTATCATAAATAATTTTAAATTATTCACGGTAACTAATTTACCAAAAGTTGTTCATATCATTGTTCATAAGTTTATGTTAAAAGTAAGTAGGTTGTACTATTGTAAATATATTATAAGTTTGAAGATGAAACAACCCTTAAGACTACTCAATAGGCCATAGACCTTTTCCAGGAAGTAAGCCAATGACCGACTCAGCACATGTTTGAGTTTCAGTAGCGCGAAGAAGAGTAAAAAAGGTCAACGTTTCTAATGTTTGGAATCCCTCAGAAAGAATGAAGGGGAATTAAACTGTCGGAAAAGTAAATTCGTTTAAAATATTTATTTATCATCTAAAGAATATTGAATTTTTTTCTGTATTATGATATAAGAAATTGTGAATGAAATTTATTAGCCATCTAATATAAATTAATTACTTTCATGAATTAAAGTGTAGGAACAGTAAATTCGTTTAAAATGTTTTTTTTTTCTCATCTATAGTAGTATTTAATCTATGTCTGTATTATAATATAATAAATTGATAAGATAATATCTTAATTATGAGGGAGACCTAAAAGCCATTATTCATATCAGCAGCAGCTCTACATAAGGATTCCGTAGGTTTCAAGTTGGCGATTTGCGGGTGACATCGTTCGGTACTTCCCCTCCTGCTCCGAGAGGACCTCTCCCTATCTGAAGTGTAAATAGTGATAAAATACTAGTGAAAAAGTAGTTTAAATGATTTATTTCAAAGAGACGCCTATAACTTATTGGATTTGTAAGAAATTTTGTAAGAGACCATATATCCATAGTAAAAACTCTTTCAAATCATGTTAAAGTAAAATTTTATTAGCTTAATCATTTTACGACATATCTTAGAAAATAAATAAAAATTAATTAGCACTTTTTATTAAAAAATTGATAAGTTTGGTGACCAGTTACAATTATTGCGAGATTTGAAATGAGAAACATAAGATTTATTAAATAATGATAAACTAAAGTATTATTATTGTTTTATCTGATTACATTCAAATTTTAAACTGGACAATTGTCAAAAAAAAAAACATAGTTAACTTCATAAGCGGACTTCATGTATTGGATTCCGGTAGTAAAGCTGGGTCTCCACCGACACTACCTCTCCATGGCCAGGTCCACCTGTAGCTCCACGTCACTCATCGAGGAGCGGAGACTTTCTTTGCCGCAAAAGAGTGTTTGTAGCAGTATACAATCTTCTTTCCTTCGTCTTGGATGCTTGAACTCCTCTTGCATAAAGATTAATTCCGTAGAGAAGTTCGTCTTGGTAGTGCTCGTAAACGTCTTTGGCTTGAGTGTGTTAACGCCAAAAGGTCCCGTGAATGGACTCTTACTAGTAACTCATCAATCCTGATGACTTAATATAACTATTCCCGTTGTCCATGGAGCTCAAATGTTTATGTTTGATAAACTCGGGTCGTCGTTGAAGTAAGGAGCCGATAAATCCAGGATTTCAACTCCTGAAATTGTGACGTAAAATATATTCTAAACATATAAAAAGTGATCTATCGATTCAAACAGTATGAATGAAAAAATGAAAAAGCACTTTTGAAAATAAAATAAAACTAGTAACGATAAACAATAACTTTTTCTATAATATTTTACATATTACGTAAAGGATTTTCTGTTAATAGGCATCATGAAAGGTTATTTGATATTAATGGCAAATGGTATTTCATATATTCCATATCTTTACTACAACCTACTTACTTATAATACAAACTTAAATATAATATAGCTTGGATGGGACACGTAGAATCACAGCCAAAATGAGAGTCCATATCCTGAATATAATCATTCAGGATTCCCAAGTCCGATTTCAAGTCCTCAAAAATTGATCGAATCCGAGTCCTTGAGTCCCAAAAATCTGAATTCAAGTACTATAAGACCAATCACATCCGAATCAGAGTCCTGGAGTCCCAAGAGTCCGGATCCAAGTCCTATAAAACTGGACGAGTAGGACACGACTCTTATATATTTGTCCATAAATGCATTTTTCCACTTACCACAAAGACCTGGCTTCAAGTCCTTCGAAGAAATTAAGCAAAGATAATGCTGGATTCTCCATGACTTAAACATCCTCATTCTACAGCCCTTCACTACAATTCTTCGAATTTCTAGATGTTGTTGTTGTTTTTACTCACGACTGATGATGAGATGATATCTTTTATTATTATTATTTCCCTTCAGCCCCTTTTTCTTTTTTCTTTTTTTCCTCTTTTGGATTCATGAATTCATTGAAGTAAAACTACGATGATAATGACCACGATGTTTAAACGGGCGATTATAAGCAGCAACGACAATTGAGCAACGCGTTAATAATACTCCCTTTAAAAAAGATTGCGATGTTAAAGGCGTGCGATAAAGGAACGTACGAAAAAAAGCATACGATGTTAAAGCTGCGATTAAGGCGTGCGCGATAATAATATGTACGATTATATACCGTAAACCATTAGTGATGTGTCGTTCGCGAACGATCAGGCTCTTTGACGAGTGAACGATAGGAACCGGCTCCGCAAGAAAAGCCATAAGGATTTTATTTGGGAGCCGTGTTTTTTTTCTCTCCTTCAGTATCTGCTGTTCTCCCGCCCTGTCGTTGCGCTTGTGCTGATTGCAAGTGCCACGCACAGAATCTCCCCCCTCCCTTTCCCCCCCCCATCACCCTCTCTGTGTTAACATGCTTTTTTTATCCTTTTATAGCAACTGTAGGCCTAGTGATATTTGTATTATGGTGCATTTTTGTTGGTTTAATACTTTTTTTAAAACCTTAATAGTTTTATTCTTTAATTTAATAGCACTGTAGGCCTTTTTGATATTTGTATTCTGGTGCCTTTTTTTTTATGTCTGCTTTCATAGGCTATTTATTACTGTTTATTAATTTTAATTTATTTATTTGTAAGTGTTGCTATTTTGTGATAATTTAATAATTGTTTTTATATAAAAGTTCTATTTATAAAGCATTGTTATCCAGCATTTTTACTCATCATAAGTGCTTAAAATGTCAATAATGAAACAAAATGTTGTAAAATTAGGTTTAATTTATTAATTAATTAATAACGTTAAAAATGTGTATGGGGAACCGTTCGGGAGCCGAAAGAGCCGGCTCTCCACAGTAAGAAGAGGCATTAGAGCCGAATCTCAAAATAGAGCCGAAAATCCCATCACTAGAAGGTATCAACTGAGTACTCCAGTGATAATAATAATAAAAAACCCGCGATGATGCTCTCCCAATATGCATCATGCTGTTATCAACCAATCAGATCGCTTTGATGCAATGGTGTACTTTAAGTACTCAACTAATGCCGGGAAATGCCGCCATTAGAGAAAGAGTAAATAAAGAGAACAAGTCCCTGCTTGATATAGTAATAATAATAATACTAACGTGGGTTATATTATTCAAACCATACTAATATGATAGATTTGCCGCGACAGGAAATTACCTTGTAAATATTTTTGTTTTCCTCGTAGACTATCATTTGTGTTCCATGACGAAATGAAAAAAGCTGACGAAATTAATACTGTTCCCAGTCCTAGTATCCTATTCCTAAGATTTTAACTCTCAAGCCCTCCTATCCGAGTCCTTATATTTAAGTTATCAAGTCCACGAATCCGAGTCCATCAAAATGAGCAAATCCATGATTCCGAGTCCACAGCCCAGATAAATATCCCGTAGTGAGACTTAATTTCAACTTATTTCAACAATAGTTGCATACCTAAATACTAAATAAGTTGTTTATTTTGTAATAAGAATGAATGGATAAAAAGGTCATTCAATTGTGTGTAAATTCTTGTCACTTGGGATAAATTAAAAAAAAGTGATTTACTATTTTATAGAGAGCTCTTGGGAGAGTAGTTTATAAGTTCTTCTCATAATATTTCATCCCCTTGTCCCAGAAAAAAATACCTAATCAAAACTATATTGAAATGTTTGGAAAAATTGAACGCTGAACGCAAAACTCTTTTTTGCGTTCAACGTTTAAAAAAATAATGCGTTTTGTTCATTGAACGTGCGTTCAGCTGAACGCCGTTCAATTCTGCATTCCGTTCACAAGCCTAAGATATATATATTCGTTCTCCAGTGACGTCATTGAGTAGTTATACTGCTAGGATTACATGTTTGTTTTAGTATTGCCCCAAGGAGAATATATAATGTTTATATATCCTTGGTCCAGACTCTCCTACTCTAAGGCACTGTATTCTCCTTGGTATTGCCCAGACCCAAAGAAAATATTTATATTTTCTTTGCCCAGACCTTATAATACAGACCTTGGCGTCATCCATCCTTTCCTTACAATTCAATTTTTCCCCTATGCCACACCTATTTGTTTATGATCGTGATGACGTCATTTTCAATGTATTCTCTCGTTGGTTTGTTATTTATTATTTTCTAGGACATCTGATGTTCAAATAATAGTGAATAATATAACCACTTTGTTCCTATTGTAGAAATCTCTTCTTAATACCCCATTTCGACATCGAGAGTGGATGGTAGGAGGAAAGACTCTTTCTCTCTCTAACTCTCTGCAATTTGATTTATTCTATTATTTGTGGAATCCATTTGTTTGATAGCTTCCCCTCATGAAGGTAATTTTTGTGAATGTTGTGTGATCATATGGATTCATTCGTATGAAATGATTATTTACTATTCTTCTTTCTTTTCGTTGATATGCAGGGTGTTCATAGTGTGTATGTGGGCCATATCGACTCCCGCGTCAAGACCCGAGACCTCCGTGAGATCTTCAGTCCTTTTGGCCACGTGTTGGAAGTGACCATCATAAGCAGGCACGGCTTTGTGAACTTCCAGTCCAGCTCCGACGCCCGAGATGCCGTGTCTTCACTCAACGGATACTCGCTTTGCGGACGGAAGCTCCATGTGGACTACTCTGAAGAGCTCTTTCACTACCTCCGAAAGCACTCCAGGGATCCTCCTCCTCCTCCAGCTTGAGGCGAGCCCCTGACCCTGAAGGAAAAAAGTACAGCTCCCGCCGCTCCTTTGCCGCCAAGGAAGGCCCTCTTGCCATCCGGGAGAAGCAGATAGAGAGAAGGAGAAGTCCTGCGGAAGGGGATCTACGGGACTTGCTGCAATCCCGTAAAAAGACAGAGCCCTCTAAGGACGACACCAGAGTTGAAAAAGAGTCTGAGGAGGACAAGAAGAAGGCGGGCCTCCAGTCAAGAAGAAGAAAAAGAGTAAAACCTCCTCTAAGAAGAATATTCCGCTTCAAAAGATCTATTTGGGTAACTTGGAGCATGCCGTGGAGAGGAGCGATATTCTTCGGCTCTTTGAGAGTGTGGGTCCTGTGGTTCAAATCTCTATGGAGGAGACGCATGCCCACGTCACTCTGGAGTGCACTCAGGAGAAGGCAAAGGGAGCCGTTAAATCCTTGGATAAGAATATGTGGATGGATAACTGCATTCAAGTCCGATTTGTGGATGAGGGCGGACCTTCTTCCACTTCCAAGGATGAGAAAAAGAGTCCTGAAGATACGACAAAGAAGAAGGCGGAGGCGTTGAATGAGCAAGAGACAGAAGAGGAAGACACTAATACGACAGAGTCTCATCAAGAGACTCCTCTTCGACCCGAAGAAGGGGTTGTTTCTAAAGCGGTGGAGGAAGAACCTCAAAAACTACCATTAACTTCATTTATGGCCGACAATAAAATCGCAGTGGAGCGACTCGCAGCCTCAAAAGTGAAAAAACTTCGTTATTTCCTCATTTTCAGCCCTTTGCGGGGAGCAAGACCTTCATCGAGGACATGAAGGAGGTTTTTTCCCGTTTCGGCTCTGTACAAGACATTAACTGGTTCAAGGAAGGAGAGAGCCTTCTCATTCAAAGCGTGACAACGGAGAGAGGAGCCGTTCAATGTATACAGGACTCGAATCAAATCAAATATAAGGGACGGAGCTCCGTGTCAAGTTTGCGAATGGATCTGATGAGGACATGCCTGCCTTTCGAAATAAGTACTCCATTGAGCTTCGACATTATCCCAGCGAGCTCATTCCACCCTTCCTAAAAAAGCAGGAGAAGAAACCTGTGATTCGACCCCCAGAGACATCGAATAGTAGTAGTAGTAGTATGGCCAGTACTGCTGCACTGAACAAATTGCTGAAGCAGCATAATGTGGAGCTGGTCAATTCCCGGCCGCCATCCTCCTCCGAAGTCTCCGTCTCTTCGGACATGAGCTACGCATCGGGTTTGAAGGGCATCATCCAGAGCATCAGCAGTAAGATCATTCTCATTCAGTTTGACCTCAATGGAAGAACCTCTGCCCTAGCCAAACTCGTTCCGGGGCAAATGTTTATGAATGGGCGGACCTGTTTGGGTTTCCTCATTAAGGACAATACCTTTCATGCCTGGCCGGGGGCCCTCAAGATGTTTTGCCATCACGGGGCGGAGGTCCGGATGGACATCAAGCGTCTGAGTGAGGATGAGATCAGAGAGACGCGAGAACTCGTGGGAGAAGACGTGGCCTTCAGTGTTCCCCTGGTCTGGAAGGGGAGAAAGCCCCTGGAATCCGAAGTACTCGTCTCGCGGAGCAAACAACAATACTCCGTCCTTAAGGGAAGGCTTGAGACTCTCTACCCCAAGTGGGGCATTCTCACAAGCCAGGAACATGGGCCCATATTTTTTGATGTAACAGCCCTGGTGGATCTTCGATGTCAAATATCCCGAGAGTCTTCCTCCCTCCTGAACCATTTGGCCCTTGGAGACGTACTTGCAGTGCATGCTCGAAGCATCCCACAAGGGGATGAAGAGAAAGAACTAATATCCGTTCGCCATTCAATATCCGGCTCTCCGGGGTTTTGCAACAAGGCGCATGGTCGGCTTTTGGAGGAAGTCAAGTACATTGGGCGACTTGTCTGGCAGGTTCAGGCCGAGGTGGATCCTTATTCAGTCGTTCCTAGAGGAGGAGGAGACTCGACGACTGAAAAGGAAGGGGGAGAGGAAGAGTCCTCCTCCTCCTGTCGGTTCCTGATATCTTCGAGCACGCTTTTAAGCCAACTTCCAGGGGAGAAGGAAGCTCTCTATAAGGGTTACACGGGAATCTTAGAAGAGATCCATTTGCCAGGAGGAGGACTTCTTCTCTTAGACTCTGATGATGGGTCGGATGAAAGGGAGACGAACAAGCGGGTTTATTTTCATAGGAGCCGCGTCTACATCAATGGTGTCAAAATGAATAGCAGCACTTCCCTGGATCGTGAGTTGGCCCCCGGAGACAAGGCCCTCGTTGATTTTATTCCAAATAAACAGAGCGTCGGGAGTTCTCCCTACGTTTTATCCAGTGCAGAGTGGGTTGCACTCTCCGTACACATCGAGACCACTGACAGAGGGATCAACTTTGCACGCTCCTTGAAAGGAGCAACGGAGGTAGCTGCCATGTCTCCATCTTCGATTAACTCCATTCAATTCCTTTATACTCATCATGATGTTAACTATTTATTTCATATTTCTATGCACTATATCCATTGCTTATATATCCTTCTTGCATCACATGCCAACCATTCTAATCTTCTTCTTCTCCTTGTCTGTTTGCTTCTAGGGCTCCAATGACGAGGGATACGCCCAAGGGCGGATCGTCTATCTTCATCCCCCGACGTCGGACTCGGGCCCTGTACTCTCAGGGATTGCTGTGATGGACTCTGGGGACCACATGGGACAAAGAGTGGAGTTTGATCGGAATGATTGTGAAGTCTTTGGACAGTCTCTTAAAAATGCAGATCTCTCACTATTATTTCAATTTGGTAAGATGTATTTTGTGTATCTATAATATGATTTCATGGCTGCTGCATACGACTTGATCACGAAGATTTTTTTTTTCCTATATGGTTCGATAGAATTGCAGTATCCGACAGGATATAAATAAGCATTAAAGCGTTAAAATTAATCACTCGAACCACCTAGAATCTTATCAATGAAGTAGACCAAACTTGACCATCCCCTCTCGGGAGTAATCGAACCTGGTCCCCCAAGATTGAGAGTTGAACACGCCTTGATTGTTTGAAATATAAAAGAAGGAATCTTGGGACAAGAAAAAATAGGATCTTCTAAACAATGGATTTCATTTGAAACAGTGATGACTAAATAATAATATATTAATTATGGAATAATGCCTTAGGTGAATGCTGTGATTGTTTAATTAAATTGGAGTGATTTTGACTGTTCTTAAGGACTCAAAATGACTCATTTATTGATATATACAGTTTAACTTATAACAAATAATCGATTATTATCATTAGTAATATACTTAAAACGCTATAAATGTATTATAATTTGGCTCATTAAAATTTGTGAGTAATAATAATATTACAATGCCTTCAAATTGCTTTTTAACATTTGTCTGATCTTCCTTTTTCTGTTTTGACGACCATTTTTGTCTCATGAAAAATGCTACTCATATTAAATATATTTGTTACCGATTTTGCCAACTTTTTGTTCGTATACCACACGTTTCATATATATTTTCTCTACAATTTATTGTTATGCTTTTGTGATTATGAATCTGCGACGTTCGATGAGCATATTAACAAAAATAATACAGATTCCTTAAAATTATAATTAAAAACTATATATTTTTAAACTAAGAATTATATTAGTGATGATATTCAATTGAATAAGCAGGTCGAAATGTTTTTTTTTAGTGATTATCTTTTCCTTTGATGCAGTTGATATTTGGTTATATCTAATTATATTAATTTAATGTTTTGTACCCGGAGGTCAAAGAGTGTGAAGACGACTCAAAATCAATTAGTTTTTTTGTTAGTAGAAAGATTAGGATAAAAACTGAATTGTGTGGTACAACCATTGTATAGTAAGATGGAACTATAACTATCCTAGGTTCGAGTGACTAATTTTAATGCTATAATGCTTATTTATATCCTTTCGGATGCAATTCTATCGAACCACATAGGCAAAAAAAACTATACAGTCATGGTCAAAGTTTAAGACCATCCTCGATTTTTAGCATAAATATGTATCATGTTGAAAAAAAACGCCTTAATGAAGTTTCAAAGTATATTTTATTTTGCAAACTGGTTATAAAAGGGAATATAAAGCTAAGCAAGTGCTAAGAGTTAGTATTTAGTGTGGCTTCACCATTCTGGATGACAGCGGCCAGGCGTCTCGGCATACTGTTGCTCAGTGATTTGCAATACTCTTGGGGAATTTCTCTGACCCAGACTTGTTTTATTGCTTCGGTCATCTCATTAGCATTTGACGGCATCTTCTCAGCAACTTCATCTTTCTTAATGGACCAGATATTCTCTATTGGATTGAGATCTGGGCTGTTGCCGCGGCCATTGCATGATCTCGATTTTTTCGCTTTTCAGGTACATACTAACTCTTAGCACTTGTCAGTTGCTTGATAATGGAGAATATACTTTATATTCCCTTTTATAACCAGTTTGTAAAATAAAATATACTTTGAAATTTCATTGAGGCGTTTTTTTAACATGATACATATTTATGCTAAAAATCGAGGGTGGTCTTAAACTTTTGACCATGACTGTAATGTACTTATTATCGTTTTCACCTTTTAACAACCGCCCAAGTGTAGTATTTATTTGTAGCTATAGGTAGGTCTGTGACTGTAGTATTAACTCCATAACTGCATAGTAAAGGAACACCACCACATGTGGTGACACATTTTAGATCCATGTATTTGGGGCATGCAATATAACTATAATTTAACTTCTGTTTATGTATGTGTATCGAGGAGGCAACTGATTTCAGTAGGTAGTCGATAGCTTCACTAATGCCAATGTAATATCAATACTATTATTTTTTTTTGCTTTTTTGATTCGATGAACTTACTGAGATCTTAAAAGCTTTAAAAAAGTCTGATCCTAGGTTAGACTAATATTAATGCTATAATGCTTATTTATATCCTGTCGGATTCTATCGAACCATATAGGCAAAAAAAATCAATACTACCCTTAAAAATCCGGACTCTTATTGAAGTTTTTATCCAAGGAATTTTAAATTGTATAAAAAACAAGTTAATTTTTTTACGATAAATTGATAAGGACATTTAATTTTGAGCAATATTTAAATTATAATTATTTTATGTATTTTGTATATTTTTTCCCTCCGTGTTCCTTGGTATTAATTTTATTAATTAATACATATATTACATAGATACAAACCTAATTTGAAATAAGAAATTTGTGTTAAGAAGTGTAATAAGATTTTTATTTAGGTATTTAAAAATATTTTATATAAAAGTGACCTTATTACCATTCTTACAGTCGAAGCACAGCGACATATATTTTATGAACGAAGGCTACGAGGGTATTCAAAATTGTAAGCTAGGAATAATGCATATTTTACGTTATTTGTAAATTTATTAATTACAAGATCTTTCATTAGTTATTAATTGTGAACGGATAACATTTTATATCAAGGAAATTATAATTCATGAAGAAAAGCAAGCGTGCCAAAATGATCAAGTTAACTAATAAATTTATTTTTCATGTCACTTTTTACATTGAAAAATACATTTTTAAAAGTTCGTTTTAAGAACCCGCCTGGTTTATCTTTGAATGATCTAACAATACAGAACCATCATATTTTAATCTCATCAGCTCTGCAAACGCGCTTGATATTAAAAAAGATTTTCAGTTTTGTTAGAATATTTACAAAATATTTTTTTCCTTTATTTTTTTAAAATGTGATAATTTTTTTTTTCAGAAATATATGAATCACTATTGGATATTATATTTCCAAGAACTTAATTAGTGAATACGTTTTTTTATGAGAATGATAACGTTTTTTATTGTTTAACACGTGAACTACTACCAAAGAGTAATTTTTGACATATTTATAAATTTAAATAAAGATTTCTCTATTTTTCAGACATGTTAGATACTAATTTTTTAAAATTATATATGTAGCATACTAAAATACCACATTTACAGCTAAATTCAAAATTTAGTATGTATCCCCCTCCCTTACTACCAAATTTGGTAGTCATTTGTGACCCTATTATACATAGTACTCATAAATGCTTGCCTTCGAATCATTCTGCTACATAGTTGTCTCTTATGAGCCTCTCCTCCTCCCCAAGGTCTGTATAATAAGGTCTGGGCAATACAAAAACAAACATGTAGCAGTGTGACTACTCAGTGACGTCACCGGAAATATGCCTTATTATACAGACCTTGCTCCCCCCCCCCCCTTTCCCTTGGCAATTTTAAATTAAGGATGTAATTAAGTCGAAAAGTATATATCCATATATTCTAAATCAAAACATTTTATATAATGGCCAAGAACACAGGATATCATATTTTCGATGACGGAATTTTATTGTTTAACAAACTGTGGATTAATTCATTGAATTCTTAGGTCAATTAAATTTTATGTACGATGGGAAAATGGCAAACAACTTTAATGATAATTGTTCATGACATATTGCTCTGTACATAGAATAACAACTTTTCCTCTACAAGGACACAGGATGCCCTTTTGCGCAAAAGTTTGGTATTAATTTTGACTGTTGGCAGACGTAAATATCAATATTGCGCTTTCGGCTAAAGCTTACTCTGAGACGGACTCAAAAAAGCGTTCTAATTCTTCATAGGATGATGGTTTGTTGTAACGTCCACTCCCCCAATGAAATTGGAATATTGGACAAGAAACTATAAAGTAAACTGCGATCTTTTCACTTCTAAATCCCTGATTGGTTCACTCCTTTTGAGGAACTATTATAACAAATTACAATTTATTGTTCTCAATGCAAATCTTCTCTTTGTAAAAATGTGGTGAAATAGTCGAAACAGTACTAAATTCAAGTTAGTTCGAAATAGAAAAAAAACAAACATTATGACACAATAAATTTATTATGGAGAAAAAATAAAACAAAATATACATTTATTATGAGGGTCACGAATGACCTCTGAAAGTTGCAGGGGGTTGTTTGTAGATAGTTTCTAGTGTTAATTTTTTTTGACATAAAAACATTATTCACGTTTAACTTCATAAATAAGAGCAGCTACATTAGGGGGTATTATATAAACCTATATTAAGATATCAAAATTTATCCCCCTGCGAAAGTTTGCGTCATAAGAACTAAATGATCGTAGAAAAATGATTTTGGTTGGACCCCCCCCTTACCCCCCCCCCCCAAATTGCGTTCAAAGGTTTCGTTATGAGCAAAACTTTTTTGTTATTACTTATTTAAAAAAAAATTAGTTTAACAAAATTTAGCTATGATCAATTTATGACTTTATTTTTTTTTGCAAATTTTTGTCAAATAATATTTAGTGCCATAAATGAATATAAGTGCTGACGCACCAACCATTTTTTAATACGGCTCCTACTAGGGTTCTTTTATAGTTTCAAGAAGGAAAAAGAAAAAAAAAGGTACTCATGTTGATGTTTTTAAGTTATTTTTTAATACATTTGCTTTTCACTCTTAATTTCCATACAGTAACTCCCTCACATGGTTGAGAATAAATCTATGACGTTGATTATATCCATAAACTTTTTCTATAATACCCCCTAAGCTACATATCCATTTGAAATTCTGAGTCATAACTCGTAAATTAATTTGTGTAACTATGTTCACTAAATGCATGTATAAATATGATTAATTGTCTAAAAATATATGGTTTAAAGATTCAATCTAATTTTTTTATTGAGGCTTAAAATATTTTAGGATATGGATACAACAAAATATAATAAAATATTTAGTGGAAGGAATTATGTGTATAGCATCAATAAACATTGGAAAACGTCCTTTAAGATAACAAAGGGTGGTAAAATGATCATGTCAAACGGAACTGTAGCTGCCATATTCGCAAAAAACCTGAAACGTTTCCAGCTCTTATATGTTCTGCTTAAGAACCTCAAGGACTGTTTAATCTTTCAGCAAAGTATCAATGAGCAATCGGCTGCAATGGTCTTCAGAAGGCATGTTGAAGCCTACATATATTGCAACACCAGGCTTAATTTTTGGACAACATGAGAACAATAATAATATAACCTTAATTTCATAATGAAGTATATTTTCTTAGTACCTCAATCCGTCGCTTGAGATAAGAATGAAGTGTATATCTATATTTGTGCCACTTTTAAAAGGAAAATGTTTTTTGAGAAGACATTTTATATGGTCATTTTGTCTCTTTTCTTGTTAGGAAAATATTTAACATATAATAATATTTAATTAACGTGCGTAAAATGAGACTAATTTTATTTTTTTCCCTCCTAAAACAGGTGACAAAGTCAACATATGCGTCAACCCTATAATTCGTACTGTGTGGAGAAGCTATGGATCGGCTCGGCTGACACGTCTGGTGAGCATAAGTTAAAACGAAAACGTATTTAACGGACCATGGACTAGACGACCAGAGCTTTGATTCGTTCCTCCGAGGCGAAAAGGTGGTCCGGACATTCCTTCCTTTGAGGGGACAGCCCCTAAGAGGCAAGGTCTCTCAGCTCCTCCCTAGCAAATCGGATGAGTCATCCAGAAGGATAGCCTGCGCATCAAGGCTCCCGAGTCTGAACTTAATCTGGAGGTGGAAGTTACAAGAGAGAGGATATTTTTTCTATGGACGGTCTCTTAAACAAGCGGATCTTGAGCATTTATTTCAAGAAGGTATGCTACTGAATATATAGTTATTTGTCTTTTGCTATATTATTTATTTCTTATTAATAGTAAATATAGTATAACAGAATAAAATTGGAATTAAGACATTATATGAGGTATTTTTTTTAAAGACATATTTATTAATTTTGAAATGAAATTTATATCCCTTTTTAATACATAAATACCAAAGTATAAGGAGTGACCGTGTACGTATATGTTTTATTAATAGTACAACGTCGACAATCTTGTTAGTATTTGTGACGTATCAGAAATATTTGTTGCAATATATTTTTTATATATTTTTATTAATTCATATCAATAACTTTTTACATTTCCCTATACAAATTATTTTTAAAACTCTCCTCAATATATCCTATAGCGACGACATATACTTTGAAATTCATCCTGTATACGAGAAAGAACTTATGCAGATTCGGATGTGATCCTTGCAGCCATTGCATGGGTCGGAGAGGAGTCCCATCGACCTAATTACATTGGTCCCTCCATGGTCCCTGAACTCAACTCCCGCATGGACAGTCTCCTGATCAGTTCCTACGCAAGAACAATCGCACCGAGAAGACTTTCAGCTCATTGTGAGGAAATGAATTAAATATGAAGACTTGTATAAAATAACTGAATGCGCTCAATTTGATAGTATTATGAAAAGAGGTGTTGTTTTCCCTCCCCCCCCCCCCAAAAAAAAAACACTTGATGAATGTTTTTTTAAAGATGAGTCAAACTTTCTATAGCAAGAACTCGAGGGAACTCAAAAAGTGACCGCTAGAAACAAGTGTTCGCATGGGACCGCTATGAAAGATTTTATTGTATATTACTTATTCCCATCTCTCTCAAATGTCTGATACATCAATGTAACTTTTTCATTTATTGTATTGTGCATTTAGTAATTTATATTGAAGGTTTCTTAGGGAACGATTTATCGTATTTCTACTATAGGGATTCATGTTAGTGAATCTGACTGATGACGTATGTGCCTCATCATCCAAAGCCTCAAGGCACGTGCCTAGATGACAATAATGTCATATTTTTCCTTCGCACTTTGAGTGCCTCAAAATTTGAGTGCTCAAAATGGCTCTTTAGGAGAAATTAATTACGTATTGAAAACAACAACTTTAAAGTGTATATTTAAAGAAGGATATTAATAATGAATTTGTGGTCCTTCTAAAGGAATTTATGTCTAATTGCCAACAAAACGTGCTTAAAAAATGTATTCAAAATGAGTGAATGATTTCTTAGAGCCAAATCAAATGCATACATTATGGGTTCATAAATGACTATTAATCGTCTATTAATACCGAATATGTCATCAGTCATTTGCTATGATATTTGTACTCTTGAAACGTTCACTCTCTACCCTCGATACCTTTATTTTATGCAAAAGGTCACACACTTTTTGCCACTTTTATATTTTACTTATTTTCTTCTCTCTCTTCCATGTCTTAAGCTCAATGGAATTGCCCTTAAGGATTCTTCAAAGGCTAAAAAGCAACAAAAATTGACCCTGAGTTCCCCTCTGGAGGTGGGAGGTGGCGTTGACCTTCAGCAAATCGATGCAGAGACCCTCCAACAAGCTGCTCTCCTTCAACAAATGAAGGCTACTTTTGGCAAAAAGAGAGCTCTTCAAGCCATGATGCTCCTTCTGACGGAAAGCGAGGCCAATGGAGCAACAGCTCAGGAGGAAGATGAGGACAATGAAATCCTGAAATGAGGGACAAGATGGGTGAAATGAAACGAGAGAGTGAGACTAAGAGCGAGGATGGCTTAAAGGCAACCACATCAGCAAGTAGTATTCCTAGTAGTAAGTTCTCAGAGGAAGAGGAGGATGTTAAGTCATCCAATCAATCATCAACGGTGATGCCCCCCTCACCTGATCGCTTGCAAAGGAGGATGCCATTGAAAGTATAAATGAAGAGGATAAGAAGTCATCATCCTCCTCCTTTTTCGGAATGTGAACTAAACAATGAATCCTTGAATAATAATGCAGGCAATCTCACGCCACCACCTTTGAACAACTCTTCTCAACAACCACAAACAAATCATCACTTCCAACAACAATAACAACAGATAAGGATGATATCAAAAATATAAATGAAGAGGATAAAAAGTCCTCTTCCTCGGAAATTGAGCAACCCTTGAATAACAGAACAGACAATCTCACACCACCTCCAAACACTCTTCTTCATCATCACCAACGTCATCTCCTCCTCACCCCCTCATTTCCAACGCAGCCCAAAAGCGCCCTCTGGAAGACTTCATACCTCCACGAACAACAGTGACCCGGAGGACCAACCCGAGCTCAAGCGGTCCAAAGAATCACCCTCGCCGGGAAGAGGAGCCAAATATCTAGAAGCCATCCTTAAAGTGAGAATGTTTCATTTTACAACAGTAAATGTTCTTATTGTATGTGTGTTTAGTCACTGTAGAGATTGAAATACAGTATATAATTCTCCCTATCCATGGCGATATTTCTTTTTATCTACCGTTCTTACATTATTTTCGAATTATAAGCTATGACTTACTTACATCGCCTTTTGAGTACAAAATATTATATTGTGTTCACCAAAATAATAAGTAAAAATAGGGAGTGCGATAGCCGTGTGCGTATAGGCGTGTTCAACTCTTAATGATATTGGGGCGCAGGTTCGAATACTCCCGAGATAGGATGATCATTTTGGTCTACCTCTTCATTGATAAGATCCTAGGTTCGATTAATTTGAATGCTATAATGCTTATTTATATCCAGTCAGATACTGCAATTCTATCGAATCATATAGGTACAAAAAATCTGTTAGGACCAATTTTTAGTCTTCCCAATCATATAACTACAAACAATAATCGAAATAATCATCCTGTTAAAATTACGTAAGGGGTATGTTTAGTTGATAAAAACTCGATTAACTATGATATTATCATCCATGTCTTCTCCATTTAGTATTTATAATTATGTAATTATAATTTGCCTAAAAATAATGTAAACAAACCGATTCCTAAATTTAACACTTTGAATTAAAAAATATGGTTCTGAGATTAGTAGGTGGGATCTTCACAGCTTCCAATAAGAGGTTCACGATACTGAATATATAAATTTCTAAAAATAGACTAAATATAGTTTTTAAATATAATGTATTATTTATAAAAGTTAATAATTTTTTCAGCTATCAAAAATCATTCAAGAAATTTGTCAGGATCTACTGCAAAAGACAAGAAATCAAAAAACTGCCTGAAAATATTCCTGTTTATCTGTTTTTTAAAAAGTTTTGAACTACTTTTATTTTTTCTTTATTTCTTATCTAAAAAGGTATAATTAAGAGGAAATGGCCGTGGAAAATACGGCCTAGGAA
>CP045903.1:15241898-15271116 GCA_013387185.1 Caligus rogercresseyi | reverse complement strand
ATGTTTCCTTATCATGGAACTGATGAAACACAATCCTGTGCTTGTGCCCCTACTTCCTCGTACCAAAGCATACGTCAATTGTTTACCCACTGATGTGTTGTTTACTATATTCTATATCATGATTTTATAGTCCCACTAATATATTGATCATCATTTCAATTCCACACTTACTGTCTTATAAATTATTTATTAGAAATATCACTTACACCTGAGCTTGAGGCCTTACTATCTTTCGATAGATAAAAAGGATATCATATTGTGATTCTTTTGTGTGACTTTTAATATAATGTATTCAATATATTTATGCATATAAGAAAAGCAAACAAAATGATGGATCTTACTTATGCAAATAGTATTTTTCTTCTTCACTCCAGAATATTTATTTATTTTTGTAGAATAATTTATTTTAATAATAATATTTTTTATTAAGGAGATCAAAGTTTATTTATGTATTAATTAATTTCCTTACCATGTTGATTTTATCACTTAAGACTATTGGGACATTTATTAATGCTTAGTTAGTATCAAAACGTACCTTTTTGGGGGTTCAAACCATTTTCCTTGATATGGAGAGTTATTCACCTAAAAGTTATTTTCTTTAAACAATGAGTTTTTATATTTACTCTATTAGACGCTCGCCTGCCCCCGGTACTGCTCTATAATCCAATTGTATTTGCTGGCAGCTAACAACTCAATGAATCTCCTTTGATACTTCAAGCATCCCTGCTTAGGTTCAGGAACCCTGGTTTTCGTTCACAGATATATAATTACAAAAAATGGTTTATTTTCCGTTTTCTATCATTTTGTACCAATGTTTAATTACAGGGTCTATAATTTCTGGGACAATTCCTTGACTGAATTATTTTTACACATTTTTATATATAAATCCACAAAATCTATATTTGGTGTCAGTTTTTTATTTGAGAGGGGTCAAGATTTTTTGAAATAACTTCTTTTAAATACGTAATACTTCAGAAATTCATAAAAAGAGTATTATTAAAATTTGAAAGTCATTCAAAAATTTAAGATTGACCTCATCATGTTTTTTTCTTCTTGACATCAGGTCCGAAATGACGTCATGTATGGTCGAAATTAATTGTTTCAATAGAATGATAATATCTAATTGCTATTGTCGAAACGAATACATATATATACCTACTCAGTTAAGTTGGTTTCCTTAATAATATTCCAAGTAAGTTTTTGTTTATAGAATGATTTTCGCAATTTTGATTAACGACTTTATAAAAAAGTAAATCGAAATGTCAAGGATAAAAAGTGATGGGGTTGGTGAGCCAAAACGTACTTTGCAATGAGAAAAAGATTACGGACATTTTATATTATTATTATTTATGAGGGGCTTTCCATCTTAATTTAGTACTCTTCCCATTACTCACACACTTGTTCTATTTAGGATTCCTAAGGATTTTTGCACCTTTTGCAAGCAAAAGTCAAACAATGAGTTATTCTCCACAGAAGTAATTTTAATGATTCTCACACTGTATATTCCTACTCTTAAGAGCTCTTTGATGAATTTATGAGTAGGGCAAATATATAGGTATGAGGGTATATTAGGATATTTAAGGACGCATGCACTAATATTTATATATCTGCATCCTATACTTCTTCTTACATGAATGCCAGGGATTTGTTACTATGAGTTGAGTATGAGCACTTAAAAGAGGATGCTCATTAGAGATTATGGGCATGAGTGTTAGTTAGATAGGTTCTAGGAATATTTGTATAAAACAAATGCACCAGGAATGTCTGATAACGCATTTTTGTATAAGGAATTATTGATAATGGAATTTTTGACAAAGACACATTTGTAAACATGCATTTTAAAAGCAAAACTACTGACTTTTGGGCCAAGTTTTCTTAGTTTTCCTTTAAAAATGCATTTCATACAAAATTGCTTTATCCAAATTTCCTATTATCATTCATTCTTAAACAACTATGCGTTGTCAGAAATTCCTTATGCATAAGTGTTTTATATATATATATATATACAAGGTCGGCTGATAAGTCCCGAGACTAACACATAGATTGCGCCAGTGGATTTGTTTTCATATGACTTTCAGCTAGTACCAGCCTTCAAAAACATACATGCATAAATATAACAGCTGTCTGACAACTAGTTTGTGAGATATTGTGTTTAAGTGAAGCTACTTTTGTTATTGTGAAAAAAAAATGGAAAAAAAAACGAATTTCGTGTGTTAATAAAACATTATTTAAGAATGTTATCGGACTCTGCTCCATCGAAAGCAAACATATGTCGATGGTTTGCTGAATTCAAACATGGTCGTGTGAGCACGAATGATGATAAACGCAGTGGACGCCAAAAGGGTGGTTACACCAGAAACATAAAATAATCCCAAAATGATTTTAAATGACCGTAAAGTGAAGTGATTCAGATAGACTCTGAAGATATCGAAAGAGCGCGTTGGCCATATCGTGCATGATATTTGGACATGCGAAAGCTCTGTGCAAGTGTGTGCCGCGAGAGCTCACAATCGACCAAAACAACAACGAATTGATGATTCTGAGCAAATCTGAAATTTGATTCTGAAATTGAAAGATCGCTATAATCGCTGTATAGCCTCGAAGGCAACTATGTTGAAGAATAAAATCGAATTTTGTCAAGAAATGTTTTCTTCTTAGATAGTCTCGGGACTTATCTGCCGACCTGGTATATATATATATATATATATATATTATATATATATATATATATCAACTAAAACATTAGTTAAAGCTGATTGCGAGATACTAGCTTCCTAGCAATTCTCTTGAATCTCCTAGAAAATTCGACCATACTCGCCCTGAGATTTTTGCCATTTTAAAAGTATCTAGGGTTTTTATTAGATTATTGACTAACTCTATAATTAAATAAGTATTACCAACACAAAATAATCATTAAATGCAATGAATAAGACACAAACACAATTCAATAATACAAAAACCAAATATAAACAAAAAAAACTGCTGGAAATTACTGTATAACAATATTCATCCTGAAAGACCTTTGGTTTAAAACCATTTCGTGCAACTTAAAACTTTTTTTAAACTAGGTAATAATATTTATTAGCTTAATATTTTTTGTAAAATCACTTTGTTATAATATAATAATCCAAGGATTTATTGAAGGTGCTATCATAAATATCATTTGCAAATCAATTTTTGCCCGTTTATTTTTGAAATGAGTTATTGAAAGCAGGGATTATTTATGACGTCATCATTCCTTACAAAATAGATGCACATAATGGGAAATCTGCCAGACATGCAAAAGTCTAGACAACCCAGTAAGCAAAATATTTTTCTTTTTCATGAATAATAATAATAAATAATGTATGATGCATTTTTCTCTGTATCTAAACTCTTTAAAAAGATATTGTTTTGTAAGTGTGCCCAGAAATTCAAAGAAACAAAATAGTTTTAAGATGTAAATAAAAACATGGCGGTTGGTATGTATACAACTTATGATAGTAAAATATACACATTTAAACATAATTTGAATGTACAATGAGCAAATAAAAGGTCAATGTAAAAATGAATAAATAATTCCGTCAAAACCAATTATACCATAATTGATAAATACTTTTATCAATATACATTCTTAAAAATTATATACTTATATCATAATGCTAATATCCGCCCTATATTCAACATATCTATTTAAGGTCTAAATTGAAGTAGATCCAAAGGTTTAATGAACTATTATAAGGTTAAAATACATTCATACCCACATGGATATTTTATTCCATCGAACCGAATAGTTAAAGATTCTTAGATTAGGTTGAGTGATCTTATGTTCGTTTTAGTAATAAAATGCTAAAATACTTATTTATATCCACAGGGATACTGTAATTAAGTCGAACAAAGTAGGCACAAAAAGAAGTGGTTAGCTCCATAGAGATAAAAGATATAGAAGCTTATTCCTTCATCTGTATTTGTGTCCAAAATAAACAAAGTAATTGATACTACGTCATCGTAAGCTGATCATAGAGATAAAATCTATCTCTATGATCAGCTTACGATGACGTAGTATCAATTACTTTGTTTATATTGGGCAGAGGCGACAGCTGAGCGATGTTTCTCTGCTATTGAAGGGAATCAGCTCTCTATATCTTTATATCTCTATCGTTAGCTCAGACGATACATGATCGACTAAAACAATGTTGAGGGTAAAGTTCGACCCCTGAGAGGGGAGGTTATATTTGATCGAATTCCTTGAGCAATTCTAGGTTTTGATTGACTTATGTCACTATACTTATTCTTACCACCCATGCGGAAGCTGCAATCCCATCAAATCATATGAGGAAAAAGGAGCCTATTAGCTTATTAAATGCAGACTCGACTCACAATGTTGAGGATCCAGTTTCGATTCCGGAAAAGTTCAAATTTGATCACTTCCATATAAAGATCCTAAGTTTTGTTGGACAAATTTTATGTACTTTAAGGAACTTAACTTTATGCACAGTCGACTCACAATGTTGGGGTCCAGGTTCGATTCCGAAGAGGTAAAGTTCAAATTGATCGACTTCCTTAACAGATCCTAAGTTTTAATGAACTTTAAAAACTTAACTATACCCACACGAATACTGCAACTCATTGAACTATACGATATCTAATACGATGTTCTTTGAAATTGATAAATCAAATTATATGTAAAGCTCAAATATACATATTTGCTTTCATATCTAAATAAATTTCCTTTAAAGGGTTCCTCCTATCGCATGTTCGTCTAGCAACAACCCTAGAGCAAAGTAAACACTCTGAACTTGCTCCATTTTTTTCTTTCTTCAGCCAGGCTTTGTTTTCTACTTTTCCCCCCCGTCATATTTGATTGATCGTTTTCTGATTGATTTGAGTGGTTTCAGACTTCAGACAGCAGGGATTGGAAGAGGGTTTTTTTTTACTGCTTTAATTGTGATAATGATGATTATCTCAATATAATATCAAACTAGAGGCATTATACACTCAGAGAGTGCAACCTCCGCCGTCTGAGCCTTCCGAGGCGGATTTTTCGCGACTGGGGAGGCGTAGAGAGACGGAGGAGGGTTCCCCTAGAAGGAAATTTCGAGAGGAAGACGCTCCCGGCACCCAATTTCACAGCACAGCGACATCTATTGACAGAGTAGGCTAACTTGAAAATTTAGTATATTTAGCTCCATTTGGCACCTTATTTCTGCACTCAGAGATGCAAAATTTAATCACTTCTTCCTTTTGGCACTTCCAACAACTCCACAAAATTTCATTCAAATCCGTTCAGTACTTTTTGAGTTATCCTGCTGACAAACCAACAAACCAACAAACTAACAAACCAACAAACGCCAGTGAAAACAATACCTCCTTCGGCGGAGGTAAATATGATGATAATAACAGAAATAAAGAAAATTCTCATCACAACTGCACACAATGGCAGCACACATACGGACACCACCTCTAAAAACTACAGTTCATTTGTTTTATAGGAGTAAGCCAAAAGTACACTGAATATTAATACTCTATAGAGCCATAAAATTAAAAATATGAAAATTTCATATATATTAGTTTTTCAAAAAACAATGAAGGATCCGGAGAGCTCCGTTAGAATAAATATTGGGAGAAACCAATTCCAAATTAAACACTGTACTGCATATTTTTTTAAGCAAATATTTATTATAATGAAGTTATTGTGTAAAAAATACATTAATCGACATTGTAATCTAAAATTAAAACTTCATAAAAGATTAAACGTTTTTACATTTCTAACATCAATAAAACTGAATGCACATAATAAACAAATAATAAGCATTAGTAAAATTTCAATAGTTTCTTCATTATTTTCAAATTTTGATGGGAAGTGCTTAATTAATTCGCGGTGGCGATGGTCCAGGAGTTGTCCAGAATTCGGCGGTATCCTTAAGGAAAGGGCTCCATAGGGGAGAGCATTATGGCTCTAGTTCCTCGGATCTGATGCATTCGTTTGCAGTTAACTTTTTTCAATAAGGCTTTTGCTTTATGATTGTATTTATAATCGATTTAAAAGTATTTTTTTTTTTTTTTTTTTATTTTTTTTAAGACTATATTTGCTTAGAGAAGTTATTATAAAAATACATAAATAAACATTATAGTTTAAAGTGAAAACTCTACACATAGATCAAACAACTGGTTTAAAAACAATCTTAGAATAAAAAAACACGTTAAATTACAACAAATTAAAAAGAACGCAGTAACAAATGAAGTTAAAAAAGAGTATCTAGAAGTAACATTGGCTCATACATTTAAAAATCTTTGATAGTTTTTAATATGGGCGGATTAGTCGTTTGTGGAGAAATTTCAGGCTCCATTGTGGCGCCATCAGGGTAAAACTTTATCAATTCTCCGGCGTAAGTCCATTGGGTCTCCGAAGCACAGGGATCTTCATTGATAGCAGGGAATGACGTTTGCGGATGTAGATATTAAAATAGCTCGGATGATTGTTTTACAGGGGATGAGAAGTAGCTAGTCTTTCCGCTAAAAGACTTCGGATACTTGACAAGCATATTCAATGGCTTGTTTCTTTGGATTTTGGAGCGTTTACAGCTTGCTCCAGAATAACAGAATCGGTGTAATATACTTTTCTGTTATACCTCTAAGATTTGAGTTTTTATAAATTTTCTTAAAATTTTGAGGGGCAGACCAGAGAGCAAAGCATGATACACGGGTTATACAGCTTTTCACGACAATCCTTGCAGGTCAATTAAAATACAATGCAACCATGCCGGAAGAAATTTGAAACTGAGCCGTAAATCGTTTTCCATGCTTCACTTTTGTGATAGAAGATACAGTTTCCTTTTCCATGAGATCGGTAATTGCAAATCTTTTAAAAATTTGTTCACAATTATATCTGCATCTTCTTTGAAGTTTCCATTGTACTATATCTTGCAAGCCAAGGAATTGGCAGTAATGTATAGATGCTGCATTTTTTAATTTAAAAGAGAAACTTTCCGCAGTTAAAAATGGACTTTTTGTTTAATGTCATGAATAGATAAAATGCCAGAAGAGAATGCTTCCAATTCTAATTTTTGGGTCCTTAAGATTTTTAAAGAAAAACTTTTTTTTAAGATTTTCCCTGATAATATCTATCGTTGAAGACGAATAAAAAGTATCCTCTCCTTTCCACAGTATTCTCTGGGCAGCAGCGAGGGAATAAGAAAACGAACTTATTCTATCATTCATGAAGTCGTGCCTACCAAAAGCCATGTATATGAATGTGTTGAAGAGAAGTAATTCCGCCATTCCTTATCTGGATACCTCGATAAGTCGATATAATTTTTTTGGTAGATCTTGGGTATGACCACCGAAAGACTGGTCAGTCCACCCCCCATTAAATTCTTAGGTCTTTTCAGTGAAGGAACGTAACTTGAATGAAAAAGTTTGGGAAGCCATATTTTTTCTCCTCAATAGCTCTCTCTGCAACCACGGAATGGCTGTAGCCTTTATAATGTTGCTGGTACGACCTTGAAGTTTATCAAGGTCAATCCTTTGTTGAAGATTAAGATTCCTCCATCTTCTAATATTATTATGTATGAAGGATTGAAGAGACGACCAATTACATAGAGAGGCCCCATACCTATCCCACGTGACTCCCAAGATTTCACTTTGTCAGCAACTGATAATGATGCGACCCGAACATCGTGAGATGGATTCATTTTCCAATGGGAAGAATGGTGGTTTTTTAGAGTTAATTTTCAACCCCGATCTTTTTTCATATTTACTAAAATGGTTCATTAAAACTTCTATACGCTTTGTCAACTGCGCTTCTGTGTTGGCCTGAATGAACCGAGTTATATCATCGGCATACATATCGATGACATGCTTCGAAGATCCAAAATCCACACCAAAACCGCTAAATTTCCTCTTCACAGAATCGCTAAGATCCTTTAGCCCAGCGGCAAATAAAAGAGGCGCAGCAGGGCATCCTTGACGGCAACTCCTGCCCAAAGTAATACTCCGACTGTTCAGATTGCCCATTGACACAACAGAAGTACTGTTATAAAAGAGAGCTCTTATGGGATTAAATATCTTTTAGGCGGAGTCTCCTCACTGTCCTCATGACATGTTCATGTGAGATAGAGTCGAACGCTTTAGAAAAATCGACAGCTATAATTGCACCATAATATCCTTTTCTACGGGACGATTCTATTGAGGTTTCAACATTCTTGAAATGTCAGAGATATGTCCCCCCTCAAGAAACTTTTTGTTCAGCACCCAGTTTAGATTAAAATAGGTTCGATTTCATGTGCGATTATGCCAGACAATATGCTGATAACTTTCATTGAGCACAGTGATGGGCCTCCAATTGTTGATATCTGTTAGAGCATCCTTTTTTTGGAATCAGAGCATTCTCCTTAGTGACATGTTTAGGAAGTCTTCCGTGCAATTCCATTCGTTTCCGATTTTTACAAGATAGGGCGTAACCTTCATTGACACATTGCGTAAAAATTTCCCTCCCAAACCGTCAGGACCACTCGCGTTTGTCATCTTTAAAGAATTTCTTTATATGGTGGGATAATTTTTCTCTTCTGAAAAAATTTGACGTTTTACCACGCCTTGGGCGAGGAAATTTGTTCTTTTTCGTTTCCAAAGACTTGTTGAAAACGATTGAGTGATTTAATTGAGAGAAGGTATGGTTTATTAAGTCTACGCAGTAAGACTTAGAATCAGTTGACTTATAAATGTGCACCGGACTATAGAGAAAAAGAGAGAAAATTTTTTCGAGCCGAAACAGACGATTACGCCCAATTTGTTAAACAAATATCCGTGATTATCTCGAAAGCGTTTCCATCGACCGTTTCTCAACAGTTTAATCCAAAATACGTAAGAAATATCATTTTTAAATTTCGTGTAACATACCTGGACTATTCTTATGCTCTTAGAAGGATCTTGCTTCTAGAGCTCTGAAGAGCAACATAAATATAATAGATGTTAGGACAATATTGGGAGATCGGGCGCTCTGCGACCTTCCAACATTGAAGTGGAGATATGTTATTTTTTGGAACTTTAAAACTTCAGCATGCTATTCTTCAAGGAATTCATGTTTTCCCCGGCGGAAGAAATATATTAGTTATTGTCCTCAACAAGGATATGGATATTTGGGAAGAAGACCTTTCCCATGTTGAAGATGAATTTATTATTAGGAAAACTCTAAATGAAGGCTCTAACGGGATAAAAGTAGGAACTGTAAGGAATTTGATGGCGCAAAGGAAAGATGCTTCTGGGATAATCCAGTGATCTTTGAAAAAAGAATCACGGTATTTTCCCCACATGAGGACGTGAAAGGAATTGAAATTGATCGTGTTCTAGAGGGAGTATGGCACTATCATCAATTGTGCAAAGCCTTGTATTTTTGAGGAGGGAAGACTAAGGGGCTCAGAAACGGAAATTTTCAGCTGAACATTAAACCCAAAAAAGAAATCCAGGGTTTTTACCCATAAAAGGACTGAAGACAAGAATTGGTTATTTGGGTCAACCAAAAACTTGTGCTAAATGCTTTAAAGTCGGGCATTTTGCTAAGAGTTGCCCGAACATGTTTGTAAGATGGAGCGAATACATCAAACACTTATCGAATAAAGAAAAAACTGCTGAAGATATGGATAATTCTGAGACGTTGCTGGGAAAGAGAGAGGGAAAAAAGGATAATGAGACTGAAACCTCAAAGCCAAACTACGTCGTGATTGAGTGTATCGAAGAAACTCAAGCTAAAGAAAACAAGGATACTGAAAAGAACACAAAAGAGACTGAAGATGAGAAAAACAAAAGGGACTCCCCTCAAAAAAACGGTATGGTTACTGAAGAAGAGGATGCCGAATCTATTGATGGAGAAAAATGCCAATCTTTTGATGGAGAAAAATGTCAAATTGATGACAAAAATTACGAGGAAAAGATCACCTCACCATGCTTAAGAGAAGATAACCTCCAATCTGAGGAGGAAAAAAGTGAAAACGGAAAAAATTATATAGAATCTCCCTCAAAAGTACCTAAGAAGGATAAAAAGTCTGTTATCAACACAGAACTTGGTATGTCCTTACGTAAAAGGACCGGATCGGGATCTAAACGATCAACCCCGGATTCAGGCCTCTCACCAAGAAGTATGGAAACTCCAGGTAAAGTCCAAAGAAATTAACCAAATTCTTCAGGTCCAAGAAAAATGAATGGTCTCAGAATAATTTCTCTAAACACGAGAGGAGGGCGCGACCGTAAAAAGAGACACGCCTTAATGAAACGACTGCTAAAACTTAATCCTGATTGTGTCTGTCTTCAAGATGTTAGAAGTAAAGTTTCATCAACATGCCAAAATCAGTGTTCATTTGTTTACCTCAAAAGTATGATTACTTCTTCACTGGACCTGGAAATTCGAGGGGAGTTCTTACTCTTATTTCAAAAAACATTGACTCATATTCCTTATTAAAAGAATACTCGTCAAAAAGTCAATGGCATGGAATAAATATTAAAATTTATAATTCAACGTTTTTATTATGTAACATCTACGGACCCAATGATAAGTCTCATTCCTTTTTTCAATCCATTTTAAATAATGTACAGATGGATACAGTCCCCTGTATTTTAATTGGCGACATGAATGTGGACGTCGATAAAAAAAGTCAATACCCCAACGCAGCCTTTTTGTTGAAAACTATAAGAGATCTGAACCTGGTTGACACGACTAAAATACTTAGCCCGGACGAAACTTTTTCTTGGAGGAGTGGAAACAATTTTCAAGAATAGATTTAGCTTTGACGTCACCGTGTATTTTTTAAAGACATAAAAAAAGCATTTTATCTTACGGAGCCCTTCTCTGATCATAAAGTAATTCAAGTTGAACTGGTTCCTCGCCTGCCCGTCATCAGTTCAAAATAGCAAAATGGATCCTTGAACATAAAGAATTTTTAAGTGCTCTTAGATATCGATTAAAGTTATTTTATAAACCGATGAAACCACTAAATATTTTACTGAGCTCTTTTATTCATAACATCAAAATTTCAGCGATTATGTTTTCCAAAGCCAAAAGAAGAGAAGCAAGAATTTTTAGCGATAATTTAGATGATATTTTAAATACAGGGTCTATTTTCATAGATCTTTCGTCTCTGATACTTTTAATATTTTTAGAGTATCTGATATCGCAGAAGAAGAGATGGAACGAAAGCGTAAAAAAGAAAACGATGCCGTATTCAGAAGGAGGGGATCTATTTTTAAGTGTCCTACTACTTCTGTTGGAGTTCGGAGAATTATTTTGGACAACAAAATACTCGACGATAAATACGAAATTCTTAGATACTTTCATAAAAAAATTTGCAATTATACTTGGAGGACAACGGAACAGTTTCCCAAGACGACGAAACATAACCCTCACACCCCTGTTTTACTGCACAAAATATTCACGAACACATAGCGAAAAAGATAAAAAATAATAAAGCCTTAGGACCGGATGCACAGTGGGCTGGGAGGCCGAAATATTGGAAAAATGTGAATATCTTGGCTTAAAATGATTCCCTGATCATGGTTGAGGGCTCGTTGGAAGCGTATTAATGAGGTGATTACAGTTCTAAAGAAATTTTTCAAAAATTTCTAAATTTTGGGCGTCTGGGTTCAAATAACCATATATGGGCATATGGTCCCAAAAACACATTTTCTGGTATATCATGGCTTTAAATGATCCCCTGATCATGGTTGAGGGCTCGTTGGAAGCGTATTAATGAGGTGATTACAGTTCTAAAGAAATTTTTTCAAAAATTTCCAAATTTTGGGCGTCTGGGTCCAAATAACCATATATGGACATATGGGCCCAAAAACACATTTTCTGGTATATCTTGGCTTTAAATGATCCCCTGATCATGGTTGAGGGCTCGTTGGAAGCGTATTAATGAGGTGATTATAGTTCTAAAGAAATTTTTCAAAAACTTCCAAATTTTGGGCGTCTGGATCCAAATAACCCTATATGGGCATATGGGCCCAAAAACACATTTTCTGGTATATCTTGGCTTTAAATGATCCCCTGATCATGGTTGAGGGCTCGTTGGAAGCGTATTAATGAGGTGATTACAGTTCTAAAGAAATTTTTCAAAAAAAATCTAATTTTTGGGGTCTGGGTCCAAATAACCATATTCGGGCATACTGGCCCAAAAACACGTTTTTTGGTAGATCTTGGCTTAAAATGATCCCCTGATCATAGATGAGGGCTCGTTGGAAGCGTATTAAAGAGGTGATTACAATTTACTACAATTTATTACAATTTTTCAACTAATTATAAAAAAATACAGAAAGTTTAGCAACAAAGCCTCTCAAACAAAGCATCATCATTGCTCAGCGGTCCGTAGACAGGGTGAGCTTTTTTACAGTATCTTGTTGAGTGACCATGTTCATTACAATGCCTGCAAAAAGACTGAGCTTTCAGGCGGACTTGGTTGACTTTCGGATCTGAGCCTAACCATAATCTGTTGATGACATCTTCCAAGTTGTCTGCTTGCGATGTTTTGCGAGCCAACTTGTTTTGTTTTGGCACCAGGGTGGAAGGATATTGTGTCCAGCTTGCTTAAGGGTTTTCCTCAGCGTGGAGTAGGTGTCTCTTCCCATTGACAATCGATCATGATGGAGATAGCCGTGTTCACAGAAACTGTTGATGACTGCTTATGTGACGAACCTGTTGCAGCTGGTTGTTTCCATATCTTGTCTCCAAATTCACAAGCTCTCTTGTCCTTGCACTTTTTGAGGAGTAGTGCAAGAATTCTCAGAGGGGTTTCTTCATTTTCTGACGCATACTCCTCAACTCGTTTCCACAGTTCCTCAGTTCGTGCTTTCAGTTGTCTCTCACCCAACTGATCCAAAGACTTCTTCGTTTTTTTCCTAGGAACTTCTGGTGTGATGTTTCGAGGTTGGTAATCACCACTGTCAAACATAACGTCCGTGGATGGGACATCCCTTAAAGAACTCGTCTTACTCTTTCGAGCAGCAGTGAACTTGGTATACCGTGACTCATTTCGACCAACTTGGCTCGAAACACTTCACAGGACTGCAGGGGCGTGCACAGCTTCAGAGTTAGTGGTGCTCAGATTTTAAAAAGGGCATTTTAATCGGGCGCGAAGCGCGCCCGCAATAGTTCGTCCGCGCGCAGTGCGGACGAAAAAAATGGGTCATGATGTCCATGTGCCACAAAACAAACAATAAAAAAACATCAGTCAAAAAAAGGGCACATTTCTCCAGAGGGCAAAAGGGCAGGTGCTCTAGCACCACCTAGCTTATCTGTGCACGTGCCTGCAGGACTGGACATCGAGCTTCGCCACCAACTCTTCTTCGACAGCATCCCAATTTGGAGGTTTATATTGATTTGGTTTGTGTGCTTGGCACATTTGAAGAAGTCGTCCAATGTTAGTTTCATTGTGATATGTTGCTCTGTAAAATTAAAGTAAAGCATTGAATATGGATGATACAAATAACATGGTAGTTCTAATTCAATAATGTGATGCAATAATGTGGGCTGATGCAATAATGTGGGCTGATGCAATAGTATAGAATCATAGCTAAAAAAATAATATTTGTTGAATAGTAGGAAAAGGGTGATTTTTGGTTGAATCTGACTGCATTTTTGGATTTCCAATTTATTACCTACGCCGAAGGAGGTATTGTTTTTCACTGGCGTTTGTTGGTTTGTTAGTTTATTGGTTTGTTGGTTTGTCAGCAAGATAACTCAAAAAGTACTGAACAGATTTTGATGAAATTTTGTGGAGTTGTTGGAAATGCCAAAAGCCAGAAGTGATTTAATTTTGGGATCTCTGAGTGCAGAATTAAGACGCCAAATGAGCTAAATACTACTAAATTTTTCAAGTTAGCCTACTCTGCCAATAGATGTCGCTGTGATGTGAAATTGGGTGCCGGGAGCGTCTTCCTCTGGGAATTTCCGTCTAGGGGAACCCTCCCCCGTCCCTCTACGCCTCCCAGTCGTGAAAAATCCGCCTCAGAAGGCTCATAAGGACCCGTGACGGTGGAGGTTTGCACTCTCTGAGTGTATATGTATATGTCTCTAGTTTGAATTGCCACAAGCCAGATTTCTTAGTACAGGGATTATTTAAAAGGTATATGTCTATATTTTCAGAAAATGTGGCCTGGAGGAAATCTGGCTTGTGGCATTGTAAGATTTTTACCATCTTGTGCAGAATTTTGGCGTAAAAAACTGTGATATTTAGAGCTGAAATTTCGAGAAAAAAGTTAATTCTGATGAAATTGGGACATACACAATGAAATATTGGATTGAAAACAGTAAGCTTAAGGACTTTCAGGTTACTGTGAAAAAATGAGCACTAATGGACATGTTTTCATCATTTTTTAAGCATCCTTTGGATGGGTGGGTTAATGCAGTCGTGGACCAAACAACAATTATAACTTATCAAGAAATTGAAATTGGCTGATCTTCAAACGTTCACCATTTTTGAAGGAATGGAGCGTTTGAGTTAATTTTTTTTTTGTTGAATTGGATTTTTTCTCTAGTTTTAAGAAAACTTTATTTGTAAGGTGTCTGAGAAGATCTTATTTTTGGTAATTTCCATGCCCCAGCCCACTGTGCGGATGGAGTTGGTGGACAAATTTTCAGGTATCTTCCAGATGCATGTGTACCTTATCTTCTTAAACTTGGACTTGGTATGGAAAAACATGGCGAACTTCCTTCTGCATTAACTATGGGTCGAATATCACTCATACCAAAGAAAGGCAATGGCACAAAATTTGAACATTGGAGGCCTATAACGGTCTTGAATGAAACATATAAAATACTGGCTGGTGTTGTTGCAAAACAAATCGAAGAAGTTTTAAGTGAAAAAGTAGGACATCATCAAAAAGGTTTTTTACGAAAACGGAAAATTCACGACATCTCCCGCAACATAAGAGCGTCGATTGATTCTGTAACGGAGAGAGGCAAATATGGAGCAATAATAGCTGTGGACTTCCACAAAGCATTCGACACAATTGCTCATGCTCATATTCTGAGGGGGGTAAAAAAATTACTCCCAAAGCGTTTTTTTAATCCGATTCGTGCCTTACTGTATAATGGTTCTTCCAAAATCAGCATTGATGGTCACTCAAGTGAAAGGATTGAACTTAAGAGAAGCTGCCGGCAAGGATGTCCTGCATCACCTTTACTTTTCATAGCAGCTATTGAGGAATTTTGTGAGTCCCTTAAAAGAAAATACGGAGGGTTTGGAATCTCTTTTAGCCCCACAAACCATTTGTTGGATGCGTATGCTGACGATATAACGTTATACGTTGAAGCTAATTCAAGCATTCAACTTGTCAAGAGGATTGAAGTTCTGTTGAATGCTTTTATGAAATATTCTAATCGGTCCGGACTGAATATGAATACAAACAAAACTGCTGTTCTCCCAATCGGTAACTGGTTTCCGGATGTTTCAAGTAAAATAATGGGGTGCTCCATATTGAACAGAATTCAGGTTCTGGGCATTGAATGGGAGAGAAATGGTGAAACTGAATCAAATTGGATTTCTTTAGATTCTTTAATATGTACAAAAATTAAACAATGGAGAAACTTAAACATACTTAGGCGGATCGACTTGTACAATATACATATCGTTCCACTAGTGTTATACAAAGCCCACTCATTACCCGTACTAGCCGAGAAGGCAATAAACAAAGAAGACTCCTGGTTGGAAACCCTCTTTCATCGAAGATACCTCTCCTGCCTTAAAAGACCTAGGAAGGATATTGGGGGTGGAATAGCTTTATTATCTAAAATAGTTCCAAGAATGTACCAAAAAATATTTATAGACATCACTCTTCGGCCACTTTCTGAATGGAGGTCAACATTCTTAAATAAAATATCTATAAACTCTGTATGATGGGAACCATTCTATCTAATGAATCCATAAAGTCATTATCTATGTCATGGAGTGCAGCTCATCGTGTCCTGTGGTCTGGGACACCCATATATAAATCCGACACGATAGTTGATATCATTCATCAGAATTCATCAAAGAAAGCCTTCTTCAAGAACCATAGTGAACCCCGTTTTCTAGAAAGTCTAGCCTTAGAAAGTGACATATTAACAATACATGATATTAGTAAACGACACTCCCCTGACTTTTCACATGGTAAATATTGTTTTCCTCTAGGGAGAACTGCAAGAACTCATATGCCATCCTCTCCTTGGCACCTGAAAATGTGTTTTAACCGCCAACATAACGACGAAGTCAATAAGCTGTGCGAGTTTTATTCTACTCTTTTAAACCTTCCTGATGAATGGCATAAAAAAATACAGCAATCCTTGGTTAGCATCCACGATGATAAAAAATTCACTGCGCAACTTCAGATCTCGGGCAACCTGCTATTCTTCAGTTCTCCGTGCAAAAACTGCGGAAGGATATATAATTCAACCATGCACGCCTTTGTAGACTGCCTTCATGTTCAGATTTTGAAGAAGGTGGTAGCTCTAAATGTTAATAATAACATTGAGGTGAATTTAAAAGCTTGTGTACTGTTTGGAGTATTGGAAGGCCAAGCCCCGCCCGATAATTTGAAGGCACTGGAGTGTGCTTTATGGGTGCTAAATCACTCATTGCGAGCAAACTCTGCAAAAATGATCCTGTGGACCCGGAGGAAATAAGAGCCACTCTAATATCTTCTGCTGCTCGTTATTCGTCCTTCTCATTGAAGATTCCAAACGCTTCTGGTGCTGGATGGCAATATGCGGCGGATCTATTTAAGTTTTACCCCAAAGTTTCGGCGAAGTATTTTACAATGTTAAAAAACATAATTAAATCTTATAGAACTTTTAAAAGAAGTTAATTTATTTGAATGATTTATTACGGTTTTAGTGTTTGTTTTTGAGTTTTAAATGTGTATTATTTTGATGTTTATGTCTATGTGTTTGAGTTTTAGATATGTATTGTTTTGATGTTTATATATTTTGTTGTTGTGTTTTATGTTTTGAAAGGCAACTATGGCGAGGATTAATTTAAACTACAATGTTTATTTATGTCATACACATAATTCCTTCGCTAATATTTTATTGTATTTTGTTCTGTTTTATATCATAAAATATTTTGGCCTCAATAAAATAAAAAATAAAAAATATATATTTTCTCCATTTATTAGCGTGCTGTCCCAGTAGAAGAGAACAAAGAACATAGTTAAAAAGCAGGAGTGTGGGAATGGAGATATTTTGATATACCTTCAAATGTAAACGGATATCTAAAGCTTTAACGCTTTACGGATATCCAGAGCTCATAATTGCTTACAGCTAACACATATTCATATCCGAATCAATTTTGGAGAAAAACGTGCACGCCAACTTACATACATTTTTTCTATTATATTCACGGGCTTTGCCTATCAATTGAGTTAACGATAAAATCAAACGCAAACACCGGGAAACTTTTGATAAAGCTTCTTAATTAGGGTTCGCACATATCAAGTGTTCATATATTCACGTACATGGAAACTTAATAATGACCGGGAAAAGACAAGTACACAATATATATTTTCCCTATTTATTCGCAAACTTGTCCCGACAAATATGTTGACAGTAATACAACCCCGAAAACGGGTATAGGTATTTGGGATATTTTGACGTTGTTACATCCCCCATATGCCTTATAATTGATTACAGCTAACACAAACGTATGTGCAAGAAAGCTTTCCAATGTTATAGAAACGACAAACACCTCAACAGAGATAATATTAATATTCATTTATTTGCATAACACATATGAAAGGTATTTTGATTTATACGTAAAGTTAAACCATTTCAAGTGGTCATGCATGCAGCCTAAACATATTTATGTGAACAAAAAATTATTTATGCGAAAGAAAAGACCAACACATCCATGCAAGTACTTTTTCTCCATTTAGTCGTTAATTTCTCGTAGGAAAAATAGTTTTAAAAAACGTGGCTTAATTCGGAAAGCTCTCTTATAAAGTTTTCATTGTTGCCTGCGGACAACACATGTTCATTTGCACGAAAACTGAAAAAGTGAAGAAAAAGACATGCAGGCAAACGTTTTTACATTTTTCTTCATTTTTTCGCGTGCGTGTCAAAGCAAATGCATGCAAGCAATATTTGCGAAAAACTATTTTTTAAGGATAAGAAACGGGACTTTTTATTGAAGATGATTGATTGAAATAAAAGGAGAGTGAAACAAAAAATAATATTATAAAATACTGTACAACTTCCCTCGACTTTTGGGGCGTGAACACGATCTGCTTAGGACCCGAAATTCTCCTTTCATATTGGAATTCTATAATAGACTTCTTCCAATTAGCCTCTTAATATTAATATTATTCAGCAACTGCTTTTACTGAGGAAAATATTGAATATTTATTATATTTAATCATATCTGACGAAAATGAATAATAACTATGAATATAAGTAAAAAATAGATACCAACTGAAAAATAATGTTTATTTATTGATGAGTTTACGAGAACAACCATAATGATATCCGTACTTATTTATGTTTGAGAAACGCCAAAGTAGATATATATCCTCCATTTTATAGACTTGAACAAGCAAGAGAGTAAACGGCAAACACAGACACAAAATCAGGTGGAGGAGTGAAAATATTTTGAAATTCTGAGAAATTTAACCTCCGCCTTGTATACATTTTTCGTCATTTATTCGAAGGCCTGTCAAAGAAAGAAGGACAATACGGATCATAGCCCTAAATACGACGATAATTTTGATCTATACTATTTCAAATGAGAACCTTACGTTTCTTTATTCTTTTTTTTTTACAAGTGCAATGTATTATATTACGCAAAATAACTTCATTCGTTCAATATACATTTACGCTAAATAATAATCAAAAGGAGAGCACGCCAACCTGGATAGGCTTCCCTCAAACAAGGGAGTAAACGGAAATCATGCCACAAAAAGGGTTTGTTTGAAGTAACTTTAATATTGAAACGCTTGACGTTTAAAGTTGCCCAATGCATATACTAATTTCTGCCTGAGCTATCATATACCCAACTAACAACTCTTCAACGCATAACATATGTTCGCTCGATAAAAGGCAAGCACGATAATATGAAGACAGTTTTCTCCACTTTTTCTTTTGTTTGCCTCAGGAAACAACTCCATATAAACTTAAACAAGACCTTTTTAAGAACAATCCACCCAACACGCTCATTACAATAAATATTATGTTTAAATCTAACAAGAAATAATGAATTTGGCCTGAACTCGAAGGATATATGAAATACATGGCTAGTTTACCTAAATTATGTACGCGATATAACACACATACGAACCCATAAACCTATATTGTTATAAAAAGTTTTAGTTATAAAGAGCATCACTTTTTTAGATTCCAGAGCTCTCTCCAATGTGATAAGCATCGATAATGTATTTCTTGACTATCGTATATACCACTTTCTTTGCATAAAAATATTTGATATCTAACATACAAGACATGACCTAATACGTATTGTCTTATTAATTTATGAGAAAGAATCATTGATATCTATTATTTTTCCTAAAAATGTACACGATTTCCAATTGAGCAACTTGTTTGCTAAGATTACGACAAAATATTCTAACCGTGATCGTCATGGCTTCTCCGAACAAAATTATATTGACGCTGTGGTTACGTCAGTTTATACCAAGGAATACTAGAAGCTAACTGGAAGGATGACGTCATAAACGGCACGCCCTTTATGCACACCTAAAGGCCATCATTATTAGTCGTAATATTTATTTCAAAAACGTGGTTGTGTTGTGCTATTTTATGTTCTTTATATTCTGTGTTTCAAAATGGTAAACAAGTGCTCTGCTCCTGGTTGTAAACAAGGATATGTTAATATGCCAAAGGATCCAGATGTATCCTTTCATTGCATCCCCAAAAATACTGAAATACTAAATAAATGGATTAGGATTATACCAAGAGATACGACTAACTAGAAACCGACAAGTCATTCAAGATTGTGCTGTGAACATTTAGTACCATCTGATTTTATCACTTTATCTGTCGATAAAAGATGCAATGCTGGCAAATCACTCGCAAATAGGTAAGGTTAAACATCATATGTATTATATTAAGTATAAACTTAATGGTGTCATTATAATTTTTATTCTTCAATTGATCATGAATTGAATAAGAGTTTCAAAAACATAATTTGAGAATGCTTAAAAATGTTTTTATTTTTTTAGATGACAGAGAGATGATCCTCTACCATCAAAATGGCCCAATCTTCCTTCTTATCTCTCAAAGACATCTCAAAGAAACTACACAACTATCAACCATTAGCAAAAGAATGCAGGCTCAAAATGATCGCCAAAAAGCTTTGAGTAATGCTATGTTCAATGAAAAGCTGTTTTCTCTGGCCATAACTGTCTGAAAAATTATCTCTCATGACATTGCCTTCAGGATTTTTATTAATTAAAAGTCCTTTGGTTGCTCTTGTCAAAATGGAACATTCAGATGAAGACAGTGGCGCGGGAACTGGGGTGCGGGAGGTGCGGCAGCACCCCCTGGTGGTGGAGCTTCGAAACTGATATGAAATAAAGCTACGGCTATTTTATTTCGTCCCCACCACAGCACCCCCTGCCAAAAATGTCTTCCCGTGCCTCTGGATGAAGAGGGATTCTTCATTACTTCCTGTCCTGAAGTTCAGGAAGATTTATCGTTCAAAATCTATTATAAGCAGGTTTTACTTCAAAACAGCAAAGTAAATCACTGTCTTCAAGTTGATGGAAGAATCCTCTCTGTTACAGAAGCTATCAACGTCGCTGCTTATTTAGGATCCATGAATTCAATCCCAAAAAAGGACAGTTATGAAAATATTTGTATTCAACTCGAAAATTTCTTTCACAATACTGACTTACAGCTATTTGAAAGCACAAAATTGTCATTTATAATTGAACAAATGTAACTTCTCTTTAAACAACCTAAAGGCAGGAAATACTCCCCTAGATTCCTTGCCATCGCTTTGATGTGGGAAAATGTTAGTCCAGCTCTATACAAGAAATTACTTTCATTAAGCCTTTTGACAATTCCATCTCCTAGATATTTAAGATCTATATCCAGTGCGGTAACAATCGAAACTGGATTGCCTTATTCAACAATTCGATATCTTAAAGCCAGAATTATAAACTTATAAATGTAACTATTGCAAGGAACTTTTAACTTCAAACAACTATAATATAAAAACTATTCGATTTGAGGCAAATTACGATGACGAAAATATAGCAGTTAATCGATTCTTGGAAATTATAAATCGAGGAGGACTATCTACTCCTTCTGATATTCTTTTTCTAACAAGTTTATATGCCTATTCGCTTTTTGATTATTGTTCAAGCCGTGAGGATGAAAAAAAAACAGCCTTATTAATGCCCAAAATTCAAAAGCAGCATTTATATCTACATTCATTGATAAAATGAAAGATTCATCTGAGATGGCTATCGAAGCCTTAGTTACGGCCAAGTGTGATGAAGGTCACAACTGGTCAATTCTTATGAGAAAAGTGGCTGAAATATTATTCAATGTGATGGCAAAGAATCTAGTGGGGAAGTTTAATGAAGCAGTGTCATTTCAGAGAAAAAAAGATCGACAAATACGAATTTAAATTTGCAAAGAAAATATATAAATTACAGTCCAGTTCACAATTAAAAATATAATCTTGAATCACTTATTGGTAACTTTTAAACTATGTATCTTTTGTAAAAATATTATATATACTATTGTAAAAACTATTATTTATAAATAAATAATTTAAAAAATTATATCGTTCACTTGTTATTAAAAAGAACATTTCTTAATTACAGTCTATTTCACAATGAAAACATATACTCTTGAATTACTTGTTTGTAACTGTTAAATTATGTATCGTTTGTAAATAATATTATATTTACTATTGTTGAAACTATTGTTGATAAATAAAAAGTATTAAAATTTATATCAAACTCGTTATTCATTTAAAAAATATATAATAGCTACTTGTTTGATCGTTGAATTATGAATTATGAAGTGAAAATGAGTCATTTAGCTAAAAAAAATATATAAAACTTTTAATTTATTGCTATGTTAATCAACGTATCATGGCCTTAACTTGGAAGCTACAATTCTTCCTTTCCTTTCCAGTTAGTTTCTAGTTATTCCTTGGTTTATACGCACGAAAACTTTTGTATGTCCGATAATAGTAGGAAGGCCAGCCCGTAATTATAGTACAGTTTTCACTTTTCTCATACAGGGACAAATGCATAACAGCAATTATGATGTGCGTAAGTTTAACAACCTGTGCTTCAATGTGAATACTCTCCATTAATTGCGTGTCTGTCTCAACGAACCGAAGACACAGACACATGAATACGACTTTTTTTCAATGACTGTTGTCTTCTGTCTATTAAAATACAAATATGTCCTCGTCTAACAATAACCACAAGGCGTGTACGCCCTTACCTACCGATAGAAGTGCTTAGCTCATGTTTCATCGCAATCCCAAAGTTTGTGCTCGTAAAAATATTTTCTGGATACAAATATTGAGCATTGTGTAATATTAGCCGTGTTTAAGCGTTATCTTTTCCGATGTTGAACCCATTAAGTAACGATTATCGTTACTTATGTTCGCTAATTTAATATATCCCCACTTGTTAATTATTTTTCATTGTAGCCTTTCATAAGTGAGATAATGTTAAGAATGATTTTTCTACAGCCTACTGTAGTATTTTGCCTAAAGTATTTTGTATCTGTAACCAGAATTCATCAAGCTCACATAAGAATAGCTTGATAATATTTTTTCATATATAAAGATCTGAAGTCTGAAAAATATGCCATACTTAGTGAAAACATGTTTCTATTGCATAATTTGGTAGGCTTAGTATATATTTAAACGTTCTCTCTGCGATATTTTCAGTACATCCTACAAAAAAATACTTCAACGAACTGCTCACTGCTTGTGTCCGCTTTATTGAAAATATTGAATGAATAAATAATAGAAGACAAATCTAGCTTTATTTATTAAGCATTGAAAGGAATAAATAATTTAAAAAATCATGTACGGTAACATCCCTTGTTTTGAGCCATTACATTACATTTATACTCAGACTTGCTTATAAATCTATTGATGATTATAGAAGCCTCGTTTACACTTCTTCTTTGATATAAAAGTCGAATAATACATTTTTCCTCGACAATTTTGGACGATTTAATCTCTTATGTTACCTACATACCAATTGAAAGATTGACAAATATATATTTCCATTTATTTCAAACAACCAATTGCGTTATAATATACACAAATAAACATTTTGCATTAAAGTTATTGCTAGCAGACAATAACATTCAATGATATATATATATCAGGCTTGTGAACGGAATGCAAAATTGAACGGCGTTCAGCTGAACGCACGTTCAATGAACGGAACACTGAACGGAGCGCAACTTTTTTTTTAACGCTGAACGTTGAACGCAAAAAAATAGTTTTGCGTTCAGCGTTCATTTTTCCAAACATTTCTTGGACTTTTTTGGAAATTTTTTTCTAAAAAAATGTCATCACTTCTTTCGGAAATTCGTTTCTAAAAAAACAACCGTCATCTCTTTTTTTGGAGATTCTTTTCTAAAAAAAACGTCGTCACTTTTTTAAATATTTGAACGCTGAACGCAAAAATATTGAACGGAACGCTGAACAGAACGCTATTTTTTTTTGAACGTATATATATATATACTCCAAACCAGAGCTTGACCGATATTGGCTTTGTAAGGCAGATTGTAATACATTCTGTCCAGGAATTCTTCTTCACAGTCGTTAACCCAAATATATATGGTAATTATGAGTATATGTACATGTATATATTGGGATTATGGACATAGTGAACGAAATATCCAGAGAAATTGAGAAAAGGATGGATTTTAACCTTAATTATAGTTTAGTAGAAAAAAATATTCACTCGGATAACATTTGTAATTTGTATTCATCTTGTAAGAATTAAAATAATTTTTTTTAAACATTTTTTTCTTCACAACTTTTTGAATCACTAAAACCTCTCATTATGGATCATATTCATGTTGATTGATACATTATCATAGTATGAAAAATATACAAAAATTTAATTTTTCATTTAACTATGATATAAAACATACATAAATAAAACATGGAAAAATATTTGTTTTCCATATCGTGGAAGTTCAAATTTAATGATACCATTGATGGCAAATTTTGAAGTCTGAGGTACTGTGGAAATCTGGCTTCCTCACATATCCGAACATGCTGAAAATCATGTATTGGATTGAAGCATGCATAGTTTTTCTCCAGCTCAAAAATAAGAGGGAGTTTTTTCTATCTCTAGTGCATAGCAACAAAAATAACTTACTTATTCTTTTTACCTTCCTACGTAGGAAGGTTTTTAGGACTGATGATACAAATGAGTCCAGCGACAGCGATAGAGCTATTTTTCACAGGAACAAATTTACACGGTTTAAAAACGCACGCCTTATATAAACATAAGGGGGAGAGAGAGAGTCAAGAGTGACGTCACCATCAACAATCGTCAAATAATAGAGCCTCCACTGATCATAGTTGGGAATCTTTTTTTGGGGTGTCATGAAAGCATTCTGGCCTAGACTTCAAACTTGTTGGAGATCCCTCGATCCCTTCCTTCCTCCTCCCTCCTTCTATCTTCCCGGGACTCCGGGATAAATGCCTTGGACACCAAGAAACGAGTCTCCTCCCTCCCTCCATCCCTCTTTCCATCCCTCGTCTTCGTTAGAGAGCTCCCGTCCCTCCTCTTCGTGAATGGTGTCCTACCCCTCGTCGGACTTCGTTAGAGAGCTTCCCATCCTCGTCTTCGTCCAAGGAGTTCCTTCCTTCGTCTTCGGCATAGGGTTCCCCCGTCCCTCCTCTTCGTTAATGGAGTCCTGCCACTCGTATTCATGAATGGAGCCCTACCCCTCATCTTCGTGATTGGAGTTCCGTCTTCCATAACCTCCTCCATATTGAAGACTTTTTTTCTCTTTTTTGGAGTTTGCTATTGAACGCCTCAGTCCTGTATTTCTATGAAATAAGTATCATGATGTCCTGATGAATCTAACAGTCCAAAGGACATGAAGATCATTAAATCTCGTGAAGGAGCCTTGATCATCAAACCTAACAGGACTACCCCTCCCCCCAGACTAACGCTCCCCGGACTATCACCCCCCGTGCCATTTACTCCCATTACTAATATTTTTTATTCCATGAAGTCCGCTTATGAAGTTAACTATGTTTTTTTTGTGACAATTGACCAGTTCAAAATTTGAATGTAATCAGATAAATAATATTAATACTTTAGTTTACCATTATTTAATAAATCTTATGTTTCTCATTTCAAATCTCGCAAGAATTGTAACTGGTCACCAAACTTATCAAAATTAGTATTAAAAGTGCTAATAATTTTTATTTATTTTCTAAGATATGTCGTTAAAATGATTAAGCTAATAAATTTTACTTTAACATGACTTGAAAGAGTTTTTACTATGGATATATGGTCTCTTTTACAAATTTCTTACAAATCCAAGAAGTTATAGGCGTCACTTTGAAATAAATCATTTTAACTACTTTTTCACTAGTGCTTTACACTATTTACACTTATTGAATTTAACGTGAATGCATGTTTAAAATATAAATAAAAATTATAGTTTAAAAGTTATACAGTAAATAAAGTCAATAAAAAATTATGGCATTAAAAATCAAGTATAAATATAATCAAAATCTACTGATATAAAAATATCATTAAATGTTTAGGAAATAATGGTTTTCATTCAATTTAAGATTATAATTTTTGTAGAACCGTAGTAAAAACTTCAGATAGGGAGAGGTCCTCTTGGAGCAGGAGGGGAAGTACCCGAAAGATGTTACCCGCAAATCGCCAGCTTGAAACCTACGGAATCATTATGTAGAGCGCCATGTTACGAGCTGCTGCTGATATGAAAATGGCTTTTAGGCCTCCCCCATAATTAAGATATTATCTTATCAATTTATTATATTATAATACAGACATAAATTAAATATTACTATAGATGAGAAAATAATATTGTAAACGAATTTACTGTTCCTACACTTTAACTCATGAAAGTAATTAATTTATATTAGATGGCAAATAAATTTCATTAACAATTCATTATTGTATTATAATACAGATATAAATTCAATAGTACTTTAGATGATAAATAATATTTTAAACGAATTTACTTTCCGACACTTTAATTCCCCCTCATTCTTTCTGAGGGATTCTAAACATTAGAAACGTTGAACTTTTTGACTCTTCTTCGCACTACTGCAACTCAAACATTTGCTGAGTCGGTCATTGGCTTACTTCCTAGAAAAGGTAATCTCACCCATTTACTCCCCTCTCCTAGCATCTCATCTCAGCTTTCATCTACTCCCACCCCTGAGAAGCATGAGTTCTATCTCTTGATTGATTTCTTCCTGACTTGAACTGGAAGTAATAAAAAGTCGCAGCACTAGAGTCGGCCAACAACATCCTTTAAGTTCTAGACGTCCCTCAAGTCGGCCTTGTACCAGCTAAAGTTTTGCTGAAAAAAAAAATGAAAAAAAAAATATTAAACCATAAAATATATATAACTTGTCATGTTTACTCCATACTAATTCATATAATCATATAGCCGAGCCCAAATATTGTCTATGGCGATGATAGACCAATTACTGATATATCAGTTATCTCTTTTGGAATAACTTCGTAGCCTAATTGTGTTTGAATAAAACAATTAAAATGCTAGAACTTCTACAAGTAGTGACGATTTCATAGGGACCACAAGCTTTAATTCTTTTGAGTATTTTTTTATAACTCAAAAACTTTTCAAAAGTTATTAGTTTATTACAATACTACCATCTTCTTGCGAAAAAAAATACTTCCTGTTTTTTTAATATCTTCCTTCTTGATCTATACTTTTCCATCATTTACTATTTTGCACACAGTGGAAGCCGTGTATTGATGGCTTCAAATGATGTCTTAAAGCTTTTTTATTATGTGTGCTTAAGTCTGATTGTACTTTTTTAGCAGTTGACGTTTCTAATTTCTTAGAAAATAAGAAAATAATAAAAGAAATATTAAAAATCAGCTTCGAAATTAACAATCATTGTACGAAAAAACTTATAGTACAGATTAGGGTAATGAAACTCATATAATGCAAAGAGTTATACACATTTTAAAATTTGAAATCATTTTTGGAAGTTTTATTCCAAAAATTAAGCTTAATTTGAGTCATTTTTTTTTCCAGATGAACACACACACTTTATTTCATAGAACCGTCTACATCGACCAAAAAGTTAGATGGGATTGTTGAAAAGGCATAGACCCCACATTTTTTTTGAATTGACAAAAAACATTTGGTGTTTATTGAAAAAATGATTTAAATCAGTTCTGATATTATTTTTCAAGTTCTTAAAAAACAATATAGCAAAAACTTGACTTTGACAAAAATCCATCTTTTCATTTGTACAACTTCCATTAAAGGGACATTTAGCTTATTAGGTGCTTTTTAGTGAAAAGATAAGTTTTGGTTCAAGTAATATTTACATAAACTATATTTTAAGACAAGACATACAAATATCCCGTGGGGGTTTGAAAATATTTTAAGTTATCTTTTGAATAAGAATTTAAGGACACTTAACAAACCAGCAAACAAAAGAATGTTTTTTCCTACAATTCAAAAAATAAAATAATCACCTATTTACCTTTCAAATCCTTAAGAAACTTAATAACAATGTTCTTGACTACGTCATGTATTGGTTATGAATAATCACAAATGACCAAATTTTAGGAAATACATGAAATTATAAAGCACTTTTAAGTTGAGTTTTAACTTATATGAGAACATGGGAATCAGTTGAACACTAGTCGTTTTAAACCAAATGAATAAATTGATGTAATGAAGCATATAATTAAATATGTAATTTATATAACTTATGTAGTTATACTTATTATATTATGTAAACATATATAACAATTAACCATAGAGATAGAAATATGCTATTAACATATTTATTGTGAAGACAAAAACGCAACAATATTTTAAATATCACTCAACCTTGTCCACTTTTTAAATGTCTTTATGGAGTGATGGAGCAAAAATGCAAATGTGTAGCTACGCTACTAATAAAAACAGGACATCAATACAGTAAAACGTAGTTAATATATTTTATTCTAAATTCAATTTTGTATAATTTTTTACTAATGAGTCATAAAAAATGCAATTAAGTTTTTCATTGCAACATACTGTTCCAATACCATAATTATTCACTATTTTCATAAAGAGTTCATAATTGTTTGAACGCCAGTTCGGCGTTTTATTAAAAGAGAAGCATATAAGTTAAAGAAAATGTGTACATCAATGTTTAAATAAAAACATCTTATAAAATTTTTTTAATCATAGAAATAAGGAATTAAACTAATTTAAAATGAGCCTTTTGTTTTGATTAATAGGTATTTCAAAACATTCATTTAAACCAAGTATTAACAATACCTTGGCCTTTTATTGCAAAAATGGATAACGTCGTTCAATATATTTCGAACATTTACAACCTATTACTATTCGTGGTATTTGATGAAAATGATTAAAAAATATGTCGAGCAAACTTGGAAAACAATAAATGAATATATATATATATATATAAAATTATAGTATAATATTACCATCGAAGAAAAGTCAAATTAATTTTCAATCTTGTTAAATAATATTTACCTGCGTTTAAATTTATTTCTTTGACCACGAACTATAATATTCCATGTTCTTATTATACATGACAAAATTTGTTGAATTTTATAATTTTTTTTTTCTCAATTAAGACTTTATTTAGTTTTGCGTAAATGTATATATACTATATATAACTAAACATTATAGTTTAAAATTTATACATTAAATAAAGTCAATATAAAACATTAAATAAAGTCAATATAAAACATTAAATAAAGTCAATATAAACATTAAATAAGTCAATATAAAACATTAAATAAAGTCAATATAAAACATTAAATAAAGTCAATTAAAACATTAAATAAGTCATATAATACATTAAAGCTCTCACATAAAAGAACAATCACAGCACAAACAAAGCTAAATTAACTTGATATTAAAATAACATTATCATAATTAGGAATAACTGGGGTGTCATTTAATTTTAAATAAACTTTTATAGAACCGTAGTAAAAACTTAAGATAGGGAGAGGTCCTCTCGGAACAAGAGAGAAAGTACCGAACGATGTC
>CP045903.1:15230719-15241798 GCA_013387185.1 Caligus rogercresseyi | reverse complement strand
ATACATAGATTTGATATTGGCCATTGTTAATAGTAAGGTTCTTTGGAATATCTATTTACAAAGTTCTTTGTATTTATTTTGTAATCAAAGTAGCATTAATATTTTCATCGTTTGATATTTTGAGGCTTTTTTTTTTTGGGGGGGGGGGGGGAGATTCACAACATATTTCTTATTTGAGGCATGTGTGTGTGTTTCTTATTTGTAGACTGGCTGAAGTTCTTTTTTGAAGTTGAATCTGATATAAGCCGTCTTTTGTTTACTGAAGGTTTATTGATTGATTGTGGACGAATCAAGTTTATATTTATATTTTTGCTTGTAAGGGGCTAAATGCCAATCATTAGAAGTCTAGTGTCCCTTTGCTCATTGGGTACCATTAAATTTTTATATCTACATTTAATCAAAGATGAACATGAAGGAGTTCTGGTCTAAACGTCCAATTAGGACGTTGACGACTTCGCGCCCAACTACATCAATTCAAGGCTGACCGTACAGCTCAGATCGGATCTTTTCCATGATTTTCTGAGAAACATTCAGGCAATATGTCTTTCTCGGGACAACTGGTCAGGTATTGACATGTCCATGTTATTTTCCCCCAAAAAATATTGAGATCAGATTGTTCAGCTTTTTCCAAGGAATGTTGCGGGACAAAAAGGCCTTGCACAACTACTTATATAGAATTTGTGATTTTGACTTCTTAGTAGCCGATTCATGAACTCTAGCTGGGCTTGGATCCTTGATCCTTACAGATATTCACGGTCTCATTGTGGTAAATGCTGGACAAGCTGAGATTTTGGCCAGCAAGAAAGGCCTTCTCACAAACCTTACAGAAAACAGTTTTGGGGCCATAATTTGAAGGGATAATCAGTCTTTTCCTTCATATCCTTGAGCCAGTTTAGACGGTAAAATGAAGCTGCCATATTTCTGTAAAATATGGTATGAGTGATTCATAAAATATTTTTCAATGTCACTGACCAATTTTTAATATATTAGCTTTAAAAAATTGAATTAAAAATGTGATCATATAGGTCATTGTAATGAGGATTGTGGAGGCCTTCTGTGATGATATATATATATCAAATACTTAGGAGTAGGAATCACTCCTTAGCTTTTAGTTACTTATAATAGAATGACACAGCAAATACAAGCAATCAATATAAACAAGAACACGTCACACAAACGTCAGACAATAACATAACAATAATTCATAACATTCTCCCCTACTTGAAAACAAAGCATACTTCAAGAGTCAACTCCATAGCGCTCCGGGGGCTTAGAAACACGAGTGGATCGACGTAGAGTGACCTCCTTGGAAGGTGATACCATATCTTCGAGAGGAAGGGGCGGACTTGAAGAATCCTCAGGTATTTGAGGACCACTCTCCGAAGGACATGGGGCCAAATCCCTAACTGAGACTGAAGATTCCTTTCCTCCAGGGTATCTGACTCTTGCAAAAGAAGGATTACTGTCGAGTAGTTCCACCTCGTCCACCAATGGGTCAGTCTTAGACGTTCGTACAAATCTTCTTAGCATTACAGGTCCTGGATTCATTAGCCAACTTGGTAGGGAATTTCCATGGGAAGATCGTCTTTGGAATTGAAAGAATCGCTCATGTGGAGTGCTATTCGTGGAGGTGCATAACAAGGACCTTATTGAGTTCATGGCCTGTGGTAGAACTCGCTCCCAAAGTTTTTCAGGTAAATTTTGAGACTTTAGGCTAAGACATATTGACTTCCAAATTATCCCATTATATCTTTCAACTTGACTATTTCCTTCAGGATGATACGGTGTCGAACTACTAGAAGATACTCCTAAACCCAAGAGAAACTGTTTAAACTCTCGAGACAGAAAAGACGTCCCTCTATCTGAGTGTATATAACTGGGCGTTCCACAAAAGCTAAATAACTTCTCAAGGCAGCGGATGACAGTGGATGTTTGAAGATCAGGGCATGGAAACGCAAAAGGGAAGCGAGAAAATTCATCAACAATTGTAAGCATATATATATTTTTGGTTGAAGAACTGAGTGGGCCTTTGAAATCTATGCTTAAGCGTTCCATTGGTCGAGTAGCTTTAATGAGAGTTCCAACCGGAGGCTTATAAAATCTAGGTTTTAGTTCTGCACATATACGGCAAGAAGAACACACATTGCGTACATCACTTGTGGAAAATGGTAGGTTTCTTGAACGCACATAATGTAGTAATCTAGTGACTCCAGGATGACACAATTTATAATGTAGTTCATGGAGTACAGACTTGCTGTTATCTTTGAATAAACAACATGATCTGCTAAACATGTCTGCAGATACATTTTCCTCTCCTGAACGATGAGTAATTGAAAAACTGTATTCAGCCAACTCCATACGCCACTCATTAATTTTATTATTCTTAATTTTAGATCTTCGCCGTTCGTCAAACATATACGAGATGGACCTCGCATCCGTTATTAGCTCAAAATAGGATCTGGACAAAAAATGATGCCATTTTCTAATTGATTCCATAATAGCCAAAGCCTCCTTTTCAACAATATGATACCTCCGCTCACTCGCCTGTAAGCTTCTTGACATAAAGGCAACGGGTCTTCCTCCCTGGCTCAGTATTCCCGAGATAGCATAGTTTGAGGCATCACATTCCACTCTAAAAGGTAATTTTTCATCAATTGATTTTAACGAAGCATAATTTAATTCTTCTTTCAGCAGTTGAAATGCATTCATGGCTTCCGTACTTAAAGGAAAAGACTCACTCTTGACCAAGGGGAGGATTTTATCTGAGAAATTTGGAATCCACTTCGAATAATATGCAAACATTCCTCGGACTCTCTTCAAGGACTTCAAGTTGTTTGGAGGCGGGAGTTTCATCAAGGGTCGCATTCTTTCAGGGTCCGGTTTTACAACACCATTCCCAACGACATATCCTAATACACTTATTTCATTTACTCCCTCAATTGACTTATTGTCATTTAGTGTAATATTTCTCTTTCTAATAACACTTTTGAATAAACAAACTTTCGTGGCAAGATCTTTTTCGTTATTTCCTCCAATAGTTATATTGTCCAGGTAAGGAAAAGTGTCTGATAGTCCTTCTTCCTCTATCAATCTATCCATAGCGCGCTGAAAAGCCGCAACCCCGTTAGTAACACCAAAAGGTATCCTACAATATTGATATAGACGACCACATGCTTCAAAAGCAGTATACTTCTTATCGGATTCTTTTATTGGGATTTGATAGTAGGCACTTTTTAAATCAAACGTTGAATATACTTTAAATTTAGCTAACTTGTTTACCATATCATCAATCCTGGGGAGGGGATAGGCATCCAATTCGGTATAAATATTTACAGTCCGCGAATAATCAATGCACATACGTTTACGATGCCTCTTTGTGTCATCCTTGACAACCACAATTTGAGCCCTCCACGGTGACTTGCTCTCTTCAATGACCCCATCCAATAGTAACTTTCTTATTTCTCCCTGAATAAACTTCTCGTCCTCTTCTGAGAACCGTCTGGACTTTGTTGAAATGGGAGGACACAAAGGTCCTATGTTTGGGAATAGTGAAGGCTCCTCCAAATTGGCTTCAGGCAGTGCCGCTACGTAGTTGCATTTGCTCAAAACGAGCTCGGGTTTCTCTCCATTTCCTTCAAATACGACCCTAGAATGAAGTCGCTGGAAGTCCCATCCAAGAATAATATCGGCGCAAAGATGACCCACAACTCCAAACCTCAATTGATATTTCTTTTTGTTCAGTCCAAGTATAAAATCAAACTCAACAAACCCTTTTGATTTGCAGCTCAATGAGCTATTGGCCATGCCAATGCTTTTTATTAAAGGGACAATCTTTAGTTTCAATGATTGGACAGCTTTTTCACTAATGAAGCTATCTGAGGCACATGAGTCAATTAAAGAGGATAAGTTTTTACCTTGAATAGTAATGTAGGTAGAGGCATGTGCTAACCCTTCCGGGACCGATGATTTCGTAGCTGCGATATAGGATGACAAAACCGCAGCTGTCGCATTATTAGAGCCACACATCTTGGCGAAATGTCCTGGTTTTGAACATTTATAGCAAGTTACATTTCTTGCAGGGCATACGTCTCGCCTATGATATGGAATGGTTCCACAGAAGAAACATTTTTTGTTATTCTTCTTAACGACGTTTAATGCCAAGGGACTCTCCTCCTCCACTTGGTCCGAAAAAGTCTCTCTCCCGCATGATTGGGAAACATTTTTTGTTTTCGGCACCAGAGCCACCGTTAGATCGGAATTAAAATAGGCTTCACTATTCTTCTGAGCGACGTCCAGGGCAGAAGCTTGACGATACGCCGAGTCCATGTCAAGAGAGGTGTTTTCCAAAAGCCTCTGGCGGATATTCGGCGAACTCAGACCCGATATGAAGGAATCTCGAACAGCATCATCCCCACACTCTTTTGCTGTTCGCGCTTTAAATCCACAGTCTCTTCTTAGTCTTTGCAAATCATTAAAAAAATCGTCAAGAGATTCCCCTGATCTTTGGCGTCTAATGTTGAGGAGATAACGAGCAAATACCTCGTTCGGGACTTTAATATAAATTGAGTCCAATTTGTCCAGGGCGGACTCATAACTGTCGCAATCCTCTATGAACTCAAAAATTCTGGGGCTCACGCAGGCGATTAAGGCTCGAAGTAGATTTGGGACTTTATCCTTGTAGTCCTCCACATAATTTTCGAAAATTCTCTTCCAATGCCGCCACTCTTTCATGGCATCCGGCGAATTTGGACTGAGGTCTAAAGTCTTCGGCCTCCACGCAGCCTCCATGATTATAAGTAACTAAAATTGTGATGATATATATATTTCAAATACTTAGGAGTAGGAATCACTCCTTAGCTTTTAGTTACTTATAATAGAATGACACAGCAAATACAAGCAATCAATATAAACAAGAACACGTCACACAAACGTCAGACAATAACATAACAATAATTCATAACACCTTCCATGAAACAAAGTGCATATAACTATCGTTGCGAGGATTTTTGTGATGATCCTAGTCAAGAAAAAAGAAAAACGATCTAATCTATATGGAAATATGCCTCAAACGGAAAGTTTTTAATATTGAATCGAAGTACCTTTACAGCCCGGGATTACAGTAACCAACAATCTCTATTTATAAGTTTCTCCTTACCTTGTGTCTAATAAGAGCCAGACTTAGTGATGGAGTAAACCCATTAACACGATTGCTATCAATCAAATTATATGAAATAAGCATAACTTGTTATAGGGTAAACGTGGATTGATCAAAGCCTCACCAGAAGTATATTTATATTATACCTTAAATTTAGGCTTGAATTATTTCCCTCCAAAAATCAACAAAAGAAGTAATGTAATGAATTTTTTTAAAAAAATATGCAAAGTTGATGAAAATATATTCAACAATTATTCTAAAAAGAGAAAAAGTGTGTATTTCTGGGATATATGAATGAAAAATGTGTTTATTCCGGGATATTATGAAGAAAAGGTGTTTTTTCTTAAATTCCCCCCCCCCAAAAAAAAAATGATAATATTGAAAATATGTGAAAAATATTTTTATATAATTCACATTTTTTTCCACACTCTATTATAACCTTTGTGCCCCCTTTGTAATATATAAACCAATTTTCTATTTATGTAATTAAATGTTTAGTTGAAATATAGTTTACCCGGGTCAAAATAAACTGTTTTTAAATCCATGTGGCTTTCACTCAAATAATTGGTATCATACCACATTTTATATCTGTCATATTGATGCCTGAAATATGTTTTCAGCAGATAAATAAATAGATAATATGAGCTCAGATGCTAAATTTAGATCTTAAGGAAAACGAATGTGTTTACAATATATAAAGGACTTTGGAGGGGATATCTTGATGATTTTGATTGATTTATAGGATCCAAAGAAAGTAATTTTCATGTCTTAATCACAAAATCTATTTCGCTCATTGATAATGGATATAGTTCTTTAATAAACTTACCATAAAATAACATGAAAAATATTTAATTCTATGTGCTTTAGACAGCATCTTCTAAAAAGAAAAAAAGAATCATATAAGAACGTAAAATTGTGTTATTGGTACACTAAATATAAATATCAATACCTTGATATATTTGTGCTTCCATTTTTTAATGGTTTATATTTTTAGAGAACTATTTTTCATGACAGTAAAAAAATTAAATATTATATATTTACATAATTTTGGAATAATAATTATCCTTTGACCTAACCACAATAACTCATTCATGAACACGTCAAAACCCTGTAGCCAGGAATACTATAATCAGACTAGAAACTCCCTCCTTTTTATGTCAAAGTTTAACTACCTCCGTAAAAAAGGGAAAGGAGGAAGTTTTGCTTTCATGTTATAGTATTCCTGTTTCAGCATATTGGGAATTGCCGCTTCTGAATATATTTTATCTACATTTGATCAAGGTGCTTGATAAACTAAACAAGTATTGGAGTGCTGCTCAAGAAAATTGAAAATTCAGATGATGCTTATATAATTTATTAGACTGTTTCCATTCAACTCTCGGAATAACATAACGTTCAAAGGTCATATATTAATATTCAAAGATGGATCGAAGGCTTTTCGAAAACTTGAGACCCAAGGTCTAAGGATGCAAATTACAACAAAAAGCAGCCAACTTGGAGTACTTGACAAAAAGATGGTCATTAATTGATATAGCCCCCCACCACTTGAAACTTTGATCCCTCAACCACTCAAATGTAAGAAAAAATGAAGATCCAAGTCTTTCGATTACATTTTTCACCACACACATCTAGAAATAAGACAAGTTTTTCCATGTTGTGATGGATTGATCTTAAAGGATCAAAAATAACTAATGCCTCGTCTTCATCTTTTCCCCCCTCATATATCAATAGCAAAATGATTTTATGTTATTATTCTGTATAAGATTTTTAGAGAAGCACTGTTTTCAGAGTAAAAAAACAATTATTAATGGACCCTAATCATGGGTGGATGAGCAATACATGTGTAAAATTTAAATTAATTTTAAAAGTAAAGCAGATACCTTAGATTTTACAATTTTATAGTTATATGACATGCTGTTTTTATCATTGTATGATATATAAAATGTAGAGATCTGTTTAGAATCAGTTTGCTTTCTAATCATTGTTATCATGTTTTGCCTTCAGCCTTCAGGTATCATTGCAGATACAATATTACGAGGTGTGATCAAAATGTATCCGACCTTAATTTTTATTGGTCAAACGAACACAGCTATGGGGGCGGGACTTGCTGTGTGGTTGGGAGCATGACTACTGCGCATGCTCATTTTTTCTACAGCTCCAATACAAGTCAGTCGGCGTCAGGCCATTCATGATTGAACAGGTGCAAGTGAGTGTCGTCGGATTTATTTTCTTTAAAATGTCAGAAAAAGTCGAACAGCGTTATTGCATAAAATTTTGTTTTAATCTTGGTGATTCGCAAGTGGAAACAATTCGCAAGATTAAAAAAGTGTTTGGAAATGAAGCGATGGGCACCACACAGATAAAGGAGTGGTACAACCGCTTCAAAGATGGCCGCTTGTCAGTTGAAAGTGAACCACGCTCAGGGAGGCCCTCAACATCGAAAAACGATGCCATCATTGATCAGTGAGGAACCTGGTGATGCAGAACCGCCGAATCACGATCAGAGAACTTGTAGACGAGGTGAATATTAGTTTTGGTTCCATTCAATCAATTTTGACTGACGACTTGGGCCTCAGGAGAGTCTCAGCAAAATTTGTACCAAAGCTGCTAACATTTGAGCAAAAACACCTTCGTCTGGAGATCGCACAAAACATGCTGGAAACTGTGAACGGTGATCCCGACTTTATGAACACAGTGATTACAGGTGACGAGTCATGGGTTTATGGGTATGACCCAGAAACCAAGCGCCAGTCAACACAGTGGAAGCATCCTTCATCCCCGAGGCCCAAAAAGCAAGGCAAGTTCGCAGCAATGTCAAGGTCATGCTTACTGCCTTTTTTGACTCCAGTGGCTTAGTACATCACGAGTACGCACCACACGGTACTACAATCACCAAGGAGTACTACCAAGAGGTTCTGCGTCGCCTTCGTGACGCAGTGAGGCGCAAGCGCCCGGATCTGTGGGCAACAGGCAGTTGGAAGCTCCATCATGATAACGCTCCAGCACATTCTTCCCATTTAATTCGGAACTTCTTGACAAAACACAGCACACCAGTGGTTCGTCAACCTCCCTACTCTCCTGACATGGCTCCCTGCGATTTTTGGCTTTTCCCAAAGCTGAAAATGCCACTAAAAGGGACCAGATTTCAGACCAGAGAAGAAATTATGCAGAATGCGACAGACCATCTGAGAGCCATACCGAAGGAGGACTTCCAGCGATGCTTTCAACAGTGGCAGAAGCGTTGGGAGAAGTGTGTGGCAGCCCAAGGGGACTACTTTGAAGGGGATTAGCATTAAATACTTGTATCATAATAAACGTTTGTTTTATGACCAAAAGTCGGATACTTTTTGATCATACCTCGTATATATACTATATATATATATAAATATCTATATATTATATTATATATGCTATATTCGCTTGAGCGTCCTGGTCCGGTGTCCCGGTTTTTAGACACCGGGCCGGGACATCAATATTTTCTTTCGTTGTATTCATAAATTTTATTTAGAAAAGAATTACCTAAAAAAGTGAGGACGTTTATATATATATATATATATATAGTTTGTTCTTATTTTTCAAATGTTTGAAATGTTAGCAACATTGTGGATTTTCTGTTTCTTGGTGATAAAGAAGACGACATACAAAGTTTGAATAAAATCGGTCAACATTACGAGGTCGCACAAACGAGGTCAAAGTTTTAAAAATTTAGTAAAAATATAGTTTTCCGCAAATTTCTTCAAAATGGTGGACACTACAGACTTCAATAATAATTATTAATTTAAAGGAAATCTAATTTACTACCAGACGTATGTTTGATGTTTTTTTATAAAAAAAGTTTTCAGTAAAAACAAAGAAAAAAATGGAGTGTGTATTGTTAGCTTATTTCACAGCTTTTTGGTATCAATTAACTTCACTCGCCTGTAGAAGATGACTTGTTCGCTTCAGAGTAAATAGTACTTTTAAGTTTAGTAAAACTTTAGATGATAAATCCAAAAATGACTTTGGTTGCATTCTATCAATTCAGAATTCAGTACAATCTGAGTTTACATCATATGATTCAGAGCCTGTATTGACCTATAAGAAATCGATTATGAAAAAAATAAATCATAATGTGTTTCTTAGATTTCGTCCTCTAAAATTTTACTTTCTCTCTGACGCATACATAATCCATTATATGCGTCATTTTGTACGCGAGATAGGCTTTTTTAATGTACATAACTTTCTACTTATTAAATGACATGATTTAGTATACCAAAATATTAAAGCTGGTTAACCAAGCTTTCATTTGATATGTTTGGTGTTCTAAAAATCGCTATATTTTAAGAGATATAAGCAAATACATTTACCACGTACTCTCCCCAAAAAATGATCTTTTGATATGAGAATATACGATTACCATATGGTAACTGCTGTTAGGTACCTGGATAGGAAGAAAAAAAGAAGGGTAGAATTGAGGCAAAATACTCTCTCCCTTCTCTTTCTCTCTTTCTATCCAGGTACAATAACAGCATTACCAAATGGTAATCGTTTATTCTCATATCCAGATCAATTTTGGGGGAGGGTACGTATTTTCTTATATCTCTTAAGTATAGCAATTTTAGAACACCCAACATATATATATATACATATATATTCTATGTGTGTTGGTGTGTGATTGTTACAATGTGTAAGGAAAAATGACACCTCTAAGATAAATAATCATGTAGGAGAATGGATATCATCAAGATGTATCAATATCTTCACTGCTACAATAACCGGGGCAATTATAAATCCTTAAATAAAGTCCATAGTTACCCTTATTAATATAAGTATGTATATATGCCCTTACCCAATGTAGTACTTATTTACCTTCACAACTAAAGTCCCGTTTGTATAATAGTATATATTTACTTATTTATATGAACATATCGTAGTCATTCTTAGAGCCACACATATTTATTTTGAAGGTTCCCCGTAATTTTACTCATTATAAAGGGATATTTATTATAGTATTATCAAATATGTCTTGAGAAGGAACCATCTATAATTGAACCCTTCGCAGGGAAGTTTTGTTAATAGGAAATTATTTCAATTCTGATATTATCCGAAGAGTATTGAAAAACCTAGTATGCTGTCTACCTATAATAGCTTCGATACATACATTATGTAACAGAACTTTGCCCCCCAGGCTAAGACTCCTACTTTAAGTCCCATTTTTTACGTAGATTCAAAAAATGCACTTAAAATTTGTTCTGAAAGAAGTTGGCCTTTATGGTCTTTTTATGAAATTACGATTTCATCATTTAATTATCTTCGTCCAAAGCAAGGATAACCGATTATATCATATATATTTATTTATTCTAGTATGTCAATGCATTCAAATCAGTTTTTATAATTTCAATATCTTTCGTACTATTGAAAAAATAGGCTTTATATTTCAAAAAGTTTTTAGTGTTCTATTTAAGTGGCTAATTTTTTTTGTTTCAAGTTTATTGACTATAATCAATAAAATATATTTTTTTGTATATTTCAATGCATTTCAGAACAGTTTTTATAATTTCGATATCTAGGTACTATTTATCGGCAATATCGGCAATGAAATATATTATTTGTTAATGAGTTATGCATACATTATATAGTTTTTCAAAATATTAGGTATAAGTTACAATTTTTTTGTAAAAGTACACTTCGAATCCTTGTTCCTTCAATCCTTTCATTTTAAATTTAACATAAATGAATCATTTGTTAATAGAATACACATTTGACAATTGCTTTTATAAGCAGAACAATACATGAAAGGCAAAAATTTGAATTCATGATTACTAAGAGATTGAAATTCTGTTACGATTAAATCCTATGTTTTTTACATTGTAGTACTAATTTTAAGTGATACTTTTGGAATATCTGGGCAGAACATAGACAGATCTCGATAACATCTTTGGAGG
>CP045903.1:15202102-15230619 GCA_013387185.1 Caligus rogercresseyi | reverse complement strand
TTATATCTGAAAATATATTTGGAGCTGGGTTAAAAATATATGTATTGTTATCTTGTCAATTTTTTTCGAAAGTTGATTATACACTCTTAGAGTGAAGTGCCAAATTATTTTTATTGGATCTTTCTATCTATCTATCCATATATCTATCTCTATCTAGCTATCTATCTATCTATATATAGATATCTCTCTCTCTCATCTTTATATATATATTATATATATTATATATATACATACGGGGTCTTGCAGGTAAATCCGCACAAAGTTCAATATCCTCCAGATCCAAATGGAACAAAAGTGAGACCTATTTTGAATACATAGAAAGTGTTTATTAGACATAATACAAGATTACTATTCAATATGGCCACCCTCAGCCTCAAGGATTCCTCCAAACGACGCCTGAACCTCCCACAGGCCGTAGAGACTTCCGCAAGATCCAGCTTGTTCATCTCCGACTTGATGGAGGCCTTCAGGGATGTCACATTGCTGTTGTGTGGTGGGGCACACCTCCCTCTCCAACTTCCCCTACATGTATGTAGTAGTCGCATGAGTTCCAGTCGGGGCTGTTGGGGGCCAGTGTTGAAGTCCCAGAAGTTGGCACATTCTTCTTCAGCCAGGACTGCACAAGTTTGGCCTTGTGGGCGGCGCCGAGTCCTGCTGGAATGTGTACGGGGTCCTGGAGGCCACTGAGTCCATCCAGGGGACGATGACAGGTGAACCCACGCTTCCTGGCGAGGATGGACATGAGCATCCCCGGATTGGCCTTGATGGACCTCTTGAGACCAGCCACAAATGTGGGTGTGCAGATCCGGTCACTGCTGGGCTTGTGCTCCTTCCTCTTGAATACCCCTGACTCCTCCCACTTCTTGATGATGTCGTAGACCGTCCTCCTGGGGTATTTGAGCAACTTGATGATGGCTTGCAGGACCGTGCCCTGCGCACAGCAACTCGATGACCGTGTCCCGCCGGGTCGGTTCCATCTCCGTATCAGTGTATTGTTTTGTTTTCGGGCGCAATTCGACAGGATATACAAGAAACCTCCCATGTGCAATATCTCAGCTCTACTTGTACTCCTTATGGATCTGGACGAAGATGAACTTTGTGCAGATTTACCTGCAAGACCCTGTATATATATATATACTAGCCTACGAATGTGCCCCACCGGCGCTGCCCGGGATTTTCCAACTTGACAATAGTCTGGATGAAAAAAAATCATACCAATAATTTAGTGATGTCATCGCGTGTGATTTTTCATATTAAAATAAATTCTTTAAAAATGTCGTCATTGGGTCTTCATTGCCATTTTTTCTGTTTTGTATTGCTTAAGGCTGGGTATTTACAATTCATAAAAAGAAGAAATCACACGAATAATTTCAGTGATGTCATCGCATGTGACATTTCATATTAAAATCAGTTCCTTCAACAGTTGTCATTGGGTCTTCATTGCCATTTTTTCGTTTTGTATTCTATACGGCTGGGTATTTAAACATCGTGCAAAGAAGTAAAAATATAGTTTTCCGCAAATTTCTTGAAAATGGTGGACGTTACAGACTTCAATAATAATTATTAATTTAAAGGAAATTTAATTTACTACCAGACGTATGTTTGATGTTTTTTAATAAAACAAAGTTTTCAGTAAAAACAAAGATAAAATGGAGTGTGTAATGTGAGCATATTTCATAGCTTTTTTGTATCAATTAACTTCACTCGCCTGTAGAAGATGACTTGTTCGCTTCAGAGTAAAATAGTACTTTTAAGTTTAGTAAACCTTTAGATGATAAATCCAAAAATGACCTTGGTTGCATTCTATCAATTCAGAATTCAGTACAATCTGAGTTTACATCATATGATTCAGAGCCTGTATTGACCTATAAGAAATCGATTATGAAAAAAAAAAATAATGTGTTTCTTAGATTTGCGTCAAGGTATCCTCTCAAAATTTTACTTTGTCTCTGACGCATTTATAATCCATTATATGCGTCATTTTGTACGCGAGATATGCTTTTTTAATGTAAATATAACTCTCTACTTATTAAATTGACATGATTCAGTATACCAAAATATCAAAGCTGGTTAACCAAGCTTTCATTTAATATGTTTGGTGTTCTAAAAATCGCTATACTTTAAGAGATATAAGCAAATACATTTTTGCACGTTCTCTCCCCAAAAATTGATCTTTTGATATGAGAATATACAATTACCACTTGGTAACTGCTGTTATTGTTACCTGGATAGAAAGAGAAAGAAAAAAGAAGGGAGAGATTGAGGCAAAATACTCCCTCCCTTCTCTTTATCTTCCTATCCAGCTAACAGTAACAGCAGTTACCAAGTGGTAATGTATATTCTCATATCAAAAGATCAATTTTTTGGATGTGGCTCAATAGACCACCCATTGGTAGCAGCAGGCTTCAGTTGTCCCGTAGACGTGTAAACAATGCCACTTTAGGCGATCATGAGAGTTTCCTCCATGATAAAGGTATGAACAAACACATGTGACTGAGGTGGACCTCGCCTATGTAGTGCAGACTCACAGATACAAGTCATGGTCGGCTAATTGAGCTCTGAATAGCAAATAGCAAACTGCTCTGAGATGACCGGTATTAAAGACATTCGTGACAACTTGCTCAGTTAATTTGTACTCCTACAGTAGCTTGAAAATGCCCACCAGGTGATAATACTTACATTTGCTATATCAGGCACTTTCACATGTGCTGACATATGTCGTTTGATCCTCTCGTCATCTCCTACCGACACTGTCATACGATCCTCCAAATGCCATGCTTGATTGAGATGTGCTGGTGTGTCAACTTGGGAGAGGGAATTCAACTTGCTTTGGGATGTTCTTTACAGATGGCCTTAAGGACGTCGTGATGGATGTCGCATAGGGTATGGAAACATTTTCCAAAAGGCCTCCTTACTCCTCGGCCAAGTTGATCGTGAAAAAAGCCTCCGTCATTGATATAACCTTCATTTTTGTTGCCGGTGACACACGCTTTGGTCAATATAGAATGTCTTTAGGACTGATAGACACGGCGGTACCTGTTTTATTTGCCTTGTGCATGAGTTTATTCCCAGTCGATGAATCAAGCTTGTGTGGATCTTTCCACACTTTTTTCATACCAATAAATCGACCTTGATCAAAGGTGCATTGTGCCCTAAATATATATTTGATATGCTCAACGATCAAGTGAATTTTTTTATAAATTATATATAATAACGTTATTCTTTGTTTTATTTAATTATTACAGTGTGACTGTGATGGATAGATAAATATTGTTATGACAGAAAACAATATAGATTTTTTCATGTATAAGTCTAAGCCTAAAATGAATTACATTATTTGTAGATGCCAATATCACATATACTCTTCATATTCACATTTTGATTTTGTACCAATTCGATAGAATATAAGTTTAAAAGTGATAAGAACGATACGATGAAACAGAAAAAATTGCATAGATTCGGCAAAATAAATTCTCCAATAATGAAATACAAATAATACACATGTAATTTGCACGAGCAAATATGCACACAATAATGTAATTAGCTATAAAACTTTAATCACAATAAAAAAACAAGAACTCTATGAAAGGTATCTTTAAAAAAATATTATATCTATAAGTACTGAATTTCTCGAGCATTTTTGAAGTATCAAGCTCTAAGTTATAAAAAGTACATTGCTGCATCAGAACGATCTATACAAATATATGCTTGCCCATGGCTGTGACTATTTCTACATCAAGAGTCATTCTTAAAAATAAGTATGAATTATCCATGAAGTCAATCCTTAGAATCCTATGTTCAAAGGGCAACACAAAAGGTGAGATAGGAGGGTAGGAGAAAAGTGAGCTGCCTCTCATGAAAGCCCAGGTAAAATACCTCCAGAAAGGCAAAAAAAGATCTTGACTTATTCATGGTCTCTTGACATACTTAACAAGAATGTATACACACAACGAGTAATAACCATTTAATGTTTAAAAAAGAAACCTTATTTGAAGGTTAATGGTTTAAAAAGATATATATGTTATAATTGTGAAAAAGTCCAATTTTAGGCTAATTAAAGAAGAAAGCGCCCCTCCCTGTCTCATAGTTGAGTTACTTTACCTTGATTACTTTCCCTTCTTTCCCCTTTTTTATTTTCTTTTATTCCCCTTACCTTTCCCAGTTTTATTTATATCCCCTTCTATTTCACTCTAGTATATATATTCCACTAATAACTTAAATAATATATTTTTCCGCGCCGTCATGGGACTCCTCTCACTGATTCGTAAGTTCAAGTCTAATCGGATAAGGAGCTTCGACTCCTTCTCCTGGGGCTGGACAATGCTGGGAAGACAACGCTGCTCAAGACCCTTGCGGAGGAGGACGTGTCCATGATCACGCCCACGCAGGGCTTTAACATCAAGTCCGTTCAGACAGAGGGCTTTAAGTTGAATGTTTGGGACATTGGGGGTCAGAGGAAGATCCGACCCTACTGGAGGAATTATTCGAGAACACGGATATTCTTATTTATGTGATAGACTCTGCGGATAAAAAGCGGTTTGAGGAAACGGGACAGGAGCTTCAAGTGAGTATGGTTAAAAACATTTGGACCAAACAAGTAAATCAATAAACTTGTACTAAACTTATAAGTACATCATTACTTTATTTTAACTCAAACATACACAAAATATCATAAAATAACATTTATTTCGCCAAACAATAATGTAAAAACCACAAAAGAGAGGTGGGAGCTTCAGCTGAGCTTCAACTAAAAGTTTTTAAATTATTGAAAAAATCTACTTCCCAATAGGACGATTAAAAATGTATTGTATATGTATATAAAGTTTCAGAAAAGGTTATAAACTGCTTATTTTATATTTGATCTATAATAGAAAATGATAAATACTTCAAAAAATACTGAATCCATTGAATCAGATATTTAAAATAAATCCGGTCAGAGAAATGTTAAATATATTATAGATTTGTTAAGCATTAAACGACAAAGTTTTATATTAATTAAAGAAATAATGTTCTTTATTGTTAATTTGTAATACTATCAGGAAAAATGGCAGGGGAAATAATATTATAAAACAACATTTACCTTAGATAATATCGCTTTTTATATATAATATATATGTCTCCTTCAAACATCAATTACTTTAATGGAGTCCATTATTTTGACCATTTTTTCTAGTCTCTAACAGATATCTATAGTAAGTGTGGTCTGTGATTATAATTTTGCTAAGAATATTGTGTTGATTTTAAAGAATGTACATTAGTTTATGGTTACAAAGCAAGATGAGAATAATATTCAGTCCGACTTTCAGAACATATTTTTTCAATAAAGGCCAAATGAATTCTTATATTAAAATATATCCAATATATATCTTATAACACATTTATAGATAGAGTTTTAACTTAAGGCTGTATTTATTATAAAATCTATTAACCAGAAATAGTTCAGATAGTTAAACTATTTTATATTGATCAAAAGAGAAGCCGAACTTTTATGAAAATAAATTCTGATTTACCATTTTTCAAATAATCCTATTTTGGCTTAAAGACATCAAGCAGAATATTTTTTTAAATTTATGGATAACATCATCAACAGAGTTTTAAATATATACTCTATAACAACAATTATACACCATAGATAATTAACTAAAAAAATTAATAGCATCTGATAAAGTTCTTACGTTTATAAGACTGGGAATGAAGGCAGAATATGAAGAAACCCCCTCACATAGTTTAATGACTGCGATTAAGATCATATAAACTCCTTTAATTACGCATTAAGCAAACTCAGCAGTCATTTAAGTAACAAAACCAACCTTTTTGATGAATTCATACTATTTTATTTATTTATTTTATTACAAATTATCTTATAACTTATGAGTTGTTTGTTTATTCCTCTAAAGGAACAAAGAATAATTAAGATGTAATGACGTCAGAACGGAGGTATCTTAATTCTGAAGATACATTGTTTCTTCGTTTTCTTGAGAGAGTGGATAAAAAAATAGTAAAAAATGAAGGAATTCGATCAGATATTGAAGAGAAAATGTATTTTTTGTGGGTTAAAGAGAACATAAAACTTCCATTAATTCATGAACAGCAAGGCATTTTAATCAATCCACGAAAAGATTAAAAAATCATAAGCACCGATTCACTGTGTGTTCCGGAGCGGGAACACATTGCATCATATCTAGGAACACACAGAATTATGTATATTTATAGCATTTATTAGATCTGCGAGCAATACAGTTCAGTTTAAACATACATCTTCAATGCTTAAAATCCAATTTCAGTCCTGGACTTTACCTTTCAAACTGTCGGCTAGTTTTTTTGTGCCTATATGATTCGATATAATTGCATCCGACAGGATATAAATTAGCATTATATTATTAACATTAGTCTATCGAACCAATGATCTTATCAATGAGGTAGACCAATTTGGCCATCCCCTGTCGTGATTCGAATCTGCACTTTTTTGTGCCTAATTGGTTCGATAGAATTGCAGTGTGTGTAATCCGTTATATTTCAGCACGAAGTAGCTGGTCTAAAATAATATATATAATTTTAATAAAATAAAACAAAAAATAATAAAAACACAAACTAATAAATAAACTTATATATGTATATATATATGAATATATAGAATATAAACAAAAAACCACATCGATTTTGGGGAAAACATGCCTTGAGATCGGAGTAATCTACAGCGCCACTCCCTCGGCGAGAGCTATTGTTGCATCACTGGCAGCTCTCCACGTCCTGGCCTGTCGCAACTGTGGACTTTTATTCCAGGCAGTTCTTGCAGCACATACCAGGGTATCTGCCTGCCAGAGGAGGGGGTTGGGGACGATTCCGGCTGCGTCGGATCTGGTCTCCTTTTCATTTTTTGTCTCGAAGAGCATGAGGCCAAGTGGGTTTCTCCCTCCTTCTTCGCCGTCCCTACTCCAAAATGCCTTCCACGCCTCCATGGTTGCCGACCGCACGGCCATGGTGTTGATGGATGGAAGCCCTTGCCGACTTCAGGAGGTCCCGGACGGTTATGTGCTCTCTCCTGAGCCTGCCAGTGAGAGTCCTGGCAACATCATTCAGAGCAACCTGGGCAGCTGCAAGTGGTCCTGTGGGGTTACTGTCTCCAAACCGTACGGGTGTGACCGCTGAGACAGCATAGCCGACCTTCCCAAGAACAATGCCCTTGGCAAGTTGGTGGAGGTAAGGACCCCTTGGGATGTGCTTCGCCAACCTTACAACCATGTTGGCCCTGACCCTGGCTGCCCTCGCCATGATGTCAACATTTAAGTTGAGTGAAAGGGTGGAGTCAAACTTTGCCCCTAGCAACTCCAATTCACTGGAGGGGGAGACTGTGGAGGGGCCGACCTTTACCTCAACCCTCTTCCTTCTCTCTTTACTGTCCCTACCACCCGCCAGGAGTAGCTGGGTCTTTGTGTGGTTTAAAGAGAGCCCATTTCTCGCTGCAAACTCCACAAATTTGGCGGCGAGGAGGTTCAGATTGGTCTCCACCACATCAACATCTCTGCCCGCTGTCCAGACGCTGACGTCGTCTGCATAGCAAACAATGTTCTCACCCACCCCCATCTCCACTGGGAGGCCAGCCATGAGTATGAGAAAGAGTAAAGGACCAAGGATAGAACCTTGGCGGACCCCATACTTCACGTCGACGAAGTCGCTCCTGGTGCCGTTCCAATTGACGCATTGCTTACTTCCATTCTCCCACTCTCCTTGTGACGCCAAGGTCCTTGATTTTTTCCAGTAGGAGGTCGCAGTCGACGGTGTCAAACGCAGAAGATAGATCAAAGGCCAGTATGCCTACGACCTTCCCTTCCTGGACAGCCTTTATCCATTTGCTGTGAGCCGTTCCAATGGCTGTAGTAGTGGAGTGGCCAGCCCGAAAGCCAAATTGGCTGTTGGGTAAGGCGCTAATTTTTCCCATATGGTACTCCAATCAGCCTTAACTACCTTCTCCAAGATCTTGGAGAGGACGGGGAGCAGGGAAACTGGCCGATACGAGGCTGGGTCCTTTGGGGTTTTCCCTTTACCTTTGTGCACCGGAATTACAATGCCTGTTTTGAGAATGACGGGTACCTTGCCGTTGGCAAGAGAGCAATTGATCAGGTGGGAGATAGGGGAGGCCAGAACTTCAATTCCTAGTTTGAATACAGATGCCGGCAGTCCGTCCATGCCCAGCGCCTCTGTATTGGATATGGAGGAGACGACTCTCCTAATTTTGGCTGCACTGGCAAAGGAGAAGTCCAGCACGATCCCCCGAGGACTAGCCCAATTGCAACTGCGGTCAGTTCTGACACAGATGTCGGAAGAAGGGGTGGAGAGGACATGCTTGCCCGAAGATCATCTACTTTTTTAATATAAAAACTGTTTAATTCATCCGCCGCCCCTTTGTCGTCGCAGGTGTCGATACCATTGATAGTAAGTGACAGAGGAAGGGGCGTAGCTTTGGTTTTTCCCATGGCCCTGTTGGCCAGGTTCCACAACGCCTTAGAATCGCCGTTGGCCTTCTTGATGGCGTTCAGGTTGGACAGGAGTTTGTCCTTTCTGACTCCAGCTGCCGCCTGATTCCTGAGAACCTTATATTCCCTTCTACCCAGAGCTCTGTTTCTTTGGTCGATAAGTCGAAGCGTTGCCTTGCCCAGATACAAGTTTGTATTTTTTCTAACGGTGATGGCCCTGACAGGGGCCACCTTGTCGAGAGACATGGTGATTCCCGCTACAATGAAGTCGAGGACTGCGTCCACTTCTTTAATGTCGTAGATATCGTCCCACTTCCACTGCTCTAGAGCATTCTCCAGGGCATGTCTTTTGATGGCCTTGAAGTTCCTTCTTCTTATGGTGAGATATGGGAGATCTCCCTTTAATATTCACCTCAGCGAAGACCGGTGATCGGTTGTCGTGTCTGGGAGGACGCAGACGTTTCCTGGGAGAAGAGAGGAGGATAAGTAGACATGGTCTAACGTCAAAAACCTATGTCTGTTCTCTTTTCCGAATCTTCCGTGGGAACACCAGGTGTGGGGGGTGGTCTGGTATTCCATACCGTACTCCTCCATACCTCTCTGAAGCATTTGTAGCAGACCTCTCCTATTATAGGTGTTGTTTCTATTGTTCGTCTTCGCCTGGTCTAGGTTGAAGTCACCTAGGATGATGACATTTTTGCATTGTAGGGTGGCTGCCCTCGTTTGCTCCAGTAAGAGTTTAAGGTCAGTCTTCTCCGAATCCAGGGTGCCCCATGGTCGATATACTCCACCCACCACTAGTTTGTTGGGAAATTTCAACTCCAGCCAAACCGCAATGCGCAGCCAGCTTCGTTTTTACCAACATGACTATCCTCCTTTTGCCATCACCATCCACCAAGGGGAGGAATGTGGTGTAGTTTTCAATTGCAAAGCTGGCGCTCTGTTCTTCGTTAAACTCCGTTTCGGTGATAGCTGCCACGTCTACATTGTTAAAGCCAAGAAGGTTTATTAGCGCCAACACTTTGGTGTTCCCCCAGTTGAAGTTGGCGCAGTTCCACGTAAGGAACTTTAGCGGCGCACGGCCGCGGAGACGAACTTCTCCATCAGCACCACGGGATATAAATAAGCATTATAGCATTAAAATTAGTCTATCAAACCTAGGATCTTATCAATGAGGTAGATCGAAATGGCCATCCCCTCTCGGGATGCAGGCCTGCGCTTTTTTGGTGCGTATATGATTCGACAGAATTGCAGTATCTGACTGGATATAAATAAGCATTCTAGCATTAAAATTAGTCACTCGAACCTAGGATCTTATCATGAGGTAGACCAAAAATGACCATTCCCCTCTCTGGAGTATTCGAACCCCCGCCCCCAACATTGAGAGATGAACACACCTTAACGCACACGACTATCTGGCTTGTTTTGAACTAAGGTTATTCTTTCAAATTCTCTCGAATACCTCCAACTCATCAAATCAACAATAAGACGACATCAACGTTTTATATTGAATAATAAATAATTTTTAATAAGTCTTTTTTAATATTATGGTTTTATCTTTGGACTGTATTTTGAATTATAATGTTCATTTATGTTTTGTTTTTAAAGTAACTGTCTTCAGATTGTGTTTTTTATCCCCTACTTTCTAGTGAATTTTTATTTTATACTTTTTAGCTAATAAATAAATATGTAAAAAACTAAGGTTTCGTATTTTTTAATACTCATTGAGTATTAAAACTGAGGAGTCACCTACATAATCAAATAATAATGATTTGAATGCATATTGAAGGTTGCTTCAGTCTAATTAAACATTTTGCTTCCTTCATGTATTATTTTCAAATGTATATATTTATTTATACGATTCTGAATTAACTTTTTGTGTGTGTAAAAGTATCTTTGTTCCTTGGAAGTTCAATAAAAAAACATGACGGTAGAAAAAAAATTGTGTGAAAATCGCAAGTAAACAAGGAAGACTTATAATTTAACCTTCATCGAAGACTGCTTCCTAAATGATTGTCAAAAATTTCACTACTTACTTCATGTATTTATTATTTACTGAAATAATTTTCTCCTTCATCATTAAATAATTTATTTCCTAGTCAACATGACATGAGTTATTATAACTATTATAAGGAAGTAATGTATTGAAGTTAAGTATTTGCCTAAAATACATTCTGATATCAAGGATATAATGTAGACCAATTCTTGTTTGCTTGTTTAGCTCCTAGATCAGCCCCATCACACCTGAACTCAATCCGGTATCAGCCGGTAATAAACTGTCCAGGAGCTAACCTTTATTGTGAATAAATTAAATTGATACAAAAGCAAAAAGGCTCGTAGAAGATACTCCTCCATGGGTTTTTTCCTTCTTTGAATCTCCTCGGCCAGTTCGTCCATCTCCATCCTCGTTCCGCGCAGATTAGGTGGATAGGAGTTTCATCGTCTTCCTCACACAGTCGGCAAACAGGGTAGAAGACTTTCCCATCTTGTAGAGGTGTGCGTTTAGGCCAATATGTCTGGTAACCATAGCAACGATCATCGAGACCCTTTTCCTCTTAAAATGGAAATCTTCCTTCCAATATACGGCTCGGGGACGAAATGCTTCGATTGTCTACAGGAATCCATGGCCAACCATTGGGCTTTCCACATTGACAAGAGGTGTTCTTTAGAGAGTTTCTTTGTCTGGTTGACAGATATAGCCACAGCCACTTGGCCGCCTGATTGCGTGCCTTCTTTTGCGAGGAAGTCGGCATATTCTTATTTTTGTTCTGAGGTCATATCATAACATATCTGACTCATATCCATTAGGACTTTTGAAGCCTATCATTTTTACATTATCACTAAAGAAAAAACTTTTGGTTCATTTATTTATACTGAAATATTTTCATACATTTTTATTCATTAATTATTTTTTTATTCCCTGTTTTAAAGCAATAAATACGACATGATAGTGTATTAAAATTGATGGTATATACCTATTAAAAAATACACAAAAACATTAAAGTGACAGTGCAAGTTTAATAAACTGATAATTAATCCCGGATTTAGGTGCGCCAACGTGGAAATGGGCAGGTGGCATTCCTAAATATGTGCCAGTGTTATCGAAATATTACATGAAAACTATAAAAAATAACTTTAAAAAGTTCAACATATGTGATACATCCTTTTATATGAATTATTTTGTGGGCAGATAACACTATGCAACAAAAACTTGCCAACGGCCAGAACTTTAAAAAATTGATTCTATGGAGTCCATGCAATGATAAATTGCTATTTTTAACAATGGCTTTTGTTTTTCTGGCCACAATTTAAATTTTAAAATTTTCATGTTTTAGGCCAATGGTACATACGGATCTATGATTTTCAGGGACAAGGCAGAAATTAACATTAATGCATTGCCAATACAATTTCGAAGAAAGATCCAATAAATCTATTAGTAAAGTAATATTTCCAAAACTCTGATTATGTATGAAATAATTGCTTTATAGTCGTAAAAATGGGACAAAACGGACACTTCACGTTATGATAGATATCACTCATGGACAATTTTTTCAGCTGAAAAGTTATATTTACTACGTTCCAGGCTTTAGAATAGCCATCGAGACCATTAGAACCATTAAAAACGACTTTATTATCGAATAATTGAGAAAAAAACATTAGGCACCTATGCCCTCCTATCTAGGTTCATCGTTCTAAAGGTTTTGTGAAAATTTTCTTTCGTTCCGTACAAAGGATATATATATATATATATACATTTGCTGTATCTACCTCAGTAAGTTACATGTCCCTTAAAATTAAAACAATATTTATTTTCCCATTAATACAAATTTATTGTTTTAATTTTAAACTTACTGAGGTAAATACTGCAATTGTGTATATATATGTATGATTATATATATATATATCTATAGTATATTTATATATATATATATAGTCTAATATATATCAATATATATATATATATATATTTGATATCCTTTGTACGAACGAAGAAATTTAACATCACGAAACCTTTAGAGCCGTAGACTCTAATGGCAAGAAATCAACTTGCTCTGGATTCCAGACGGTGTTAAAATCTACAAGATCATGTACTTGACTTCCTGAAGACCAATATTCCTTGGATCCAGGAAGTTTGGTGGAGTCCCTGTCTGCTTCCAGCAAGACGGAGCTCCGACCCATACTACAAAGATTGTGCAGGACTGGTGTGCAGCCATTTTTAACCACTTTTGAGCAGGAGCTTTGGCCTCTCTCATCTCCTGATTGCAACCCCCTTGACCTTACCATGTTGGGGATGGTGTAAAGGGACGGTATATCATTTTTATTTATATACAAAGTCATATAATTGATAAAATCCTTATACTGATATTTGACAATCTTTTATTCATCTTTTGCTAAGCGTCATATTCATTTATCTTTTCTACAAATAATATTATTTGTTCATAGTGTCAGTTCCAATTGTCTATGCAGTAAGATGGTCATTTATCTTGAATTTGCATACTTTATTTCAGTCTGCACAATGAAAACTTACCAGGGTTTTTTAAACAAAACATGAATTCGTGTGAGGCGGGACAATTAATCAATGTCCTAGAGGTGAAAGGATATTTCCGATTATATACATACATTGCATCTTAATTCTGCACTCAGAGATACCAAAATTTGATCACTTGTTCCTTTTGTATTTCCAACAACTCCACAAAGTTTCATCCGTACCGTACTTTTTGAGTTATCCTGCTGACAAACAAACCACCACAACCAACACCAGTGAAACAATACCTCCTTCGGCGGAGGTAACTAAGGCTGCTTTACCTTGACCTCACGAGCGGACCTTATATACATAGACCCACGTTAAATCCATGCAGATATATCCATAAAAAAGACTACATGACCTTTTTACAACTTTTGATATCAACGTCAATATGAATAATATGATAGAAATACAAGTTTGTAAAATATTTGTATCACAATAAGTCTTTAAAAGTAACTATTTTATTGAATCCATTTATGCAAACCTTCATTGCTTAAGCTTTATCATTGTAAGGAATTATGGCACTCATATATGAATTTTTTGGCATTTATAACATTTGGAAAAAATAAAGCTTGGATATATATATATATATATATATATATATATATATATATATATATATATATATCGATTTTGAGAAGCCTTCTAAAGAATATAAGAGGCTAAAACAATTGAATTCACTTTTTCCCTCTCAATTACTCCATTTTCACGAATATTCAAAACATGGACAGCTCAAACTTGTTATCTCTATGCATATCTATTGTTCATCCAGTCTAGTTTAATTAAAGATAACCAATGTGCATACATTCCCTCTTAAAGCCCTTCTTTGTTCTTCCTCCCATTGTCATATATTGTAATAAGTATTTCAAGTTAGCCTACTCTGACAATAGATATCGCTGTGCTGTGAAATCGGTACCGGGAGCGTCTTCCTCTCGGAATTTCCGTCGAGGGGACCCTCCCCCGTCCCTCTACGCGGCCGCCCGTCGTGAAAAATCCGCCTCGGAAGGCTCATAAGGACCCCGTGACGGCGGAGGTTGCACTCTCTGAGTGTATATATGCCTCTATTTAACTATAGGTTGTAAATCATAGAGATATAGGAGCTTATTCCCTTTATAGCAAGAAACATGTCGTTCAACTGTCGCCTGTGCCAAACTAAACAAAGTAATTTGACCTACGTCATCGTAAGTTGACCATGGAGATACAAATATTCGTTTATATGACGTACTTCTCTGAAGAATCCATAAGTCATCTATGTATTTTTATCTTTATGGTGTAAAATATCCTCTGAAGTAAATTTAGGCAATTCTAAAAATTGTATAATTGGCTACAGCTTGAATGGCTACAGGTTGAAGTGAAAGCATGATTAATTGTTTGCTCTATGGGGGACTCGCAAAAATCATTCATTCGATCCTATCATTTCATTATATGGGTGTAAGGTCTAAGATACCGTTGGTAAAATATAAATCATCAAGTAGATTTAGCATATCAATATATTTTATATTATAAAAGATAATCGATTTTAATTGTAAGTCTTGAGTTTGGCAAAAAAGAAATGTAATTAAAAAAAATTCTGGTTGGTATAAATATATTGTTCATTATATCATATTATTTAAAAAATAAGGATATTATTTAATAAATTCAAACTATATAAAAAATTCGAAGACAGAATATATTATATATATTCTAAAAATCAATATGACCACCTACTGCCGTTCTGGCAGTTAGGGATTCTAGTCTTTTATCATAGTACCAGAAGTATAGAAACACGTATATTTGATTTAATTTATTTTAGATATTGTGGTGAAAGACATCAAACATATATTTTCTTCCATTCAATTAAAGTTCCCTCAGTTACATGTTCTAATCTTTTAGAATTCTGTTAATTGAATAGCATGAGAAAATCCATATATGTATATATATTTATATATATATTCATAAACTAATGAATAACTCAATGTTCCATTTCAGGAGCTTCTATTCGAGGAAAAGCTAACAAATGTCCCGGTTATGATCTATGCCAATAAACAGGACTTAATATCTGCGAGCCCTGCATCCGAGATTGCAGAAGGCCTTGGACTCCATCACATCAAAGATCGACCCTGGCAAATCCAAGCCTGCTCTGCCACAATGGTGACGGTGTCAAAGACGGCATGGAGTGGGTTTGTGCCAACGTTCGGAACAAATAAAGAAAAATCACTCAACCTCTCTCATGACTTATTCTTTTTCTCAAACATAATGATATTCTTTTTTTTAATATACTGCTTACATATTCATCAAAGAACGGAAAAATATATAATGTATTTAAAATAGATTATTTTTCACAAGTGATGCATGTTTCTCCTGGAGCTTCTTCTTGTATCATGAGAACAAACCATCTGCCCTGCGGATTGCCGCAAGGAAGTGCATTGAAAATGTCATTATTCCTTTTGTATTCCTTAAAACATGCTTCCATTGTTCCCCTTCTCATCATCCCTTGCATGCACGCAAAGACACTTACGTCATACTTGATTCGTTAGTGAGTGCATTTATGCACGAATTTCAATAGTGTTTTTTTATACATATAATATGGCCTCATGAAAGTTTGCAATTCGTACAAAGAGAGCGACAGAAAAATATCTAAAGAGAGAGTGACACCTCATATTTCAATCATGGCATCATCGCATTCGCTATTTATTGTAGAAATATATTAGATATATTTTAGTACTTTTTGTTCCTATCTTTCCACAACGATGGCGAGCACACAAATGCTCATATATTCAGCGCTACCATTCGTTGCTCCGGCACTCTATATTCTTTAAGGTTTCAGCCTTCAAATATAATTTCTGTGACTGGGCAAGCTAACACAACTTTAAAAGGCTGCCATTCAGTCGAAAGTAGCATCGTACATGGGACTCGTGTTGCCTTAATTTTAGTGATGTTGAGTAAATTTACTCTCCAAGAGTACAGTCCTTCAAAATATGTTTTGAAGTAAACAAAAGAATACTATTTGTGTGATAGAACCATAGAGATATAAGACATAAAGGGCTTATTCCCTTCATCTGTATTTTGTGTCCAATAAACAAAGTAATTTGATCTACGTCATCGTAAGCTGATCATAGAGATATAATCTATCTCTATGATCAGCTTACGATGACGTAGTACAAATTACTTTGTTTACTTGGACACAGAGAATACAGTTGAACGATGTTTCTCTGCTATTGAAGGAATCAGCTCTCTATATCTTTATATCTCTATGGATAGAACCATAGATGTATAAAGACCTAAAGAGCTTATTGGATTCTTCAGAGGCATACGTCATTGTGCCCAATATAAACAAATCTTTCTATGATCAACTTACGATGATGTGGGTAAAATTACTTTGTTTTTTTTTGGGCAATGGCGACAACTGAACGATGTTTCTCTGCTATTGAATGGAATAAGCTCTCCATATCTTAATATCTCTATGGATATAACGATCTCTTCAGGCCTAAAACAGACATTCTTTGTTTATTGTTAATGTCTCTGAGTCTGCAATAATGAATTTAAAATGGTGCATATTAGATATTATTATTATTATATCTAATATCCTCGAAAAATAAAAAATTGCTTTTATTGCATTGTATCTACTTTTAAAAGTGTATCAAACATTAGTAATTGAATTATTATATTAAGAGTGCCATTATTTTGATTCTCTTATCCTTGACTGCATATGACCTTTCTTCGATATTTTATTAATAATGTTTTAAGCAGTGATTGATTTGTTAAAGTGATTCTGAAAAAAGAAATTTATGGGAAACTCATTGTACACGTTGTTTTTTCGAGTACTTCGTTGCTTTTTTTCACTTCTTATCATTCTTCTCTTTGACTATCCTGGGAAAATACAATATTCAATATCAGTAAATGTCATATTAGCCCCTAATCTACTTCTTAGGAGAGTTGAAAATATACCCTTTTACTTCTAATATATATAGTTGTACCTAGGAATACTCCCAGATATAGCCATAATTTCTACTGCTTTATAATTTTGGCATTTGTTGAAAGTCTTATAACTTTTTAAATAAAAATACTAACCAGAAAAAACGTACCAAGATTATAGATTTATGGTAAAATGCCTGCCGCTTGGTGACAACCAACTACTTTCAAATATCGTCTGCAGTAAAAATTCCGAGCTTTTTTTTGTAACAAATTGCTAAAAGTATTATATAAATTCTAGTTATTTTCGATTGTGCTCCAATCTACATTGAGCCACAAATATGTTATATATTGAAGTATGCTTATATAATTTTTAAAAGTATTTTTTTTCAAGAATTTTCCCCTGTACGTATATCCGTATTTCGGAACAGATAAAATATTTGGTATCTGACCCACAGGTATAGTTAACAAAAATCAATTATTTGGAAATTTCCAAATCCTATTTTCATTGATTTAGACTCTAGAATGAAAATATGAGGGAATGATCCACTTCCGATGGCTAGTGGATGGAAGTTATACAAATATGCTTTGTATTGACAGCCTCCTTAATCCTCTAACTTATCTGCCACTCCAAAATAAACCACACAATCAAAGCATAAGAAAATAAGGATTTATAATCATAACAATTTAACCCTCAACAAAAGCAATCGCTTCGCTTAAACTATAGATCAGAAAAAAATAACTGTTTAAAAATCTATTCTAATATTATATATATATATACCTATATATATATATATATATATATATATATATATATATTGTGCTCCTGCACTGATATACAATCATACATACTACCAACTTGTAGATGATGAAAAAGTCAAATATATATAAATACATATACCCTTGGGAATACCAATATTTATACCATAGAATCTTAATACTTGGCTGGAATACATATTTATTTTTTCTTTCTTTCCTTTAATACTTTCTAGGTAAGTATGTATATATGTTGATATATATATACATATATACGCTCAACATAGTACCTACATTTAGATTAACCTTATAAGTGACACGTCAACCAAAAAGTTATTCTATTACACTATGTAACAGGATTTTGCCCCTGGGCTGTAATTCCTAATTTGAGTCGCATTTTTTACGTAGATTCAGAAAATACCACTCAAAATATCGCCCGAAAAAAGGTTTGGACTTTATGGCCTTCTTTTGAAAATCAGGATTTTCATCATTTTTAATGGTTCACAGCCCAGTTATCTTCGTGCAAAGTAAGAATACCACATATGCCAGCAGTATTTATTTTTCTAGTATGTCAATGCATTTCAAATCAGTTTTTATAATTTCAATATCTTTCGTATTAATCGAAAAAATAACTTTATATTTCAAAAAGCTGATCATTTGTTAGTGTTCTATTTATGCGGCTATATTTTTTTTTTTGAAGTTTATTGAATATAATTAATATATAATATATTTTTGTATATGTCAATGCAGTTCAGAACAGTTTTCATTATTTCGATATCTGGGATGAAAGTAAAGAAAATATCAATTTATTAAGGACAAGTATTGATCATATTAAGTAATAACTTTTAGGTGATTCATCGAGGTTGCATTAAATATTATTGTGATTTGTTAAGAAGAAGAAAAAACATGTTTGCCTTTTTATTTACATATAATTATTTACAAGTGTCAAAAATAATTTGATTTCTTAGAGAGTTACTGTGATTTGGAAAAATGCATTCCATATTGTTATCAAATTATTTAAGGAACTTGCAAATAAAAGGCAAACATGTATTTTTTTTGTAACAAAACGCAATAATGGACACCTAGAGCTAACGAATTTTCATATATTTTTATCGATAGGGATATGTATATTTTTTAAATTTATTCAACAGATCATGATTAAATATGTATACAAAACAAATGCTAGTAAGTAAAAAATACAACATATACATATTATAGTTCATAATTTGAGCATCCTACATAAACATCCTCATTAATTTCTCCAAATGTATCATTAAATTATTAGAACTCAACACTAAAAACGAGGTGTATAAAGATTATTTAATTTTTAAAATTTCTTTAAAAAGGGATTTTGAGGCATCTCTTACGACGATGGGCCGGGAGGGGACATATTTGACCAAATCGTCAGCTAGCGTGTTCATGAGTTGTCTGTGACCGAAGGGAGGTCCAATATCGAGCGGAGGCGGATATACATATTGTCCAATGACCAGCGGCGACAGGGGACATCCATTGTTAGGCTCTTTGAGGGCTTTGGCGCTAAGTAGAGCGTTGTGGATCGCTTTAATAGGGATATTTTCCTATGCATGGACTAGGCATATATTAGTACAGCCATTCTATTTGTATACGCGTAGTTGCTCCCTTAGATAAAAAGCTTTTGAGTAATTTATTACCTCCGCCGAAGGAGGTATTGTTTTCACTGGCGTTTGTTGGTTTGTTTGTCAGCAGGATAACTCAAAAAGTACTGAACAAATTCTAATGAAACTTTGTGGAGTTTGTTGGAAATGCTAAAAGGAACAAGTGATTAAATTTTGGCATCTCTAAGTGCTTTTTTAATATGCAAATGAGCAAAATACTACTATATAATAATGAAATGGGGTCTCTATTCAGGGAGTAGGAAAGAACAAACGCTAAAAAAATATTCATTGACGTATTATTTAGTTATGTTCTTGACATAATAATAATAATAATAATGTTTGAATCTCATATAACAATACAGAAGTATTATTGGTCTTATTTAAACAACGAATAACTCCTTTGCTTAAGGATAGTCTGTTCAACCCTGAATGTTTTAGGATCGCGATTTGTCTCCTGCTGAGAGGGAAATTTCTTTAACTGAATCAACTTCATTAAAAAAAATAACCTAGAATTGACAGATAAATTATTGCAATCTATTGATGCTACAATTGGACTTTTTTCTTGAACGTATTTGGCTGAAGGAAAAAGAGCATGGATAATATGAAAGGCAGAGAGTATTATAAAATAAAATAATACTTCTCTATTGGCTGCTGTGATCTGGAATGATCAAATACAAAGACATGAATAATACATCATTTAAAACGATAAGTGCCTTTGCTCATGGGCATCAATAATTGTCATTTACGAATCCATTTCAATAATGTCTTCTACTCCATTATTAATTAGATAGGGAGACTCCTTAATATCTTTAATCAATTCTGAACGTAATTAAATCCTCTTTCCGGCAATAAAATCAATGTAAAAAATTGGGAAAGAATTGCCAAAAAAATATTTTTTATTGGTGATAGCAGAGAAAAAGTGATAAATTTGTTGATGAAGCCACCACATTCGCTATATCTTTATTTATATAAATACCTTTATATATATACATAAAATACCTTTATCTATATATAAAATATCTTTATTTATATTAAAACTATTTATATAAGTAGATTGGAGCTCCATTGGAATGTAGTTACAGAGACTCCACGTTTTTGTTGGGATGGCTTCAAACTTTAGTATATATATATTTTCTATGTATATCTATATTAAACAGTAATAATATATATCAATCTGAACCGATTATTTTGTTCAGAGAGCGATAAAATCCTTATTACTCATGGCAAATGTCCTTTTATTATAATTATATTGATTAGTGATACATATAATATGTAAGTATTTATATCCAAATAGACGAAACTCAATCGAATCCTATCGATAAAATCTAATTAGGCATAAAAAACTACGGACGTGTGGACACTTAATAACTATATTCTCACCGATTCACAATGCTACAAAAAAAAAAAATATATATATATATATATCAGGAAACGACTGGGACACCTTTTTTTCGCCGGACCCGGGCCGGGCCAAACCCGGCCGGGACTTAATATATATTTTCGTTCCTTCGACAATCTGAAGTGATGAATTTCCAAAAAAAATAAGTGAGGACGTTTTTTTTTTAAAGAATCTCCCAAAATAGTGAGGACGTTTTTTTTTAGAAGAATCTAAAAAAAAAAATCTCAGAAAAAGTGATGACGTTTCTTTTAGAAAACAATATTTCTCCTCACTTTTTTTTTGGAAATTATTTTCTAAAAAAAATATTAATCACAAACGAAAGAATATATTGAAGTCCCGGCCGGTGCCTAAAAAACCGGGCACCGGGCCGGGACGCTCAAAAAACAACCGGGACCCAGGCCGGGCCGGGTACCCGTTGTTTATATATACATATACAAACACCCTCCTAGTGATGAGACGGCCCAGTGATGAACCGGTCCTGGCCATGGTTCGAACTCTTGCTAATACAACAAAAAATACTTTTCAAGATATATTAGATTGTAAGTCATTATATTCATTTGACTATCCAGCTTTCAAGCTGAATTGCCATAACTGTATGGAATGAATATACTTGGGTATGTGGTGGGAAAGGAAGATATAAACGCATGCATGCGTTTATATCCAATTGATCCCATCATAAATTCCCCCTGCAACCAATTATCTTATTGCCTTTCCATAACATTTTCAAGGCACTCACCACCCTTGCATTGACTTTTGCTCTTAGAAGATGCTCAACAATAAAGAAAACACAACAAGGAGATTAAAAAAAGGGTCAACAATGGTGGGGGACAAAGATTGTGTCTTAGTCAGGTGTGATAATATATCAGGGATGTCGAGGGAAAAGCTTTTATGTGAGTGCCAAGGGAATGATTAAGACTATTACTCAAACTATGTTTGATTCCTTGTCGTTTGTATATATTGACATGTCGAAAAAAAATGGGAAGTCGAGTTATCCTTTATGAATTCAGATATAGTTTGTAATTATTTACTTGTAATTTTTTTACGGAAGGTAATAATTTCATAAGCTTAAGTAATGACAATCCTCCGATCTAACTAATAATAACAGTAGTAGTAGTAGTAATTATATATTTCAGGGAACTTAAAACTTAAGAACAAAGCTTCGTCTATAAAAATTCCTAGCTCCATTGCCGAGCTACTAATAAACATTCTAAAAACAAAACAAAACACAGCAATAAAATTTTAAATAAATAATAAATACTTTAAATGAATAAACAATCCCGGACGAGATTTAAAATTCGACTAGGAATCAGCTCCACGAGCCCGCCTTCCTAATATTTTTGCATGTTGTCGTGCTTTCACTAAAGTTTGTGCGTCGCGATGGTCCGGTGATGAACTCCAGGCATCTGCCATGTTCTTGGCGGCCACACTCCGCGACGTTGAGGCTTTCTTTAGATTGAGAGCTGCCCTCTCGTTCTTTCGTCGTGGCCGACGAGCAGTTCGGCGAGTGGAAGGTGGGGTCATTGGAGACCTTCCAGGCTGCCATTGCCGATTGGGAGGTGACAACCTCGTTCACCGTTGGGAGGCCGCAACGGTCTAAGAGGTCCGACGCCCTGATCCGGTCGCTTCACCGCACTCCATTCAACGTTCGAGCCAGGTCGTTGAGGATGACCTGAACCGCAGCGTTGTCTCCTGCACCGAGTTCGCACCTGCTCTGGTCTTGATAACCCTGGGAGCGCCGGGTGACCCACGCGCAGACATTGAGCTTTCCAATAACGAGTGCTCTTGCAATCTCGTTAAGGAGCTTACCTCTTGGGAGGACGGACGCAAGCCTGCGGATTGCACCGGTTCTCCTCCTAAGCTCGTTCAGCACGTTGGCATGGTGTATGCGCAATAGACTGAATAAAAGTACGGAATATCAATGCAGAGCTGGGATTCGGTACCGATCGGTATTCGGTAGATTTTATTATATATCTACCGAATTTCGATCGGTGCAATAGATAAGAAAGAAAGAGAAATTTAAATAATACTTTAATCAATTTATCTTTCTATCTAACTATCGCACCGATTGAAATTTGATATTCGGTACCGTTTGGTATCGGTATTCGGTAGATTTTAATATATCTACCGAATCTCGATCGGTGCGGTGGATAAGAAAGAAAGAGACATTCATTTAAGTATCTGCTCTGTGACTTCTCATATGCATTTAGTATACTTATCACAATTTATAACAAAGGACAATTAAGTACAACATTTGTTATATCTTATTAGAGATTATTTCAAGTTTAATACATGTTATTTTTTATATAAATCAGTTATGCCCTCGGATTTCGAAGGAAATGAAAGGCACTAGCAAACAAATATATTTTCTCTGTACTGTCTTTTGTTAATGTTGCCCGTATTAATGATCTTTCAGCTCCAGAGTTGTTATTTTGCAAAGTTTAACTTCTTCATACCAAGGGTACAACGCTTCGAGTTCTAAATACCGATTGGCATTCGGTAGTCGCGGTATTTCTGGATCAATGTCGGACTGGGCAACTGAAACAAAGAAAAAAGAAGGAAGGAAGACTTATGATACTTATCCCTTGAGCAGTTTAAGTAGATAATGGGACAAATAGCAGCAACAACAACTGCATTTACGTAATGCAATAAACATTTTTTTACTGTAATATCACTGGTATTTATTCTCTATGGCAATGCAGATCAATTTTCATTTCTATTTTTGCGTTGGAGTCATTTTAACTACATTACTGACGTCTTGATTCAAATTACTTCCCAGTTGGTATCCAGTTAGTGGGACAGTTCGCTGATCTACAAGATTTAAGATTTCTTATTGTCATGTGATTCAACTACCCAGGATGGAAATATGGTTAGTTTTTATCTGAGAAAATTGATTGTGGCTTATAACAAATCTCCTTGATTGCTTTGAATATATTGGAATATAGAAAGTGGGAGAGTTGTCCGAGTTGTGGACTCGCCTGGACGTAACGATATTAATATTTAGTCGTAGAATGATTTAATAATAAAAAGACTTAGTAGATGAAGGAAAAACGAAAAGATTCTGACTTAAGATCAACTGTTCAATAATATAAATACATATTTATAGCTGCAACAAAAGTATTTATTTAGTGTATTAAGGATTACTGATTAATATCCGTCTACCAGCAGAGAGAAGAAGGAAACTTCATGATGGCGAGTTGATCTACACCAAAGCAATAATTCATGACCCAAGATAGAAAACGAAAATATTTTTTTTTCTGGCCAACAGGCATCATTTTATATTTCAAACAAAACACAACAATAAGCATATTTAAAAAAACTTGAAAGAACATTGGGGTAAAACCATCATTTCTTACGACATGACTCCTTTAAAACTTTAATGTGGAGTTTAACCATGATAAAATCCCTGAATATCGTTGCATGATGCACTTGCATATAAGTACATGCTGTTTTTGTAATTATAGAATTTATAAAACATTCATCGAGTCCAATCTAAAAGGCCAATAAGTTACTTCTCTTAGGTTGATAAAAACTTAAATTGTCGATTAAAAGATCGGAAACGTATATAAGGGCCAAAATATTTGGTCACTGGACTCATTCTCCGTACGGCAAAAAGAACATTTACATTGATCTTGTGACCAAAATTTGTCTCACACTTCGAGTGTACCAGAGAGAACAGTGTATTTAAGCCCCTTTTTTGATGACGACAACATTATGACATTTATAGCTTTAGCCACCACTGGAATATGTATAGAACGTCTTCTTCAATGATTAATGAAAGGTTCCATACTAGGCTTTAATCTAATTTTCCGCAGCTTGGAGGAAGAGGTTTCAGCCAGACGCAATCTGATTGGTACTGTAGGTCTGTCAAAAATGGACTGGAATTGCTTGAAAGTCATTTTGTTTAGGAGCAAGGGGGAATCTACTGTTTTTACAGCAAATCCGACTGTATTTATTCCTTTTAAATTTGAAAAGGAAAATAATGATGCTTGGAAAAATGGTCCAAGTAAATCTTAGCCCCGTCCGATGACTACACCAGGAAATATTTTAACTATGATTTCTAAAATAAATAAATTTTTGCACTTAATTTAAAAACTCAATTTATATGAGAAATACTATTTGATAAATATTTATTCGTATTCAATCAAAAACTTGCCTTGCAATAGGTCCATTTTTCCATGGCTCCATCCTTTTCTATCTTAGTCATTTCTTCCTTGTCCATTTTTTCTGTGGGGTGTTTCTTCTTCCTAGGCCCTCGGTTATTCCTGGTCCATTTCTTCTGGACACAGTTAACAAACTAGGCAATTTTTCTTACAGTCAGACATCATAGTACATATTTTTATCTGAGTGCCATGGGATTGTGAAGGGCTACTATCAAATCTCTTTGTGGGCTCAATTTACATTCGTAATTGGTATTCAGGCAAGACAGAGAAGAAGCAAGTTATTTGAGTATATAAATCTTTAAGGAGCCTTCAGCCCCCAAAAAAGACTATATGCTGGTGTACCTATAACGAAAAAGTTATATAGTGAAAAATACTGTAGATATAAAATGATGACATCACGTACAGGGTGCAATCACACTTGAGTGACCGCACAAGGAGATTGATGAGGCCAAAGGCGATCTTATTTAATCATTAACTTGTTAAATGTAACATAACCTTCCTCTGAAAGTTATAAATATCTATCTTTTTTAAACCATTAATATATTAAATTGAGCATAGAGTTAAAAAGTCACTCAAATGCGCAATCGCACTCAGTAAAACACAAATAAATAATAATACATAGAATTATCCGACCTGAACGATGACTTGTATAAGGAGTAAATAGTAGTAACGAATATATCAGCAGGTTGAATGTTAACGGACGATGGAATGAACATTTGCACTTGAGATCACGGAAAAAAGTTCTTCAAAACAGTAATGCCTTCTTCAATCCACAATCCAGGAGCTGAAGTACTCATTGTAGATTAAACTTTTCCTGTGACGTCACATATTATAATTGTAGTATTTTTCATTATTAACTTTTTCGTTAAGATAACACTTGTAAATAGTCGCCTGCTTAAGCTTAAAATACTTTTAGTGCCCTGATGTTATTTATCAAGTGAAAAGGGTGAATGACGTTCATATTGCGTTCATACAGATCACAAGGATCACAATTTGTGCAGGATTCACATAACTGAACAGTATTTGAAATATATCTATGTGTGTGTGTATCTTGCATTTACAAATGCACAACTATGTAGAAAGATGGCTCACTATTCGGATTTAAATAGCAATTATCCATTTAAAATGACGCCTCTTTTGTATTATATGGTTTTTTGTATCATATTGTTCAAAGTTTCAGCTTAGCAATCATCCTTTGCATATATTTTAATACTTTATTTACATGTATTCCCTTTGTATTCTTCCTGATTAGTCATAATATATCTATTAACTAAGTACACTATGAGTTGACTCAACAAGAAAGCAATTCCAACTTAAAATAATGACAAGGAGAAAACGCATTTTGGAGGGTTTTTTAAATATTAAACCTGGGATTGCAAATTCCATTTGAATATGTTGATGTTCTAAAATTCGCTATACTTGAGAGAAATAAGCAAATTACTCTTCGGATAGGAATAATATATCAATGCTCATTTTGGTAACAGCTGCAACAAGAACAACATCCTGAGAAATTTGAGTTTGAGGTCCTCCGTACAGGATCTTCAATGATCCTTTGGATTGGGTGGACCTACATGCTTTGCCCAATTTGGCTCAACTTTTTTTTTTCATCAGTAGAAACAGGAAATGTACTTAGTAGTGCCTAACACAGACATGGGCAAACTAGAAGGCCGGGCCGTATACGGCCGTTAGACAATTTAATCCGACCCGCCGAGCTTGTCCAGTAAATAATATAATAATCTTTCACAAATCATTTATTACGTCTTGTCCATACAAGTCCGTGATTCCCCAATAGATGGCGCGCAGACATTTAGGCCTGCAAGTCAAAAAGTTTGATGCCTAACATTTCAATCAATGAAAAAAAGAACAACCCTATTCAACTCATCAACACTCATAGTTTGAGTCGTTATACAGAAACTAGGCGTGTCATACGTTATGTCCTTATCAAATTATTTATCTGTTATTTTCGAGAAAACACAATTAGTGTATTTTTTATGCACTATAGTTTTCTTGACTGCTACCTGAACCCGTGGCGATTTAGTGAAAGTCTAACAAAAGTGTAGCAATTTAAATATTTCAAAAATGGATTTTTTTAATGACTTTTTTATTATTTGTGAAATAATAAATAGGATATTTATAAAATCATTTTTACTTTTATATAGTTATTTGATAATGATAGTTAAAGATAAATAACAATGCTAATGTATTTAAGTCTGTTGAGCATGCTTGATGTTTATATAAGTTTATACAAGTACTTTCTGTGACTCATGGAAAAGTTTTGTCATTTTCTTCAAGCATAAACTCTTTCAAGTACCTACGTGCATTGAGTTTTTCATTCATCACTTTGCTATAGCTGTAAATAAATATATTATACAATTAGTTTGTGGCAAAAAATTGCCTATGTCTTGATGAATTGAGATTATCAAAAAGCCCGCAGCCTCGAGTGAATAATACTTGTAGCAAAAGGCCAATTACTTTTTAATCCTTTCTTCTCCTAATCTTTCAACCAATCAAATTGCAAAAAGAGCTCTTTTCTCTATTCCGTTAATATATATACATATCTTGTACTTCAAGAATATAATAAGTCAGTGATTATCCCATTGCCAGCTTCAGAATAAGATCGTAGTCAACATATTTTCCTTTTTATGGTTCAGAGAGTTTCATTTCCTCTTTCTATATACATATAACGCTTTACTTTTTTCCGGTCTTTTTGTGAAATAAGATTAGTAATTAAAATGATTGGCAGAAATAGACCTTATTCAAAGAGTACCTTCCACACTACAAAGGAATTATATCCTTTCACATATAATAGGTATAAAAAACATATATGTATTACTCTGAGAATGAATCACAGAGAAAACAAATAGTTTTAGATATACGAAGATATTGTGAAAGCTTGTGAAAATTGTAGTCAAAATCTTTTGAGTAGAGGAAGATGTCTATTGGCATATTAGAATGTCCATATCGTACCCTATAGATTTAGAACTTAATGGATTATATTCAATTAAAAGGAAAAAGAAAACGCCTTGTTGGTATATATATATATATATATATATATATATACGAATATATATATATATACATACTTCCCGTCATGGATTTTTTTGTGGCAGTTCTGCAACTTACAAGTTTTTATGGTCTTTCTTTAAATTGTATTACATAGAATACATAAAATACAATTATAAAAAAGTATATAGATTGCGTACAAAATACATAAATAAACATAATAGTGTAAAATTAATCTACCTAAAAGACCCAACTCTCAACTAAACCGAAATAACATGCAATATAAAACCAAAACAGATAGCCGTAAGTGTTAAGGCTGTCCAAATATCAATGTTGGGGGCGGGGGTTCGAATACTCCGAGAGGGGATGGTCAACTTTTTGGTCTACCTCATTAAAATGATCCTAGGTTCGATAGACTGACTTTTATGGTTGTAATGCTTATTTATATCCTGTCGGATACTGCAATTCTATCGAACCATATAGGCAAAAAAACTATTAAAAATCATAAGGGGTATAAAACGGTGATATTGAAAAACTATCTTCTTCAGAAAGGTGAAGTATATTTCAATCAGTTTAAAATGGCAATCTCTTACTTTATATTGTTTTAAAATACAAGAGGGCTGTCATCCGTATCTGTTTCTCCAGGTCATTAAAGGGCCTCTACGACAAAGATTA
>CP045903.1:15179563-15202002 GCA_013387185.1 Caligus rogercresseyi | reverse complement strand
TATATATATATATATTAAAGTCCCGGCCCGGCTTGAAAAATTTAAGTCCCTGCCCGGCTCCCAGCGAAAAAAAAGTGTACCGGTCGTTTTCTGATAAATATATATATATATATAATATAATAAAACAAGGAAAGAAGTCAATTTTTGTACTTTAACTAAAGAATAAGAAAATGTCGTTTTAATATGTGTTTCATTGATTGTTCTTCTAAAGTTGGTGCGCTCCTACAATGATTGAAGAGAAAAGTCTTTCGAAAGCCATGTTTTAAAGGTACAAATGTGCTTCTTCTTCTTGCAGTTAAGAGCAAACATCCCAAGTCTGACGAAGATATATATATATATATTTAGAATGACATCTTCTAAATGAATATACCTCTAATTAACATGTGAATGAAATCAGTGGATCCCTCAGAACAATACCCTATAAATCAAGGTTTAATAAGAGAGATTTAATTATTGTATCAAGTTTAATATTCTTCTATAAGCTTAGAGAGCTATACATATATAAATAATGTGATAACATTCACTCTTTGGTGGAGGAGGAATACAATGTAGTTGATCATGAAAATATATCATTAGAAGATTATAAAAAGGTGATTAATAATAAGAGGCATTAGACAACTTCCTATTAGTATTAGTATTTGAACCGTTTTTAATATCTTGATACAATTAAATTATCAAACTTTCTTTAACCAAATTAATTTTTTATTTAAAATATTGTATTTTATGTATTTTCGAAGAAAAAATAGGTTTATATTTACTAAAAAATATGGACAAAACGTTATGATATAAGATTAAGATGTTATAAAGCTAAAAAGTTTGCAATTACATTGAAAAGTTCTTAAATTGCCAGATAATAATTAACATACAGAAAAACTTTAAAACATATTTCATATGCTTTGATTTTGATGGTATTTATTAAATAAATATTATTTCAAGAAAATACAAAGTAATTTCTGCTTAACTTTAATACTTAAAAAATGAAAAAAAAACTATTTGCAAAGGAAAAAAATATATGTAAACAAAATTTATAATTGTTTGTAGACTTCGTTATACAAAGGAATGGCTTCAAAACCACACTTTATTAACAATAATAATACTCTAAACACTAATAGGCCATTAACCATTGATAAAATGCTTTAAAATGTTACGTACTATTTAACTATTGGTTTCTTTCTCATGTTGAAAATGAATAAATAACATCCCTTATAGTGCTACATATATGTAAAACAACCGTAATGTGTGGAACTACAAAAATTAACAACACTTTGTGCAGTGAGCAAATCTCAAACAAGTGGAGGCTAGCATCAAACCTCTCTACATGTGATAATCATAAAGATATAAATATATAGACACGCTACCCAAGTATATATATATACACAGTTAAAGAGTTTAGATTGAAAATTTAAGGATTTTTGTACTTTAATCATGAAAAAATATTATGAAAGCTTATATTTGTACATCTTATTAATAAAAAATAAGAAGGTCAATTCGTAAAACTCAAACTAAAAGTCCAAAATAGACCATATCATGAGACGTGACTTATAACAATTTTTAAAGTCACGAATCACGTTATTCCTTTGCCATCATAGGATCTGTTCTTTAAACTGCACTTAGCAATTAAAGGAAAGTAGTCCGCATGAATTGAAGCCATTGAGAAGTCAAGGACAGGGGGGGTCCTTAAGACTATTCCAGGACCCGGAAAAGTCGTCCTTGGACAGCATGTTGGAACGTGCAAATTTGAGTGCAATGAGGATATATCAAAATGTACCTTTTATTTTTATTAAAAAGTTCGTTTTGTTTTGGAATGGAAGGGCGCTGCTACTCATGTTGTGCCCGTTTTTTAAACTGTGTAAGATTTTCTAGTTATGAAACTCTATTGTATATATATTTAAATCTATATGACGATATCTAACAGGGATAAAAGTGGTACAAATTCCGCGTGCCGGTGGTACTCTGCATGCTTTAATAACCTTACACATGTAATTGCAAATAAGTCACATATATATTCGAACAAAAATAATCTATAAAATGCTCTTGGAAATGTAATTCATGGTCATAAACTAAATGTTGTTGTTAAATATTTTTCAAGAAGCGAACACTTTTGCAACGTGATTGTTGCAAAAAAAATGGAGCGTTAATTAGTCAAAAAAAGTTGTCAGATCACAATAAAGTCGTTGTGGATATTGAGGAGGTAACATCAGCTATTTAGAGAGAAGAAAGTTATCCTTAAAAATATATAAATTGTATCAATGACGTCATGGATCCATGACGTCATGTCGAGCCCACCTTTGAGTGAACTCCTTCATTATCACATATTGTTAATAATTGAATTAAGCAACGTCTCATATTCAACCAGTAATTAAAGTAATGTTTATTGTGTTTGCTCCCCTGTCGATAAATGGATCATCCCTCTGACTATCGGACGGAGGAAAGGAAAGAAAACTGTGTTGCCAACTGAGTAAGTTTATTGATGGGTGGTTGGCGAGAAGTAACTTTGAGGTTTCCCTACTTATGGTCTCCTCATAATTTAACAGGTCGCAGTACCGTAGGCCTTTTGCGACCCACTTTCACCCTGATTATTACACTACACTAGAGTATATGAAATAAGGCAATCTCAAAAACAACTAATTAACAAAAAAATAAGTGTTTTTACCTCTGAGACATCTGAGCTTAGCGTTAAGGCTGTGTGATTCCTTGTAGGGATATTGGACGAGGAGTCGATGGACATTCCGAGGAGAGAGGCTCCCGAGGCCGAGGAAGGTGGTGCACCCCGTCCACCGTTACTGTGAGGATCTTCAGAGGCCTTGCGGTATACGGGGTTGTCAAAGTTGATGGACTGAAGGGACTTGTACCAAAAGCGACGGTAGAGCGTCAGTAAAATCTGAAAGAGGAAAGTTATGTCATACAATTTGGCCTCCGTCACCGGGCAAATACTGGCTCGACGCATTTCTAGGTGCAGCATGGGAAGTCCCACGCACCACAAAGAACCCTCTGTTTATCTTTTAAGGGATATGGTTGATTTCTTAGCGTGCAAACAATTATCAGTTCAACTCTCTGTTCTCCTATCGGACGTTACACACTGATTTGATAAATCTAAAGCCTGGATGAATTGTAAATTCAGGCAAGCCCTTAAGCCGTATATTTTCTCTATCAACGTAGAATACTGACTACGACAACATTTTTTTCTTCCTTTATACACATCTTTTGTCCTCGTGAAATAAAGTATACAATAAAATGTAACCAAATCAACATCTCTAGGACTAAAGCACGTGATGCAGCATCGGACTTCAAAGGAACAATTAAACAACAGCGATGATATTAGACAGCACAAAACCTGTCAAATGTCCGAAACAGTCAAACGAACAGCTTTTAAATTATGTGTTGCAAATAAGGACGACTTTTAGCATAGAGCTTTTTCTTTTTTACATTTTCTTTTCTTTAGTAGCCTGAGAGTGGCTAGCCCATAAGAGAATATATATAGTGTCGAAGTAATGCTGAACATCGGTGTATCTCTTAGCTATCTATTGTTGAGGCAAGACAATTAAACTAAGAACTGCATAGAGAGTGATGTTCATATTACAATAGAAGAATATAAAGCTCTAGTATCTTGATAAATGCCAATACAAACAGAAACCAAACACAAAGTTCTTTTGAGTTGGACCCTAGCACTTTATCTAAATTTAAAATTTGCTGCCACTCCAGTTCATATACTGAAAGCATTAAAGTTACAAGTATTATAAAAGTTTTAGATAATTACTCAAAAATAAGCACTTTTGACATCTAAATTGAAGGTCACTTGTAGCACCGTCAAATAGTTATTTAAACAATGAAACCCCTGATTTTCTTTGTGTATCTTTATAATAATTATTACTAGAAGTTGTTTGACAACTTTTTATTCTATTAATGCCATTTAATAGTGACCGCTGATCTACTATGTTTTTTCTTGAGACATTAACTTACAAGGAAAATGAGAAGAATGATACCGGTGACGATGCCAATGGCAATTCCGGCCATGAAGCCTGCAGTCTCGTCATCACTGTTTGGAAGCGAAGAAGCTACCCCAGAGCGTTTCTCAGACTTGTCATATGAATCTGAAAGATAAAATTAAACAATAAAATATGAGATTAACTAGAAAGCATCTAAAATTTAAAAGTTGTTCATGAGAAGAAAAAAAAGCAATAAAAATTGTTAAATTGGTTAAATTAAATGAAAATCTCGTGATTTACCCCAAAATATAAAATTTTAGATATATTAGCCAGTTAAAAAGAATAGTCATTAACAACAGCAAGTTACTTTATAGAAGAGGGAAATCGTTAAGTAAGAAGGGAATTTTAATTTTTTGGGGGGAAACAATTATTTAATAAAATAAATCGTGAGTATCTGAAGATATACCAAAAATAATTATTGATATGAATTGATAAGTTCATAAGGAGATAATAAAAGAAAAAATCCAACTAATTAACCTATCAAAATCTACAAAATCCATTATAATCATTTATGAAATATACATAATCCCTTCACTTGTTTTTGGTGAAATACTAAATTTTCATTATATTGAATAACTTGGCTATCGCAAATATCTATACTTAAAATATAAAATACACTATTAATTACATTAATAAGTAAAATAAATATAGTTAACTCTGACAAACTATTAATTTGGCGATTTCAACTCTCAATGTTAGGGGCGGGGGTTCGAATCCCGAGAGGCGATGGTCATTTTTGGTTTACCTCATTGATAAGATCTTAGGTTCGATAGACTTATTTTAATGCTATAATGCTTATTTATATCCTGTCGGAAGCTGCAATTCTATCAACCCATATAGGCATTGTGGCACTAGTCATTGTCGCACTCCAAGTACTAGATATGACGTGAGCCTCTCTCGGGAACTCATGTAGCTGTGACAGGCCTTTTTAAGGTTTTTATAATCAATTGGGATTACTCTTAGAATAAATGAATAAAATATTCGTTAAATCGTTATAATTTCATTGCACTATGAGTTGAATGTCAATTAAATTGAAGCAACGTAGCATTATGTTAGGATACATATGAAACTCTTTTAAGCATTTTGAGGTCACAAACCCATTGGCCTCCTCGTCGGGCGATGGAATAAATGGAGTACCACCAGCCGTTAGAATGCCATTATGATAGTTTTTATCACTTCATAACATAATTTATTTATTTACAAACTAAACTTTTTTCCTTTTGTAAGTCTAATGGAAAAGTAGATTAAAGAGTGTATTTATTTAATTACTAGTAATTATAAGTGCGTTGAAGATATTCAATTAAATCAATTCGCAAAAAAAATTGATTAATAAAAGGCAATTAGCGTTTAACGAGTTAAATAATGACTTATTTATAAAGTGCCAAAAAAACCTGCATCTATTTTCTACCAAATACATTCGAGCGAATGAAGTCAGCTGTACGTTCTAATGGATTATACAGGGATGGGCAAACTTTTTGACTTGCAGGCCACTATGGGCTATAAAATTTGAAAAAGGGGCACAGCAGTAAATTGACTGTCCACTTTTTTTACTTTGGTCCCCTCATTTTTTACTGAAGGACTCAAATGGCAATGAGAAAATTCAAGAGAGAAATAAAGACAAAGGCACGGCCACAATGTCAGCGCGCCATCTATTGGTGAAACGCGGTATTGTTTGGACAAGACGTAATGATGATTTAAAAGCAATATTATTTTATTTACTGGGAAAGCTCGGCAGGCCGGATTAAATTGTCTAACGGGCCGTATACGGCCCACGGGCCTTAGTATGTCCATGTCTGGATTATACAATTATTAAGTGTCTGCTTATCTAATTTTTATCTCAGTTAAAATATGACAATTTTATATATATATTATTATACTCATACTTCAAAATGGAGTCTCATTAAAAAAATATTATATAATATTCTAACCCTTCTGGCTTTCCATATATTAAATTTATCTTCATGAATATACGTTTCTTAAATGCAATGAAACTACAATAAATGCAAATAAACTTCATTAAAAAAAACTTGTGAAAAGTAAGTAAACTTTGATCGTAAATTTTATACTTTCATTTTTTTTCTCAACATCATAAATATTATTACTTTTATTATTATTATGCAAGAAGATGAAGACATAAGATTATAGAGAAGCTAGGAAGGAAGAACCCAAAGACTGTTTTTTCATATTATTATTAAAATGGAAATTGTATGATAAAGTAAAAATATATGTTGGAAAAAATTGTGTGAAAAATATAAGCTTTTTTTTATTTTCCTATAGAAGGGTTAGTTGTATGAATTTTCCAGACATGAGACATAGGAGTATAAAAAGAAGGATCCTTTAAAAATCTGAGTTGGAGTGCTGTTGACTCAGAGAGTTATGGGACTATATATATATATGCAATATATGATATATATATATATATATATCTGGAAACGACCGGGTACCCGGCCGGTCCCAGCTGTTTTTTGAACTTACCGGCCCGACCCGGTATCTAAAATCACCAGGCCGGGACTTTAATATTTTACTTCGTTCGACATTCTGAAAAGAATTTTCAGTATTTTTTTGTGGAAATTCATTTTTATATTTTAAAAATATTGTCAAAAAACGTCGTCATTTTAGAATGACGAAGGAACAAATATATTTAAGTCCCGGCCCGGCTTGAAAATTTAAGTCCCGGCCCTGGTCCCGGCGAAAAAAGTGTCCAAGTCGTTTACATATATATATTTATATATAAGTGACAACGAATTTTAGAAAATATTTTTAAAATTTTAAGCATTAATTTATAAAAAATTGGATTTTTGAAAATGAAAAATAAATTTTAAATATTTTAAAAATAATAAATTATTTCTAAAAATAAACATGTCATTTTCAGAATGAAGATGAACGAAATATTCAAGTCCGTCGGTGACTTTTAGACACCGGGGCAGGACGTTCAAAACAACCGGGACCCGGGCGGGTACCGGTCGTTTATGTATAATATATATATATATATATATATATATATATATATATATATATATATATATATGATAGCAGATATGTGTTGCAGCCCAAAAGACTCCTTGATCCTCTAAATCTTTGACCCCAACCAATATCAGGGATCAGCCTAAAAGTATATTGGCTATTCTCTAAATACATAATTCATCCCCCCAGCCCTCATTTTCAAAGATACATCATCAATCAACCTCTCTCCTTGAATGCCTCTTTCATACTTTGATTGATATCTCCGCACTTATCCTCCTTAAATCCCACTCCCATATTACAAGGCTTTCTCCAATGAAAGGCCCCGAGAGATTTCACTCCTCTTTCATCTTTCCAATGCCTAAATATGTATTATTTGGGTGTTAAGACCAACAAACAGGTACAACCAGTAAAGCTTATAGGGAAGGTATGAATGATTGATCTTTAAGGATAAGAAATGTACCATAAAAGGATACCAAAACAAAAAAGAAGCAAGTCATCGTGAAGCAAGGAAATACTCCCGGAAAATAATATGAATAAAAATAGATTTTAGAGAATTTATAGTAGTATCGAGTTCACAATTGTATCGATATCAATTTGTAAGCTCTTCTCATTGTTGAGGGGTAAGAGACAGTCACAGAAAGAACACAAGAAAATTGAGATTTTATATTTTCATCATGATATGTGACGTCATCACTCTCCCTATTAAGTCTGACGTCAATACACTAGATTTCCTACCTTATTGAATTTAACCTGTTAACACTCTTTTTCGAACGTGATTGAGACTGAGTGTGCGTGAAATACAAACAACAGGATAAATGTCATGACACTCAAAAGGGGTTCAATCTTTTTTTCACTAACTTATAGGAGGAATAATTGATCTATGAATATCAAGCTGTGTATTTTAAGTAAACCTAATTTGAGTATCCTTAATTATTTAAAAAACCTGCTAGTGATTTCAATTGATATTAATAAAATATGAACGTCAGAGGATTTGATTTAGAAGTCCGTATTGTCTTCCAAATTAAAACAAATTGGATTAAAATATAATAAAACATCTATTTTAACGAACTTATAAACTAAATAAAATCTTTGAACTATGTTATGGTTTGCCGGATAAAAAACATTGATTGGATATAAATTAGATTACATGAGAGCATTTTAACATTCAATATCAGATAATATCGTTCAGTCGGTAATTTCGGACTTAAATAATGATATGTAATTATAAATAGATAAAGCTACTATAAATAAATATTCCTTTGATATTTCCTTTTATCAATCAAAGCCCTTCATAAACTAAGTGTTAGTATGAATATATATATAAGACGTATTTACCATTTTGGTTGGATGGAACGTGAATAAGCACGCCACTTTCATTTTGATTATAATATGGACTATTTGGCCTTCCGGAGAGTTTAGAGAGACGTGACTCTACATGAGGAACATAATCAGCTAAAATAAACATAAAAAACTAAATTTAAAAAAATTAGGAAATAAAAAATATGACAGGGAAATTTGTCAAACAAATAAGTACAAAATATAGAAATTAAAGAAAAAAAATTATTCATAAAATAAAATATGAAAAAACCTATATTTTAAAAAGTATTAAAACAATTAAAAGTATTTAAATGCGATGAATAAAAAAAACGATGATCTCTTCTTAACAAATGCAGAAATCATTAAGAGAAGTTGCAACAAAATATTAAACTTATCATAGATTGCTAAATCAGATTGATATTAAAAATCTTTTAGTTCTTTCAAAATTTTTCATCCATAACATATATAAATAATATTTCATATAGAAATTGATTATCATATGAGCTTATTAGGAGTTGCTTAGGAGGTTTTTTAATACTAAAGCCAGTAATTTGGACCTACAAATTACTAAACAAAGTTTCACATAATTTATCTATTTAAATGATATGTTATTTATATGTTTGAATGTTTTTTAAGATTCCTCGATGAATTTAACAAATAAATAAAAGCTTACTTTTGAGTGAGAAAAATCGTTTGACGAACTTTTAAAAAATATATAAATATGTCTTAATTTTTTGGTGATTGAATTTAACAACAACAAAGAAAGAAGGACTTGGGGTCTTCCCTCTTAAAATACTCACGATCATGGACGCAATTGAGGTTGTCGTGTGAGAGTTTGAGCCCGTTGGGGCAGACACATGCAGTCTTTGCGGATTGTTTTGTGAACTGTGGAGCGGGTACGCATACGTGGGAGCATCGGCCGTTGAGTGGGAGGCAGTAGTTGATGGACTCCCTCTGACGATAGGGATGGTAGACGTGAATGACCATGGGGATTTGTTTCTAAATAAATAAATAAAACATGCAAGAAATAGATATATTAAGGGGTTACAATTGATTAGAATATTAAATAGCAAAGAAAATCGTCAAAAGCGTGATATTACATGAAAAAATACATTCATCCACCTGTATAATATATAATATTGACCCATATACAATTAAGGAAAGTAAAAATATATAAAAATATCACTCCTTTTTTAGAACGTGATATGTTTAACGAAAATGAGCGTGAATAATAAAAACCGTTTGCATTAAAGAACAAGGCATCTTCTCACTCTTGGCTATTAATATGTGCAACGTTAACTCAGATATATAAATATAATTGCCCTTAATGTATTGTATCAAAATAAAACTAAGAAAGGACTTTACTAATTTTAAAAATAATAATAATATTTAAAAAATGCATTAACACTAGAAAGACGGTGAAGTCAATTTGACTATTTTTTTTACTCTAAAAACTTATAACTTAAATGTCAGTGATTCGATATGCTTCAAATTTTATGTCTTTTAATTAATTAATTATTTGATATATGATAAAAACCATTATTTTGTGAAATAATTAAATTCATAAAATTTGAAGCATAATCGGATTACTGACATTTAAGCTATTAGCTTCTAAAGTCGAAAAAAAGTCAAATTGACTTCATCCGTCTTTCTAGTGTGCATTAGGCTACAAGAAATAATAATGAACGTTTATTTTGTCTACTATTCATTGGCAATAGAAAAAGATCCTCACTTGGAAGGTAAGAGGTAAAAAAAGCTATACCTACAAAAAAATCATGTGGATATTTAAGTTTGTAAGACTTGTCATAAATTGCCACTCCAGGTGAGTATCAAACATATGGTTGCCAACTAGCCAAAATGATATAAATATGCGACCCCCACGCTTATTAAACGTAAACAAATCTTGAACTTAAGAAGTCATGTTGATAAAAATCAATAGCTGAACACCTAAAGTATATCTTTATTTTTACTATATTCAGTAATTACATAGATTTTGTCACCTTGGTTATTACTTAGATTGAGTGGGAAACAGCATTTGATCAATTAAATGAGTCAACGTTTAGATTAGTTAATCAACTACCTAAGTAATAACACCAAACTCTTCAACAGCTCATTAAACAAATCGGAACATTTAAAAAAAAGTCACACACAACCTCAACAATGATTTTTTTTTGGAAAAACTTTGTCCGTTTTTTAAAGATTTGACGCATATATTGAATATTACTAATAATATACATATTAAGGGGTGCTTGAATGAGACTATGGGCATTTGTCCATAATGTCCATTGTACATATATTTTTAATAGCATTTCATTTTATAGAGTTTATCATTTGAATTAATACCTTCAATTGTAAAGAAAACCGTTAAAAGGTTAATGATATTATTTTTTAACATATTTACATGAAAATATTGCATTAGTCTTTGAGTTTCTATATTTGAATCATCAGCTAGAAAATGATTCAATATAGCTTTTTAAGAACCAAACGTAGTCTTTTTAATACTATATGGTTCGATAGAATTGGTGTATCCTTATCGCATTTAAAATTAGTCACTCGAACCTATGATCTTATCAATGAGGTAAACCAAAAGGTTGGCCATCCCCTCTTGGGAGTATTCGAACCTGGTCCCCCAACATTGCGAGTTGAAATCGCCTTAAAGCACACGGCACTCGCAATCTGTAGTCTTTATTCGTTTAAAAATATCATCAGAAAAGATATAATATAGTGTTTGTTAAGATCATGTATAAAGAAAAAAAAGGTGTAATGTAATATCATTTGAGATAGCAGCTTTAAAAAATCTTAACGATACTAAATAAGTACGCCAACTTTTGATATCCGATAAATAATACAACAACAGACACAGAGTAACATGCAATTAGATGTCTGCCGTGATTTATCCTAAAATATTTTTAAACTAGCGATATGTCATGAAGTATACTATTATAACTTAGCAATGAACTGTGTTTGACGTCATTACTATTGTTAGTTATTAATTAATTCATCGCACAATGCAAGTAATGACAAATAGATTAATAAATTGCTTTACATTCTTGATTAAAAAGGATCAATAATCCCACAATCGTGCATTTCACCATTTTTCACGATTAAATTAATGCATTGTTTGGCAATATTTCATTTCTTTGCTCTTCCAACATACTATCAAATGAATTCAAATTAAATGGCAGTTTACCATTTTTCAGGATAAATTATTGCATTTTTGACGAAATTTCATTTCTCTTGCAGATCAATAACACATCAGTTATGATACCAAGGTCAAACACAGACTTTCGATACCCTCTATCTCTCTTAAACACTTACCAAATGTAGCGAGGATAGCGGCTCGACGTCCTTGCCATTGAATTATTCGCTCTAAAGATAGCCGTCCGATCCCAGTCCGTCCAGTACATCCAGTCCTCAAAGACACTTAGCTAAAGGGGTGCTTTAGATTTTGTTTGGAGTAGTACACGACTCGACTATTGGATCCATCCAGTCCGAGACACCCACGATGTTCAGCTTTGCATCCACCCAATACAGCTTATCAAGGACAAGATCCAGGGTTAGTCCATTGGGCCAGCGCACTGTCTCACTCACAATGGTTTCACGGTGGGAACCATCCATTCCGGCTCTCTCGATCTTGGGATTGGAACCCCAATCCGACCAAAACATCCATCTGAAAAAGATGGCGAAAAATTAAAGTGAGTTATGTATTTAATCAAGTATAATCTTGTCCCAAAAACTATTATAAAAATAATTAGGTCTCAAATAAAACAAAATGAAAGTCCAACAGCAGCTTATTAATAATAAAAAGGGAGAGGTTTGTGATGCATTTGAATCTATAATAAAAGAGATGCCAGAGAGAAGCTAGAAAGATGTCTCTCTGTTCTCTAATCGACAGCTGTTTTTTCTTTCTATGTCATGTCGGGGTTAAAGTAGTAGCTTCCCTAGACGAAGCATTAGATGAAAACTATTAAAAAAGATTTTAAAGACATCACGATTTTTTAAACAAATATAACAAATAATGTGTCCTTTTATATGAGGCTATTCTTCTGGGCAGTGAACTAAAATGTTCATTTATGTATCTTTGCAAACTGCCCTGAAGGGTTATACTCTGTTTCCTGTATATAGTTTTAGTGTATTTTATATTTACATTGTAAAACTGGTCGCAAATTAACATATAAAATGTTTTTAACCGAAAAAAGACAGACAAGTCTTGGCTAAATACTTCTGAAGTTTCCTATTTTGCTCTGACTTTTTATTTTCGCCATTCTTTTAATTAACAAACAAATAATTTCATTAAACCCTTTATTATTTTTGGTCCAAACATTTATCCAGTCTTTTATATTCTTAGATGAACTTACCCCTTTGCCGGATGTAAAGCAATGGATCTGGGCTCCTCCAGATCATCCTTGACAATTGTAGAGATGAGTCGTCCATCAAACTCCGCCAAATTAATGGAGTTGGTCCCCGTGTCTGTCCAGTAGATATGGTTATATATCCAATCACAGGCCAAGCCGTCGGCCGTCACGATGTTGTGATCAATGACCACTTCCTTTTTATTACCCTCGTCAATTGGAGCTCTACAGAGAAAAGGAATTAGTCATTAAAACCTGCATATATTATTTTACTATCGAAATACACCAAATTAACGAATATTAATTTGATTTAAAAAAATTCAACAAAAAGTGCGATTATTAATATATATGGAAAATCGGGAAATCCTAAAATTTGTAGCTTTGAATATGTGAAGTTCTGTTTGTTGAAGTCTTATTTACTCATTTATTCATTTGCTGTCTTCAAATTGTATATGATCAGGTTCAAATTGAGAACTTAACTCTTCAAAACCATTTATTTTATTTGTTGGTTGATATTAAAATGAACTTTTAATAAGTTGTATGTAGTTTTGGAGTGAATATTGCATTTTTGTATGCTGGAGTTCTTAATAAGGCGATTATTTAATCTGTTGCTCCCTTAAGAATTGTCTAGTAAGGGAAAGCATGGCGTAAGCACACAACAACTACATTGACTCTTTAACTAAAAAAGTATATTACTTGCAAACAAAAAAAGGACTATAAACGATCTTTTAACACACAAAGTAGTTTCGGCCTTTTAAGCATATTGATTGCAAGTTTTACTAGTTTTGAGGAGGTCTATTCTAATTTAAAAAAAGTCTCAAAAGAGTGAATTATCCAATTACATAAACAAACATTTATTTAACTCCTTCTAAACATTAGAAGTCCTCCTTAATGAAGAATGCATAATCTTATATTTGTTTCACATTTTTAGCCTATTTTTTGCTTATTTTTCTGACTATTTAGTCTTTTCATGTATTCTATGTATCATTATAACCATTTTCAAGTCCTTTAGAAGACTGCAGAGGTCCCTCAAATAGAGTTAAAGGTATTTTTATAGAGTAATTTCTTCGAGTCAAAACAACTCATAAATGAAAAAAAAAATACTATCAAAATCTATCCATTTGATGAATTGAAATATTGAAATAAAACATAAAAATGCGACAAGAAAGACATTTAATATGTACTTATTTAAACAAATCCAACTTCTATATAGGGGCATGTTATGACAGTGTTTTCAAACGTTTTCTATCATGTCTGATTTCTCCTCAAATGAGTATCAAATTATCATTATATATGTAGGTCGGCGATATAGATACAATGTTAATAAAACATGGCGTTGCAATTCCTTTCTTGAACACAAAAAGGAATCATTCCCACCAAAATATTGAATAGAACTCGCAAATGAAATAAATCGTTTTCTACAACATCGTAAAATTTATCTCTGTTTAAGTCCTCATCTCTCCTAGAAGAGATAAGGATCGCAATCTCTACCAGGAGAGTCAACCATTCTCCTGGATCTCTTAGGAGTGTTATCTCTTATAAGAGGGATGACGACTTAAATATGAGAGGGTATGACGATGTCATTTTAACTATTTTTATCATGTCCGATTTCTTCTGAGATGAATATCAAATTAATATTTTATAGGTCGGTGATATAGATAAATGTTAGTAAAACATTGCGTTGTATTTGATTCCTTGAACACAAAAATTAAATTATTTCCCTCAAAATATACAATAAACTAGAGGCATATATACACTCAGAGAGTGCAAACCTCCGCCGTCACGGGGTCCTTATGAGCCTTCCAAGGCGGATTTTTCACGACTGGGGCGGCGTAGAGGGACGGGGGAGGGTTCCCCTCGACGGAAATTCGAGAGGAAGACGCTCCGGCACCCGATTTCAAAGCACAGCGACATCTATTGGCAGAGTGGCTAACTTGAAATATTTATCAGTATTTAGCTGATTTGCATCTTAAAAAGCACTCAAAATGCCAAAATTTAATCACTTGTTCCTTTTGGCATTTCAACAACTCCACAAAAGTTTCATCCGAATACGTGCATTACTTTTTGAGTTATCCTGCTGACAAACAACCAACGCCAGTGAAAACAATACCTCCTTCGCGGAGGTACAAAAACGCAAAGAAAGAATTAGTTTGTACAACATCGTAAAATATTATCTCCATATTTAGTCGACATCTCTCCTAGAAGAGATAAGGATCGCATCTCTACCAGGAGAGTCAACCATTCTCCTGGATCTCTATCTCTGCTGCGGCATATATATATATATAAAGTAATATTTAAAAAAACTAATGTTTTTATAAAGCTAAAAAACATTTAGTATTTAGTTATTTGAACAAACCAAACTTCTTTTCTCAATCCGACGGATCACAATTGTAAATATGTACACTCTCCACATGAATGAAAAGTAAACAAAAATGCAATGCTGTTAAATAAAGTCAAACACTAAACATAGATATATGTACATATATTTATCACTACCTATTCTTCTTCCATTCTTTGAAGAGCAAGAAAGCAACATAAATCCATTTAAATAACGCTTAAAATGCTTAAGACTCTATTATTATTTTGTTTAAAAAAGAAAACAGCTTTATAAACAACTCTTATTATTATTACACTTAAAGAGGCATCCAAGGAAGGCTATCTCTTTAAAAGAAAGGCATCGAAAATATATTTTATTATTCTATTTTATTCTTCTTTCAACGAAAAATTGAAAAAGGGGGGATTCTCTATGTGAATGTTTATATCATCATCTCTTTATGGAATAAATTCAAACATTCGTATGCAAATTGAGGGCTTGCTTTCATTTTAATAGTTTGGATATCCCATTATATATTCTTGAGGTTTCATTCTTGAATAATCCACTAACAGAAATATATATATATATATATATATACCCTCATTTCTCGTATTTGAATATTCCATTTTATCTTATTATTAGTATTTAATATATTCATTGGTTTTGCGTATTGTAAATATGTTCATAGAATATTTAAATATATACAATATATATATATATATCAGATGTTTATTTATCGTTCATTTGTCGTCGTTGGCGAACGATGAACGATTCAACTTAAAATTAACGATGACCGACGAACAACAACTTTTGGCGAACGACTAACGAACAACAATTTTTCGCGAACGTCAACAGGTTATATATATATATATATATATATATATATAGATATATGATATATATATATATACCAAAAAAAAAAAGAATTCCGTTCGTTCGTTTCACTGTATCTCCCGAACCGGTTCATTAGATCTTGACGAAATTTCAGTGAAAGTTTTTGAGAGCTCAGGGAGTGTTTTAGTGGGGTTGCCATCTCCCGGAAAGTTCGTCATCGACATCTTATTTTATTTGCCAAAACGTTTTTTGCCAATTTTTTTAAATGCACAAGCTAGATTTTGATCTAATTTTGTGGATGAGACTGAGGTACTAAGACGTGTTTTTGTTTTATTGGGTGTTACCCTAAAAATTAGTTTCTTTATGATTACTTAAAAAGAAGTTTTTTTTGCCCCTGTCTTTCCCCCAATACTCTAATATTCATCATACCATACATATCTTGTAAAAAATGGTAATGAATACCTAATGACACTTTTAAGGAAGATTTTTAATGAGAAAAGCAATGATTTCACTGAAATTATTCGAGCGAATTCTTCTTTGTGCGATGTTTAAATACCCAGCCGTAAGGAATACAAAATGGAAAAAATGGCAATAGAGACCAAATGACAACTGTTGAAGGAACTTATTTTAATATGAAATGTCACATGCGATGACATCAAAATATGTTATTCGTGTGATTTCTTCTTTCACGATGTTTAAATAACCAAGAATAAAGTATACAAAACGGAAAAAAATGGCAATGAAGATCCAATGACGATTTTTAAGGAACTTATTTTAATATGAAAAATAAAAGCGATGGCATCACTAAAATTATACGTGTGATTTTTTTTCCATTCCAGACTATTGTCAAGTTAGAAAACCCGGCAGCGCCGGGTAACATTCGCTAGTATATATATAAAGAACATATTTACAATACGCAAACCACCAATGATATATAAAATACTACTAATAAGATAAAATGGAAGGGTTACAAATACTAGAAATTATGAGGTTATCTACAATAAGGCAATGTATATATTGTTCTCACTCGAGACAACCCCAAAAAGCTCATGTCAACTGAAAAGTTAAAATACCTTTTATTCTGATTTTTTTGGTAAAAAAATATGAATTTTGTCTTCGCTTTAGTCCTTGTACTCTCCGTTTCCAACCATATTTGCATCTAAAGCTACATTAATCATTATGGATTGTCCGTTAAAGACAGGTTTTTACTGTCATCTTATTGTGGGAAATTTTACGAGGTATGATCAAAAAGTATCCGACTTTGGTTTTATTGGTCAAACGAACACAGCTATGGGGGCGGGACTTGCTGTGTGGTTGGGAGCATGACTACTGCGCATGCTCATTTTTTTCTACAGCTCCAATACAAGTCAGTCGGCGTCAGGCCATTCATGATTGAACAGGTGCAAGTGAGTGTCGTCGGATTTTATTTCTTTAAAATGTCAGAAAAAGTCGAACAGCGTTATTGCATAAAATTTTGTTTTAATCTTGGTGATTCGCAAGTGGAAACAATTCGCAAGATTAAAAAAGTGTTTTGGAAATGAAGCGATGGGCACCACACAGATAAAGGAGTGGTACAACCGCTTCAAAGATGGCCGCTTGTCAGTTGAAAGTGAACCACGCTCAGGGAGGCCCTCAACATCAAAAAACGATGCCATCATTGATCAAGTGAGGAACCTGGTGATGCAGAACCGCCGAATCACGATCAGAGAACTTGTAGACGAGGGGAATATTAGTTTTGGTTCCATTCAATCAATTTTGCTGTTCGACTTTTTCTGACATTTTAAAGAAAAAAAATCCGACGACACTCACTTGCACCTGTTCAATCATGAATGGCCTGACGCCGACTGACTTGTATTGGAGCTGTAGAAAAAAATGAGCATGCGCAGTAGTCATGCTCCCAACCACACAGCAAGTCCCGCCCCATAGCTGTGTTCGTTTGACCAATAAAACCAAAAGTCGGATACTTTTTGATCACACTCGTATACCTATATTATCCTATATGGCCTTGAGGCAACATATGAATGAAATATTCAAAATAACTATATATATACATACATTGATCTAGTGCAACTACGAAAAAATAAAGAACAGAAAGTTTTGGAAGTTTATTTTCCTTCTTTTTTCTTTTCCTTTATCTACATTTAGCATCTAAATGTAAAAGTTTTTTTAATATCATGTAGGCGCTTTGGGAGGTATATCAAGATTTAATATGAGAGTATAAGGTACTTTGCATACAAATACACGGAGTTGATTCTCCCAATTGGAGCACACACATGCATATTAATCATCTTCCAACATTTGGCAAGGGACTACTACTGACTTACTATTCCATTTTTTATATATCTGATTGACTGTTTAAGAGCGTAAATAAAAGCTTAATAATGGAAAATGTTAATAGACTTAAGTTTTTGATCCAGTCAATATATATAGATATATATATATATATATATATATATATATATATATATATATATTGGGTGTTCTTATTTTTCAAATGTTTGAAATGTTAGCAACATTGTGGATTTTCTGTTTCTTGGTGATGAAAGAAGACGACATACAAAGTTTGAACAAAATCGGTCAACATTACGAGGTCGCGCAACGAGGTCAAAGTTTTAAAAATTTAGTAAAATATAGTTTTCGCAAATTTCTTCAAAATGGTGGACGTTTACAGACTTCAATAATAATTATTAATTTAAAGGAAATCTAATTTACTACCAGACGTATGTTGATGTTTTTTAATAAAACAAAGTTTTCAGTAAAAACAAAGAAAAAAAGGAGTGTAATGTTAGCATATTTCATAGCTTTTTTGTATCAATTAACTTCACTCGCCTGTAGAAGATGACTTGTTCGCTTCAGAGTAAAATAGTATTTTTAAGTTTAGTACACCTTTGGATGATAAATCCAAAAATGACCTTGGTTGCATTCTATCAATTCAGAATTCAGTACAATCTGAGTTTACATCATATGATTCAGAGCCTGTATGACCTATAAGAAATCGATTTGAAAAAAAAATAATAATGTTTTCTTAGATTTGCGTCAAGGTATCCTCTCAAAATTTTACTTTGTCTCTGACGCATTTATAATCCATTATATGCGTCATTTTGTACGCGAGATATGCTTTTTTTAATGTACATATAACTCTCTACTTACTCTTCCAAAAAATTGATCTTTTGATATGAGAATATACATTACAACTTGGTAACTGCTGTTACTGTTAGCTGGATATCCCTTCTTTTTTTCTTTATCTTTCTATCCAGCTAACAGTAACAGTAGTTACCAAGTGGTAATTGTTTATTCTCATATCAAAAGATCAATTTTTTGGGGAGAGTACGTGCAAAAATGTATTTTTAGAACACCAAACATATCAAATGAAAGCTTGGTAAACCAGCTTAAATATTTTGGTATACTCAGAATGTCAATTTAATAGTATATATATATATATATATATAATTATTATATAAATATTTATATATATATATATATTTATATATATATATATTGTGAAATCCTCTTGAAAGAAATATTTTTATTGGATTTAAATTCACATAATAATTTAAAATTTAATTTATAGTGGAAAACAAATGGGACATTATACTTTCGTACACCACTCCCAAATAAATGGTTTTATTAACAACTTTATATATATTTATTATGCATCTATAATATATATATATATGACAAAAATCATGGATTTGGTTGGCCAATAAGTATTTTTGTGAATCTTCTGTGCATGTAAATTTAATATAATTTTATAGAATATAAGCTCGAAATATGTATAATAAGTATGCTTCAGAATTGATAAAACATTTCTCTATTTTTGAATGGATTTCATAAATTTAACAATTAAGCCATGTTATTTTTATTTAAAGTGATGACTTTTTTTTAGAAACTAATATTTCGAAAAATTCCTCTCTAATTTTTTTTTGAATGACAAACGAAATATAAAAATTGATGGCCTGGCCCGGTGTACAAATAACCGGTACACCGGGCTTGGACGCTCAAAAAACAGCTGGGACCCGGCCAGGCCACCGGTCGTTTCCTGTGAATAACTGATCACATATTTCCCGCCTGTCGTTTGGTATATTATGCCTATCATCAATAAATGTTTCAAAATGGATGGAATTGCTCCTACACTGCATTTTTATATAATTAAAATGCAGTTGATTTTTCCTTAAATCAAATAAATGTTCGTCATATCGCAGGCCAGACAGACGGGTTTTATTATATAATGTTGAACATAAATGAAAGGAACAATCTTACTTGTATATTTTCTGTGTAACAACATCTGACCAAAAGATCATTCCAGTTCGAAATACAAAGTCCAGCGCACAGGAGCTCCGAGTGGAATTCACAATTGAGGTCATGTCGTTTCTCTCCAGGATATCTTTCGAATGTCCATTTTATGTGCAAACAAGAGGGAGGGATGTCCTTCATTGGCCCTGCAGCGAGTCGCATCCTGAGAGTCACGAGAATAGCCCTCCACGCAGTCGCATTTAAAGCTTCCTGGCCGGTTATAGCATGTCTGAGAACAGGTTCCGGGGGGTGAGACAGTCATCGATATCTGGAAAGAAGTGAAACCACTACATTTAACTGTTTTTTGTACGTTTAGCACAGTGAAGGGTATATTGAAATACAAGAAGGTATGTTAATAGAGCCCAGCGAGTTGACTTTTCGCTTGCCGGTGTGACGTCATAAAAACGTCCACCGGCAAGCAGGAAAAAAAATATTTCAACTTATTACAGAGGTTCTGAAATACTTTATCGCTTTCTTAGTTTTTAAAGGAATGGTGGCTTGTTTATTAAGAAAATCCCTCACCAATATCTTGAATTGAAGAGAGATAAAAATATGAGACAATCCCACCGCTTGCCATTTTAACGTTACATTAAGCTGACTTTTATAAGGCTTAGCGCGAGTTTTGTTCCGCTCAGCATATTTTTTTGCTGAATTTTCAATAAATTAGGGAGTCGCCACTTATAACATTAGGTTGAAAGCTTGCAAATCTATCACTTTAATATGATTTAACCAAAATAATTATCATTATTAGAATGAAGCGTTAGCTGATTTTCTCACTTCATTATTTTCCAAAATGGCGGCGGCTCTTACCGCCATCATTCAAATTTATCCTCCTCACACTCTGATTGGTTGATATCAATATTATGTATTTACTCAGAGAGTATCGACTACTTTTTCTTAATATCGTTATTATTGATATATTATTAAGGAATGGAAATGTGGAGCTAGCCTTGGTGCTTACAGATTCACACTGACTGTTTTTGGCCGTGAAAAAGGGAGAGGGGCAAAGAGAGGGAGGGAAGGAAAGAGAGAGAGAAGTTTGTCTCACTTTTTCTTTCTCCCTCTCTTTCCTCCTCTTTCTCTCTCTCTTTGCCCCTCTCTCTTTTTCACGGCCAAAAACAGTCATAGAATATGTAAGCACAGGCTAAGCTCAAGATTTCCATTCCTAATAATTTTCATTCACCCTTGGGACCTGTATAAAGAATAACATTTTCTCCCTTCGCCTAGTGCACTCTTTATTTCAAAAAAAATATATTTATTTTGCTTTCTACACCCTGATTTTATCAGAGATGCTGTTAATCTACTTTCAGTCAGTCGTCTCTTTTCATTCAAGAGCCACCACTACTACTCAATGGGGGTAAACTTTGTTATATCTAAGTTATATATCTAATGGAGACATTCCATTAAAGAAAAAACTTTGCCTTGTCGTCTGTTGTTGCATCTTAGGCACAAAAACATGACACAAAAGGGCGTCATGGGTGTGATAACTAAAAGGCTTTATTAGTATTTTTCTTAGAAGAAAGGCATTAAAACTTTGTCTGGATATTATACAACAAAAAAGAAGAAGTCAATGGGACCACCTTTACGGCATTGTTGTTAAAATGATTACGAGGAGAGCTTGTGGGTGTGTGAAAAATAATAAAAGTTTATGCGTCTTTTTTTTAGTTCAAGAGAGAAAGAGAGAGAGTAACTTTTAATTAAAATTTGAGGGAAGTCTCACACACAAGGGCACACATACACACCCTTCCCTAAGGTACCATTTAGCCTTAATGACGACATTATAAAACTTGTAATAGGATCCTTTAACTAAATAACACAACACAAAATAGCTCAATAGGGAGCAGTACAAGTTTAATTTTTTTCCCTTACTTTATTTTATCCTACCACTAATGAAATAATGGAATTAAAAAAATCGTTAAAAATTGTAAAATAAATAAAATAGTGGTGTATATATGTATCGCAGTCAGACCCGGCGGGATGGGCGGGCCTGAGGGGGCCAGGCCGCCCACACACTGAGTACGTGGGCCGAATTTTTTCTGAATGTGGCAACTATGCCCCCCCCCCCATAACAACTGTAGGCCCCTCCAAAAAGCTAGGCCTGCTGCTGGGCCTGATCGCAGTAGAGATAGAGATCCAGTAGAGCCGTTGACTTTCCTGGTAGGATACGATCGTATCCTCTCCTAGGAGTGACTATTATCGTGATCTATATATATATATGAAGAATCAACACCCTGATAAAGAGATCAGGAGTGTTATCTCTTATAAGAGGGATACGACTTAAATATGGAAATGGTATGACGATGTCATTTTATCTATTTTTATCATGTCCGATTTCTTCTCAGATGAGTAACCAAATTACAATTTTATAGTCGGTGATAT
>CP045903.1:15152617-15179463 GCA_013387185.1 Caligus rogercresseyi | reverse complement strand
TACATATAGTCCAAAACACACCTCAAAGATATCCACAAAAAATTGTCCAAATCTAACTTTGCAATTTAAAAAATATATAAAAGTTTTTGGCAAAAAGAAATAGTCAGATTATAATTCATTTTCCGGAGCGTCCACTAAAACACTCTCAGAGCCATTCAAAACTATTGGCTGAAAATTTTGATCGGGATGAATCCTCGAACGAACGAAGTACACATTTTGAAACCAATACTTACAGGTAGGGTAACAATGGCTAAAATAACAGGGAGCGGGGTTAACGTACGAATGGAGTTTAATTTATATTTGTTTAGAAAATTATTTTGTTTCTCAAGAATTCTTAGTTTATTGTTTGAGAAATTATACTAAAAAATAATAATGCTCAATTTTTGAGCAATTTGAATATACGAGGTGTGATCAAAATGTATCCGATCTTAATTTTTATGGTCAAACGAAACACAGCTATGGGGGCGGGACTTGCTGTGTGGTTTGGAGACATGACTACTGCGCATGCCTCATTTTTTTCTACAGCTCCATACAAGTCAGTCGGCGTCAGGCCATTCATGATTGAAATGTGCAAGTGAGTGTCGTCGGATTTTATTTTCATTAAAATGTCAGAAAAAGTTCGAACAGCGTTATTGCATAAATTTTGTTTTAATCTTGGTGATTCGCAAGTGGAAACAATTCGCAAGATTAAAAAAGTGTTTGGAAATGAAGCGATGGCACACACAGATAAAGGAGTGTGTAAACCGCTTCAAAGAGGCCGCTTGTCAGTTGAAAGTGAACCACGCTCAGGGAGGGCCCTCAACATCGAAAAACGATGCCATCATTGATCAGTGAGGAACTGGTGATGCAGAACCGCCGAATCACGATCAGAGAACTTGTAGACGAGGTGAATATTAGTTTTGGTTCCATTCAATCACATTTTGACTGACGACTTGGGCCTAGGAGAGTCTCAGCAATATTTGTACCAAAGCTGCTAACATTTGAGCAAAACACCCTTCGTCTGGAGATCGCACAAAACATGCTGGAAACTGTGAACGGTGATCCCGACTTTATGAACACAGTGATTACAGTGCGAGTCATGGGTTTATGGGTATGACCCAAAAACCAAGCGCCAGTCAACACAGTGAAGCATCCTTCATCCCCGAGGCCCAAAAAAGCAGGCAAGTTCGCAGCAATGTCAAGGTCATGCTTACTGCCTTTTTTTGACTCCAGTGGTTAGTACATCACGAGTACGCACACACGGTACTACAATCACCAAGGAGTACTACCAAGAGGTTCTGCGTCGCCTTCGTGACGCAGTGAGGCGCAAGCGCCGGATTGTGGGCAACAGGCAGTTGGAAGCTCCATCATGATAACGCTCCAGCAACATTCTTCCCATTTAATTCGGAACTTCTTGACAAAACACAGCACACCAGTGGTTCGTCAAACCTCCCTACTCTCCTGACATGGCTCCCTGCGATTTTTGGCTTTTTCCAAAGCTGAAAATGCCACTAAAAGGGACCAGATTTCAGACCAGAGAAGAAATATGCAGAATGCGACAGACCATCTGAGAGCCATACCGAAGGAGGACTTCCAGCGATGCTTTCAACAGTGGCAGAAGGTTGGGAGAAGGTGTGTGGCAGCCCAAGGGGACTACTTTGAAGGGGATTAGCATTAAATACTTGTATCATAATAACGTTTGTTTTATGACCAAAAGTCGGTACTTTTTGATCATACCTCGTATAAGGAACGAGTCTTGAGACTATATTTCGCTTTAAATTTACCAAATCATAAAATTGATTTAAATTCCCCATTTTTTTATACAGCAACAAAAAAAAATATAAAACAAAAAAAAAAAAACATATATTGTCAAAAATATTCTTTCAAATAAACAAATTTCGTGTATTTTTTTTCTCTCGAATCGTTTTACAATCTTAAGACTTAAACCATGAATTTGTTTGGATCACAGAATTAACACTAAATGACCATATTTCGGCCAACTCAATATCGCTTAAAAAAGACAGGAAAGTTATGAAAATTCTTTTTCGACTGTTGGAGTCGCCAATATTTGATGGCCTAACAGTCAACAATCTCAAAGAACTAAACGTGATTTTAAAGAGTGAATATATAATGATGGCCCCAATGGGCACTCTGACAACTGAGTCCGTATGCCTAGTCTATGTATCCAAAAGCATATAGTAAACGAACGTGACACCTGCTTAAAGTCATAATACAGCTCTCAAAAATAATGCAAATAAAAGGAAAAAAGTAAGCTTTGAGACCCTCTTTCATAATTATTCCCTGCCTCCTCCAACATACTTATTCATTTCACTTAACAATTAGAGTATTCTATTACAGTTTTTTGTTTGATATATATATATATAGGTATATATATATACGGAAGATTAAATATCACTTATTTATTTTAGAGCAATGCATTACTCAAGAGGACAATGAGCTTTAAAAGAGTGCATTTACTCAACTACCTCAAAGCATCATGTATTGGACGTAAGTTTCGATTTATTTTGACATATCATCAACCTTTGATGGTAGTCCGACCATTAAAAAACTGAATGTATGATTCGACGAATTGCATCCGTGTGGATATAAATAAGCATTATAGTGTTAAAATTAGTCACTCGAACCAAAGATCTTTCAATGAGGTAGACAAAAATGACCATCCCCTCTCGGGAGTATTCGAACCTGCACCCCCAACATTGAGAGTTAACACACCTTAACACACACAGCTATCTCACCTGAATTAATGCGCTTCATCAAATTCCATTCGATATATAATTGTCATGTACATTCACTGTCATTTTTCCATTCTAATACACACTTAATTAATGTCTTACAAATTGACTATTTTATTATCAATTCTAATGATCGACGTTTTTCATGCGTGCCACCGCTCTATTCATAATGATCTAAGGGCTCTCGAACTTCCTTCCGTCACTCAAATCGAATGCCAACACCTTCCTGCCCTAACTATTAAAATATTTTCTTTGCCATCTTTTTAAGCAATATTTTATTTATGAAGCCTTATATTATAAAACATATAATATAAAACTATATATGTATGTATTTGGCACTTTAACAATAGAACGACCAGCATCATCACTACTCCGTGCCAGTACATGGGGGTCAGTTTGACCCCATATTACAAATAGCATAAAAAATATGCAATTGAATAGGCATGGAACATATTTGTGATATTTAAATATAATTTTTGTCACAGCAATGATATAACCACACGTAACTTCTATACATTTGCTTTTTCTATGTGAAGATTTGTTTCGATTCTTTAGAGTGCAATTGATCTTGCAAAACTTCCTGTTTTTTTGTTCCTCCAACTCCATCCTCTCATTCATAAATCATATCATTGCGCTATAACCAACCATGTCTTCCTTCAGCTTAATTTGTCAGTTGTAACAAAAAATCACAACACGACATTTTCAATCCCACAGCTTTTATAAATAGTATCCATTAATTTATTTCTGCCAAATCCAATACATTACACCTACAATACCTGGAGAAGCCATCGCCTTCGAAGAGACTTTCTAGGTGTACAATCGGGCCATTTGATGTAATACATTAACCCCACACTTGGTTGCATTGTACTAGGCTATTGTTTCTGACAGTTTCTTCATTCCTTCAGTTGCAGTTATCAATCTTTGCCATGTACTTAGAACTAGCACATTTTTGGAAGGCTGCTCTGGTAAACAGTCAACGTCATGTTATTGCTCTTCAATATTGTTTGATGAATACCGAGGTCCTTGGAAGATTTGATTTGAGGAGGAATTTATCTTGGGTTCGATTTACGGTACCAACATGGTAGTGTATTTATTGGCCAGCTTCTGAGCAAGCTTTACTGAAGTAAAGAAATTGTCAGTTGTTACGTGTGGCCACCTCTAGAAAAGATTCCATCAGTTTGAGGAAAACATGTTCAGACAATGTTTGATCAGAGGGCGATGAGCATCCTTCCCAAGATAAGGAAATCCATCAAAAACGTATTTTGACTTGACTCAGCTGCCAATTTGCCAGAATTCGCTTCCAAACTTATTAGCTCGCAATATACTGTGTGAATGGATTTGTAGGGAATAGTAATAACTTCATGAGGCTTATAGTGAGACTTAGTTCTCATGAAACGATTCCGAATGTAAGATACTAAGGCACATTTATCAGTTTGAAGTCTATCAGATCTTGTTGAACGAATGTGAATCTGATGAACTAATCAATTGCTCATAACGTCTTCGTCGTGACTGAAAAAAGGAGGGCCCCATGCTTAAGACCATGTTTCATCCTCTTTGGCAAAAGTCCTCTGGCAATCATAATTCCGAGGAGATTATAAATTTCCTCATTACTGGTGTTCCCCGTATCATCATCGATTTTGTTCGTAGCTTCTGTTTCGGTACATTTGACAATATGATCCATCATACTCCTGTCAATGAACAACATGAATGCTGTCAACGCTTTTCCACTAACAATTTTTCGTTTTGCATTTGAACAGGAGTCTATGAACACATTCAGGCTGGTATGTCTGCCTCTGCGGTTTTTAAAACCAGTTAATTAATTATGTAAAATCTAAAAACAAGAGACATACATAAAATCCAGAGCAAATGTGTAATAAAAACATAAATAAACATTGTAGCTTAAGTCTGCGTTTTCTTTGCTCGGATTGACTGTCCAAATTTGTTCATAAGTGTCTGTTCAGGACTAGCTATTTGTTTTGTGTTAGATTAGTTTTATATTTCTCACAAATAATTTTATCAAGCCTCTTCTTACAATAACTTTTTTCATCATGATTTGAAGAGTCAGATTCCCTCGAACGACCTTCAATTTGTGGTTCATACTCATGTTCACTGTCCGAGTCAAAACTTTCTCCATCAGAGTCTGCACAGGACGTAGTTGCCAGAATTGCTAGAATACGTTTGCTATCAAGAGCCTTTCGCCGCGAATCATTTTTGTATATCTTGAGTATAAACGTTAGTATAAGACACTTTACAATTGGAGGTCAAAATGACCCCCTGGCCTGAAGAGGATATACATTCTATATCTTGAAACTAATTAAGATAGCAGTCTGGTTTTTTCCTCTGTACATTTTCATATAGAAATAAATTAAAGTCGTGAAATTTGATGACTATCAGGCAAAACGCAAAAAGGTATTGACATTGAAAAGTTACAATGGGGGTCGGATTGACCCCCTGGCCGTTCTAGTGTTAAAAGTTTATTTGTGCCATTGGTGTTCTTTAATATCCACTTTTTATCAAAGGAAACTGACATTTAATTACTCACCAAATGTCTTCCATCACTCAATTCAAGTAATTCCATAAATGTACTCCTTGCTCTTTAACTACAAATATTCTTCTAAATGAACTATTTAAGTGGTGACACAGCTTTGATCTAATTTAAAAATATTTATGAAGTGTAAAAAACAAATTAAAAAATAATCCGTCAATTGATATTTTTAAACCAAATTCAGCTAATTCAATATTGTATGCTTATAGGTGGGAATAAATGTCAAAGTAGCAAAATTGACAACTATACTGGCACAGAGAGATACATTTTTATAAATTTTATTATATACTTTAGTAGCTCTGTAGCTAGTGTCCAATTAACGTTAATATATATCATTATACATACACACACGTATCTCTGTACCCGTATCATTATGCCAAAAGCGCCATTCGGCAAGTGTCCTTGAGGGAGTGAAAAACTCCAAATGCGTAGAGGTGAACACTTGCCATCCATTGCTCATCCTCAATCCGTAATTAAGAATGAAATCCTCAAAAGAGAACCCAAATGACGACCATCGTTAGCATTATATATCATTCGACTTTGCAAAACCTCGAACATGGGCTGCCATCTTTTTCCATATTTAAAACAAATCAAAGAGGAGCTTACTGCTCTTTTAAAATGTTTTTATTGGTGCCTTATTATGTAAATTGATGTTTCTTAAGAGTTTTAACTATTGATTATATTTTCTCTATATATATTTTGGTTACATCCTTCTCACTAAAGATTTGCATTCAAATTTTAAATGCTTAGCAAATATATAATGAAAAACAATCAATATTATATCTCCTATTCTTTCCAACATCTTTGCCCGCAGTTTTCCTTACATTGTCGATCCTTGAGGGCATTTATCAGCTCTTTAACAAATATATAGTGAAAAACAATCTATATTATATCTCCTCTTCTTTCCAACATCTTTTCACGCAGTTTTCCTTCAATTGTCATCGTTGAGGGCGTTTATCAGCTCTCAGACGGGGAGACTAAGTATTCTGGTAAGCCTGGATATCATTTTTCGGACTGATGATACAACTCCAGCCATGGACAGCGATAGAGCTATTTTCACAGGAACAATTTTACACGGTTTAAACGCACGCCTTATATAAATATGAGGGGGGGAGAGAGAGTCAGAGTGACGTCACCATCAACAATCGTCAAATAATAGAGCCTCCACTGATCATAGTTGGGAATTTTTTTTTTCATGAAAACATTCTGGCCTAGACTTCAAACTTGTTGGAGATCCCTCGATCCCTTCCTTCCTCCATCCCTCCTTCTATCTTCCCAGGACTCCGGGATAAATGCCTCGGACACCAAGAAACAAGTCTCCTCCCTCCCTCCCCCTCCCTCCCATTAAGAGACACATTCCCCTCACCCCGACTTCGTGAGTGGAGTCCTACCCCTCGTCGGTCTTCGTCAGTCAAAGGAGTTCCATCCCTCGTCTTCGTTAGAGAGCTCCCCGTCCCTCCTCTTCGTGAATGGAGTCCTACCCTCGTCGGACTTCGTTAAGAGCTTCCCATCCCTCGTCTTCGTTAGAGAGCTCCCCGTCCCTCCTCTTCGTGAATGGAGTCCTACCCCTCGTCGGAACTTCGTTAGAGAGCTTCCCATCCCTCGTCTTCGTTAGAGAGCTCCCGTCCCTCCTCTTCGTCAATGGAGTCCTACCCCTCGTCGGACTTCGTAGAGAGCTTCCCATCCCTCGTCTTCGTTAGAGAGCTCCCCGTCCCTCCTCTGCGTGAATGGAGTCCTACTCCTCGTCGGACTTCGTTAGAGAGCTTCCCATCCCTCGTCTTCGTTAGAGAGCTCCCGTCCCTCCTCTTCGTCAATGGAGTCCTACCCCTCGTCGGACTTCGTTAGAGAGCTTCCCATCCCTCGTCTTCGTCCAAGGAGTTCCTTCCTTCGTCTTCGGCATAGGGTTCCCCGTCCCTCCTCTTCGTTAATGGAGTCCTGCCACTCGTATTCATGAATGGAGCCCTAACCCTCATCTTCGTGATTGGAGTTCCGTCTTCCATAACCTCCTCCATATTGAAGACTTTTTTCTCTTTTTTGGAGTTTGCTATTGAACGCCTCAGTCCTGTATTTCTATGAAATAAGTATCATGATGTCCTGATGAATCTAACAGTCCAAAGGACATGAAGATGGGAGGGATGAGACTCGTTTCTTGGTGTCAAGGCATTTATCCCGGAGTCCCAGGAAGATAGAAGGAGGGATGGAGGAAGGAAGGGATCGAGGGATCTCCAACAAGTTTGAAGTCTAGGCCAGAATGCTTTCATGACAAAAAAAAAGATTCCCAACTATGATCAGTGGAGGCTCTATTATTTGACGATTGTTGATGGTGACGTCACTCTTGACTCTCTCTCCCCCCCTCATATTTATATAAGGCGTGCGTTTTAAACCGTGTAAATTTGTTCCTGTGAAAATAGCTCTATCGCTGTCCATGGCTGGATTGTATCATCAGTCCCATTTTCTTTATGTACTTTTTTTCCTTGAATGATTCAAATATTTTGTTGAAAGCCATTTGTCCGAAGGGACTTCAATACTATCCCCCCTTGGAGTTCTGCTACACGAGTATACTTGGTCCTTTCACATATACAAAGGCCTTAGAAACATGCAAAACACATTTCATCCCTGGCTTACCCATTGGCTCCCTACAAAATGAGGACATCTGGGAACACTTTTCATGTGAGTGTGCTTCTAATATATATATTTAAAGCCTATGTCATAGGCGGTATATATACAGTCTGATTCACTACAATTGAGACACACGTATACGATGTATAATAATCATTGTATTAAATTTCTCATAAATATTGATTAAATAAAGATAATAGTATAATATGTAATTTAAAAAAATATTTTGTCAATTTTCCCCATATCCACCTTTTCCGGACCTGAACCTTCCTTGAAACCTTGCCGGACTCCTGAAAGGTCTTTACAGTCCTGTAAGCCGGTGGTGCTCTGCTCACAGTGCTCTTTAAATTTTCATAATTTCAGCCGTAGATTTTCCATTACGAAATGTGGCCAAAATCAAGTCACGTTTTTCATGTTCAGAAAACCATTTTCTATTGAGAGAACGGCATTCTCACACAGTTTATTTTATGAAAGTTGCAGCTGATATGACTATCACCACAACGACAAAAGGAAAAAAATGGAGAGGAATTAAATTAGGGGAAACGTAGGAGTTACCAAAGTGAGAGTCTTAATTCTATTGGATCAGGCTGTAAGTGTATTGTATTGGGTGTATTTTCCCGGTAAAAATTAAGTGATTCCAACATATTTAAAAGGAATATTGACTATTTTTTATTCTTTATGATATCATTATAAGAAAATTAATATGTTTAAAAATATGTTAAAATGCTTTTTTCCCCCTGTCTTTTATGAGATATACTAACTGCATTAATTACACGAATGAGTAATAATACAAAACGCAAACTACTTAAGCCAATGATGTTTCCGTCACTTGTGATAATATTAGTAAACCATTAAGATACAGAGGAGTTTTTTTTTGCTATGTTTCGGATTAGATGTTAGGTATAATGTTTTTCTTATTGAATGCAGTTCTATTTCTTATATTAGCTAAAGGCGACGTCTTCATCGGATCAGTGATTTGCAGGCGAAATTCATTTTAAATGGGCAAATGGAGAGCCCCTCTTGCAGGCAATGAACTGGACGTGGAATGACGGGCACTGTGTAAGCTACGGAAAGTCTGGACTTCGGCTACAGTCCTGTGATATACCTTGCCATTTTGTATGCGAGCTCAAAACGAGTAGGGCCTTCTTTGTATTAGGTTTAAAAAATTAAAATTTTAAAATTTGGATTTCTTTTACAGCACGCATATTGGAGTATCCGAGTGAGAATCCCTTTTGTTTAAATAGAAAGGAAGTCAGGCAAATTTACTCTGCCTTCAAATCACTGAAAACACTCAATTTATTTTATATACATTGGAAATCAAGGAACGAGTTTGCTTTGATTACTTATTCATATTAGGCCAAGGAACGAGTAAGTTTTAATCATTTTATTCAATTTACGCCAAATAGATTTTTGTTTGCCGGGTTACTTCTACTTGGAGGAGGCCAATGCCTGCTATACTTTTCCTAACAAAACAATGGACTATCCATCTGCAAAAAGTTACTGCGAAAAACAAAACCCCCGTCGACATTCCAGACTAGGATCCATCAACACTGAAGCGATTACTCGAGAGTTAAAAGGTAAATTATACAATTAGTGAGCATCATCTTTGATTCCAAAAAATCAACCATACCTTTTTTGTGGTCCGAAATCGGAATCTTCATATCGATACTTCTATATGACAAATAAGAAATAAAAACACTCTCAATTCTTGAACTCAAAATAAAAAACTACCAAAGCACAATTTCTATTTTTATGAAGTTTCAAAGCTGAGAAAAGATTAACATATTAAAAGAAATAAACTAATAATCAGTGGGATTCTAAGAAAGAGTGGCCGGTCCAAAGAGTAAGAAATTTAGCTCATTTTTGAGCTATCAATTTTATGACTATCCTCGAGGTTATATAATTTGATCCATCAATCGGTCGCTTTATTGTTAATCCAAATCCTTGTGACGTAACAGACTCTTATTGTGACGCAAAGCTTGGACTACTAATTTATATTCGGTATTTCCTTAGATCGTCAGTACCAGCAGTAGATTTTCACAACAGAAACAAAACATTTATTTTGTTTAAACTCCCAAATACAGCTACTGATTGCATCAATTCTTGTGATCGGTAGCGTTGGATTTAAAGTGAGTACAAACCTCTCTTATATCAAAACCTTGATTTCTGGTGAATTAATTGTAAACAACGAGAAGTCCAACTTCTTTGGACAACGTCCAGCACATCTTGCTCAGAAATATCAATACCCACGGTAGATTTTTCCCTTCCGACCCCTACTTTGAGGATTTACGAGTGCATTTCAAATAGACTCTTTTCAACCATGACGTTGGCCTCTTGATTCTAGGTAAATTTGATCAAAAACTGTATTTTAATGGACTCAGCGATTTGGAGAAGACTGGCAATTACTCCTGGGCGAATGGAAAACCTCTCACAGAGTTTGATTGGGAGAGGCCTTCTGGATCTGCGCCAGACTGTCTACTGAGGAACTTGAAGGGTGATATGGCTCACGGGAACTGTAGCATGACATACCCTTTTCTATGTGAAACTATACCAGGTAAGCGAACAGAAGAAATGATCGACTCTCTCGAGAGGAAAATAAATATTGAGTAACCTTATTGAAAAGAGTGTGGAAGGTGCAATGAACAATATTTAATGCTTATTCGTATCGATACAGATGACAGCCACTGAAATTCCGTTACATCAGAAAGACAAAAAACTCTTTAAGAATACCTTCAGGAATTCGTCCTCCAGAGCTAAAGCAGATACCAGCAATTCTTAGGAATTGTAACATTGTTCACTACCTGTTTGGGTTCCCGAGGTAGAATGGGTAAACAACATGGTTGTTAAAGTGGTTGTGTGTTCTAGGGAATGGGCTAAGATCGTTAATTCGATTCCACCTTGGACTCAAGACTCGACTTCAATTCGTACTCTTGGATCCTACCCTCAAACAAACAAACCTTCAAGAATTTTGATAAGCAAGTCAAAGCCGATAAAGTAGTATTAAAATGGCAAAAAAATCAGATGCATCTACAAATGATTGCTATAATATATTATTATTTAAAACTGTATAGTTTGTTAACAACTCTTATTCTTAATATGTTTTTTAAACATTTAAATATATGTTTAATATTTTAAATCCAACCGATTTTTTTTGCTGTAACAAATAACTTTTGATTTACACTGAAAGCATTACAACTTCCCATTGTTAGTAATAAAAATCTTAGATATTATTTTGTTTCTTGTCTTTTGAACTAATTTAAACCGAATGATAATAATAATAAGTAATTATGTTGTTGGTAAATCCCTTTAATTTAACCTAATTGAATGGGATGGAGAGGCTGCTTGAGAGTTTAAATTTGTTATTATTATTCTATGGAGAACTTGATATTTTATGAAGTTGATAAATTATGGATATATTTTTATATATGAGTTCAAGTATTTAATAACTCTGAAAAAAACCCTATAAGGTGTATCAAAAACAAATGTTCAAAAATCTAATTTGTTTATAAATATTTTAGCCTACTGCCAAAGTGGATTCGTCTACATCCCGGACGTAAACACGTGTCTCAATTATTCAACCAACGCAATGAACTTTTACGCGGCCAAACAGCGATGTAGAGAACTCAGTCCCCGTAAAAGTTCTCATATGGTGGTGATCAAGGAATCAGCATTAAACAAAGCCTTATTCGGTCAGTTTCTTTAAAAATACAATTAAATGCACTCATCTGAGAGTTTAGTTAGGTTAAAGAATACCCAAATATCTATTGGCAATGAAATTCGGAAGTAAATCTATATGCAAATTCGGTCTATTATTTTACACATATATTTTATGTCATTTTTTTTTACTTTTCTTTTATTGCTGTTTTTTTTGGCCGATTTTTAAATTAGTCAGACATTCCTTGATATTTTATAAAAGATTTCTCCTTTGTTAATATAAATATAGTAATAGTAATATAAATATATATCTTGTAAAGATAATATATAGTTATAATTCTATTCTGTGAAAATAAAATACAATGAAAGTAATATATTAACAATACAGACAACATATATACATATATTTCATATGGACCATTACCTAAAACGTAAAAAAAATATTTATAGTTAAAAATTACTATAACTAAAGGTATTGATATTATACCAAATTTATAAGATATATTAGCCTTCCATAACCACCGGCCATGCAAAATACATGTTCATCTTAATTGTCAGTTTCTTATTCAAATCCAACATTCGGTAAGTCAGTAACTTCAAATGACTCAGGTCTTCCAGTCCTCCCTTCATATTAAATTTTCACCAATACAGGCTGTTGTGACAAAAATCGAGGCTTTATTTTAGAAAAGGCATTCAAAAGAATGCCTCTACAAAATCCCAGGGAAGTTCGTACGATAACCATAGTCGTCAAGTATTTTTTTAAACTTAGGAAAGCATTGGCAGATCAGTGCACCAGTCTGACCGATGACCATGTATGTGACATTTTGATTCGCTAAAGAAATCATTCCATATAAGCCTGCAACTCTCGTATTGAAATATTATGTATTTTATGGTTAATTAGTCACACAATTGTTACTATTATATATATAATCGGTATGAACAATAAGTGTATAATGTCTAAATAATGTATATATAAAACAAAAAATCTTTAAATCGTAAAAGAAAATACCGGTCCAGGTGGAAGAATTTCGGGCAATTATAATATCAACCGCTGCAAGATATTCGGCTTTTAATATCAAAATTCCAAACAAGGACTATTCATCGTGGGAATATGCGGGAAATATAATAAAGTATTATCCCTCCAAACACTACAAGAATTTTCAACGCTGGCTATTACGAATACACAAAAAAGTTTTTAAGGAAGTAAATATTCTGAATTAGTCTTTTTTAATACAAAATGCTTTATTGTTTTGAAATTTTATTTATATAAAATTAAAAAGTATGTTTTATGTGATTTTGTTGTTTGTTTAATATTTGTTTGTTCATGTTTTTTTAATTATAGTTGTGATACATTGTTAGGAATTTTGTTGGACTTTTGTTTAGAGTATTAATTTTAATCTATAATGTTTAATTATATATATTGTTTTATATAACTACTCTGAATAAATAAAGTCAAATAAAAATAAAAATACTTGCAATTCATTTCTTCCCCTACTTTTGTATTCTTTTTTTCCAGATATTTGGGATTTAAAAGCTATTTTTCATTCCAGACATTGCAGGCCCGGAGATGTTTTTATTGGGCTGGCCTGGAAATATGCGGACGAGCTGGTATGGGACAATGGAGAGGAGTACAGCCCCTTGGAAGGCAAGCCCTTTATGGAGAGCTCCGTTAATACGAGCGTGACTCCAGACGTGAAGCAGTGCTTTGGGCGTCACCCCAATAAGCCCCTAATATGGACCACTATACCCTGCAACTCAAAGCATTCTTTCTTCTGTCAAATAGAACCAAGCAAGTATTTTATATTATATATTTTTTTTGTCAGAATCGAACATAATGAGGAAAATAATAGAACATCATCATACAGCAATATTTATCACTTTAAGTTAGTATAACTCCTATAGAAACTAATTAATTACATTTTAATAATGTATTATCATCCTAAATTACATATTATAATGGAGAAGCTAGGATGTACCTCGGACTGCACAACGCTCACGGACTGCGTACGATTAAAGGTCTAAAGGAAAAAGGAAAAGAATAAACTTTATATACATTCATAGTTGTATATTGCATAAAAAACATTCATCTATGACAAGTTATTATTTATTTTTGAAGTATTTACATAAATTTTGAAAAGTATTTATAATTTAATACAAAAATATAATTTATTTTTATTTGTTTTATTTTTTCATTGAAGATTGAAGCTTCATGATCTTCTTTTGAATTTTGTCTTGATGATCACCACCCCTTTTTTTGCTGTTATGGATGGTGTCGTTGATCTCGCTGACGTGATTCTTGGACATGCAATTGAAAAATCTGGAGAAGATGTCTGGAAGGAGGCTGGAAAATGAGTGTTCGTTAGTGCACTTCATGGCAAGGAGATACTTGTCCTCCTGCACTAACAATATTTCCATCAAGGCTGCCACAAAGCTCTTTTGGGGGTTCTTGAATCTCATGAAGAGCTGCCTTAATTCTTGATTCTCCATGATTTGTCCATAGAATGTCTATGCCGTCATGCACGAGATGAAAACGGCATCTGAGGGGTAGGTGAGGCCTCCTCTTGTGACAAGGCTAATGAGATCATCCTTTGTAGATTTGATGCTTAAGTCTTTAGACTCCTGATCCACGCCGACGTCGAAGGTGATTCTTGGAACAGTTTTCCCTTTTGATACAATCTCCTGGCAGGCCTGACACTTGGTGGACTTCACCAACTTTTGAGCGACATAGCCAGCAACATAGAAGACTGCACCCTCATCTCCTTCGTCACTGGGGATGCAGCTGCCCTCAAAGACCTCCATTGCAGCTAGCAGGGCACTAGTATCGTTTTCCACTTCTCCCTCGGAGGAGGCACTTAGAACGTTTTTGGCTTCTTTTAGGGTGAAAGAGGAGAGCCTAATGAGTGAGTTGAGCCTGATTTTTTTCTCTGCTTCTAAAATCTGGCGGACACTCACGTAATAGTTTGACCCTCCAAGCATCCTGTAGTCGCCAAAGCGCTTCTCGATAGGGTCAGAGCATATCTTGCCCGTCAGAACATAGTCCATTCCTTCCTTTTCAAGCAGATGGACGATTAACTTCGGCATTGCTTTGCTTGTCTGGATGGCACACAAGAAAGTCTCTTTGCTTAAGCCAAGGGTCTTCTGCTTCTCCCACTTCTCAAGCCACTCAGCAAAGTTTTCCAAAAACTTGAGCTGCACGGAGTCACTTGTTCGGATCGGATCCTTCGACCAGTCCCTTTTCCTCATGCCGGTGAAGGTGGTCTTGACATTGAGTACGTTAAACCAATTTCTTATTGTCTGAAGAAAATGGGCTGTCCCCATCCACTCCGGGTGATCTTTACTGTAGTACTGCAGCCCAGCGATTGTAGAAGGATGGAAGAAACGGTCTGCAAGCTCTACGCTCATGCACTCGATCGGTCTGGGATTGAGGACTTTGGCTGTCAGCTTGTGAGCCACCTTGATCGGCTTGCCTAGCTCCAACTCATATAAACTCTTTACATGGGCAAAGCTGGCATTCATCCGTATCCCTTGGAAGTCTGGACAGTCGAAGTGCTTCCTCCGCAAAAGGTTGGTGAAAAAATTCTTAAATAAGTGTACCACGTCGAAGAGGAGGAACATGGATTGTCCACCGGCCTCCTCATTTGAGATGGACACCTTAAGTCGGCCATCACAAAGCATCTCAGAGTAGAAGCGACGATTCACAGAGTGTCCATCGCAGATTGAAGTTATTACTAAGAAGCCAGCCTCCGTGGCTGCCCGAAGTGCAACTCTGTGAAGATGAGCCAAAAGTTCTGCATTTAGTTTGACCACTGGGTTTAGCCCCACGACATCCTTGTACTTCCCGCAAATGCTTGTGATGAGGAAGGCCAATACAGTCTTTGTTGGCTCCATCTTCTCAAACCCAAAGAAGGTGCCGTTAGAGTACTCAACCCTCTTGGCCGTGGCCACCTCATCTACCAGGAGAGCCACTATTTTCTCCCGTTCATTTAGCTTTCCAGCCCTAGCCTTTAGGTAAGCCTTGGTTCCCTCACTGACTCCACTCTCCACCGAAAATGCTCTGCTCAAACGGTTGAGATGAGAAGAGCTTGGCAGAGTGAGGAACCCATCATGGAGAATCATCCTGTAGAGAGATGGTGATGTGTTCTCCCACAGACATGCCACTGCCAACAAGGTGGGCGAGTACCTCCTTGCATTTTCCTTCTTTTTCAGTAGCTTCAGCTGCTCCATCAAGAATGCAACCTTCTTCTTCGTCTCTTCAGAGCAACCTTCTTGAACTAGAGTTCCTTCGAGAAGTTGGTAGCATTGTTCATAGGTATCGACCTCGGTCCTTTGGTTGTCGGGTTTGTTCCTTGCATGGGCAATGAGGTTGATCAGCTGCCCAGTGCTGGAGAGCTTATCGTCCCTGATGATGTGTAAAAGCGATCCCCGGGAGGAGATTACTTGGCCGATCCATACTTGGAAGGTGAGGTCGTGGAAGATCTCAATGGTGAAGATCATCTGAGGAGGGTGGTCATTGTCAGAGAAGGCCAGTTGATAGATGAGCAGCGCATTGTTCTTTTTAGTAACAATGACATCAGGAAAGCAGGAGAGATCAATCCGTCCCATTACTTCATCCACTGAAGAGAACTTCTCTCCATCAAGAAAGGCAGCTGCTTCCTTTTCATGCCTCTGAAATGTCTTGTCATTCCGATTCTGGCTGCTGTTATCACCTCTTGGCTTCGGCTTAGACTTGGTGTAGTACGATGGGAGGTTGGGGAAGACTGTAGGCACGGCCTCCTTGACCAGTCGCCGTGAGACGAGGCTGTTGTCCTTCCTATTCCTCTTCCGGCGTGGGTTGGAGTCTGAGGATTCTACTTTGAAATCACTGGGCAAAAAATGCAGGCTGCAGATAACAGAGTTTTTGCTAGGCTCGAAATGCTCCCTGCGAATGGCTAGCTTCCAGGCCTGTCTCAGGTCCGGATCTGCAGGAAAGTAGTGTTGAGAGATGTTGGGGTCCTTCTGGTCATCGTGCCCTGTTCTGCAGAGAGGGACGCAGCACTTATTTACCATATTGGAAGTCAAATACCTTAAATGAATAAAAAAAATATTATAATAAACCATAAAGATTTTTACAAGAACAATTACCAAGGCTAGGATGGGGTCCAAACGATGTAGAGATCACTTTTTGTTAAAAAGGATCCGTGATTTCTTCCTGAGTCGTCGTTGAGTGAGCACGTTTTCTCTTCTACTAATATAATGTATTTTTCTTCTCTTATCACACGTGGCCTTTAATGGTACGCTTAAAAAAAAACACCCTCTAAGTGCGCAGTCCGTGAGCGTAGTGCAGTCCGAGGATGTACAAATATATAAATAATATATAAACAAATGCTGAATAAGAAAGGATAGCCAAGGATCCGAGATTTATGATTTGAGTTTTAACAATCTTAAATCAGAATGGACCAAAGTTGGGGTCAGTTATTTATGGTGTCCAGTAATTTTATCACGCGTAAATTTGTCGTGGACCTCTTTATAGCCGCTATTTTGTCGTGGGTATTTACCTCGCTTGCTCTTTTATAGTCAGTCAATTTCCTCGTTCTATTTTTTCTCGTGGGTATTTTGTCACGAAGCTTTTTTGTTGTGGAAGCATTTACATCGGTCTTCTTTTTCTCGTGGTTTTTTTTGTCACCAAGCTTTTTGAAGTGAAGCATTTTCCGCACTATTTATTTTTTTACTTTGTAGATCTAATCTAGCGTGCTTAGTCGGGGGTCTCATGGGGTTTAAATCTACACTAGCCCGCTAGATCAGGTCTACAAAAATACCCACGAGAAAAAAAAAACGAGGGAATTGACTGACTCTAAAAGAGCAAGCGAGGTAAATACCCACGACAAAAACGGCTGTAAATAGGTCCGTGACCAATTTACGAGCGATGAAATTACAGTAAACCGTTATTTATGCGTCATTTCAGGTTCAGGCAATATGTTTTAAATGGTTAAATCTCTCTAAGGATTGAATCACATTAATCCACTACGAGTTAACTTTTTTATCTCTTCAAAGGCATGTGTTATAATACACACATACATATATGGTTTTATCGAAGCAAATACAAATTTGATATCGAATACTATGTAAATACACTTGGAATGCATTCAATAATAACACACTCAATGCTCATACATTGTACATATATATATGCCATAAATCTCAATAAAAGGGAATCAAAATGCACCCAGCACAAACGGTATAACTTTCAAGTTTATTAGGTCTTTCTAATGATGTCAAATATGCATTTCCTGATGCTGTCTTGTTCATAAATTACAACAAAAGCGAGAATAATGAATATAATATATATATATATATATTAGGGTTGTTCTTATTTTTCAAAAGTTTGAAATGTTAGCAACATTGTGGATTTTCTGTTTCTTGGTGATAAAAGAAGACGACATACAAAGTTTGAACAAAATCAGTCAACATTACGAGGTCGCACAACGAGGTCAAAGTTTTAAAAATTTAGTAAAAATATAGTTTCCGCAAATTTCTTCAAAATGGTGGACGTTACAGACTTCAATATAATTATTAATTTAAAGGAAATCTAATTTACTACCAGACGTATGTTTGATGTTTTTTAATAAAACAAAGTTTTCAGTAAAAACAAAGAAAAAAATGGAGTGTGTATTGTTAGCTTATTTCATAGCTTTTTTGTATCAATTAACTTCACTCGCCTGTAGAAGATGACTTGTTCGCTTCAGAGTAAAATAGTACTTTTAAGTTTAGTAAAACTTTAGATGATAAATCCAAAAATGACCTTGGTTGCATTCTATCAATTCAGAATTCAGTACAATCTGAGTTTACATCATATGATTCAGAGCCTGTATTGACCTATAAGAAATCGATTATGAAAAAAATAAAAATAATGTGTTTCTTAGATTTGCGTCAAGGTATCCTCTCAAAATTTTACTTTGTCTCTGACGCATTTATAATCCATTATATGCGTCATTTTGTACGCGAGATAGGCTTTTTTAATGTACATATAACTCTCTACTTATTAAATGACATGATTTAGTATACCAAAATATTAAAGCTGGTTAACCAAGCTTTCATTTGATATGTTTGGTGTTCTAAAAATCGCTATACTTTAAGAGATATAAGCAAATACATTTTTCACCAAAAATTGATCTTTTGATATGAGAATATACAATTACCATCTGGTAACTGCTGTTAGTGTTACCTGGATAGGAAGAAAAAAGAAGGGAGAAGTGAGGCAAAATACTCCCTCCTTCTCTTTCTATCCAGGTAACACTAACAGCAGTTACCAGATGGTAATCGTTACTCCTTTTGTATATATATATATACATCGTATATATATAATATGTAGGAAATCACTCTAAGACGTCTGAGAAGGAACTGATTTATTTTCACTGCTACGTCATGTACAGCTGACGAGGGAGAGTAACATGGAAGCTGCTACAGTACTCCCCCCTAAATTCCCACGTAAATATTTGAAACAAAAGATTTGTACAAAAAAAAAATCCCTAAAACTTTCTAAATGAGGGAAGAATGTCCCTAATGCCGAAAGCCGGCTTCAACCGATCAATTGACACGTGATCAGTGCGGTGTCCGAAGTCCAATTCGAAAACACGGTCAAACTTCTTCAAACCTTGAAGGGTCCAAGGTACGTTGGAGATAGTGAAGCCGGATGGGATATTCTTCACGAATACAAACTCCGCTTTTTTAATTTATCCACAGCAGAGAGAACCTCGAAGACGTCTCTGGAATAACCCTCGGAGGAGAGTGCTTGAGATCCTGCAAACGCTCAAATAATTTTTTATCCGGCAAACGCTCTCCTTCGTTCATCAAGGTAAGCGGGAGTCTTGGAGCTTCTCCCAATAGAGATGAAGAGGAGAGAATTCAGAGCCCGGAATACAGAGAGTGGACGAACGAAGGCCCAAAAGAACAAAAGGCAACGCCTTCACCCATGATTCACCTTCTTGAAGACCTCAAGGGAGGTTTTCAAGGTGCGGTGAAATCTCTCAATTATCCCGTTGGACTCAGGGTGATAGGATGTCGTGAATAGGTTTTTGACTCCCAAAGTTGACCCAAGTGTCCCCAAAGCGATCCTGTGAATTGCAGGCCTCTATCAGAGTGAATGGTTTGCGGAACTCCAAATCTGGCCACCCATCCGGAGAAAAAATTATGACAATGGTTTCCGCCCGTGTATCCTGAAGAGGAATGGCTTCGATCCACCTTGTAGCTCTGTCCAAGATCGTTAAAAGGTATCTAAATCACAGAATCCAAGTATCGTTACTGGGTTTCTTTTTAGGGACGGTCCAACAAGAATGATTACTTGGAAGAGACTTATCCTCCCTAAAAAGTATGGAGGACTTGGATTGATCGATTTCGGAACCTTCTGGATATAATCATATTCTCGTGGTTCAAACGATCGCTTGACTCTGAACAGTGTGGTCAGGGATTCTAGAGCAAAAAATGGGTGAAATCTTTGGATTGTCTCGAGATGATGTGAGAGGTAGGGGACCACACAAAGTAATTGAATCCTCAAAATTTATAAGTGAATTTTGGCGTCAATGCTTCCAGTCTAACATTGAAATTTCTAACATAGTTCTCGCTAAAATGAACTGGCAGGAACCAACAAAAGATAATAAAAGATTGACTTTTTTGGTATCGACTTCGATTAAAAGGAAAATTGAATTTCTGGGTGAAATCTTTAATGATAACAATGACTTCGTTCCTAATGAAGTCCTTGAAAGGGAAAGGTCGTGCGAGAAATTGATTTTAAAAAGAGGTTAGTAGGCCCAAGGGACTGTTTTTTTTAATTATTTAAAAAATATAAAAAATTCCAACATACGAGAACTGTTGGTAAAAGAAAATGATAGGTCTTTGTACACAAAACAAATTGAAAGGAAAATAGATAGATTAGGTCTTAAATATTCATGGAAAGATGCTCTGAAGTGCCTAAAAAATAAATACTTTGATTTTACATTATTTTGGTTTAAATATCGCGTTATAACAAATACTCTTTCGTTGGGAAGCATTTTTGGGGGGACTGAGGTAGAGAGAGTGTGTTTTTTTTTGCAAAGGTTCAATGGAAACTTCGAGACATTTTCTAATAGAGTGCCCAGAATTAAAGAGCATTTGGATTGTTCTAATTGAGGAATTGTTTTTTAAGTTTGGAATTGTTTTAAGGTAAAAGATTTTAGTTATATTTATGTGGGACCTTTCCAAGAAAAAGTTAATTTTATTGTAGCAAAGATACAAAATATCTTATACAAATTCCGAAGTACACGAACACCCCTCCCAGAAAATTTTCAATTATTTGTCAAGGACATTTTTGGAGGGATTATCTGCTGATATTTCCTTACCCACAAACGTTGACCTCAGGTCAGTGGAATCTGTTTTGGGTTTTTTATTTTTTGATATATTTATTGTTGAATGATTTGTTGAGTGTTTTTTTTAAATGAATAAACTTGTTGTACGCGTGTACAAAAAAAAAAAAAAAAAAAAAAACTCCGCTTTTTTTAATTTATTCACAGCAGAGAGGAACCTCGAAGACGTCTCTGGAATAACCCTCGGAGGAGAGTGCTTGAGATCCTGCAAACGCTCAAATAATTTTTTATCCGGCAAACGCTCTCCTTCGTTCATCAAGGTAAGCGGGAGTCTTGGAGCTTCTCCCAATAGGAGATGAAGAGGAGAGAATTCAGAGCCCGGAATACAGGGAGTGGACGAACGAAGGCCCAAAAGAACAAAAGGCAACGCCTTCACCCATGATTCACCTTCTTGAGAGATACCTCAAGGGAGGTTTTCAAGGTGCGGTGAAATCTCTCAATTATCCCGTTGGACTCAGGGTGATAAGATGTCGTGAATAAGTTTTTGACTCCCAAAAGTTGACCCAAGTGTCCCCAAAGCGATCCTGTGAATTGCGGGCCTCTATCAGAGTGAATGGTTTGCGGAACTCCAAATCTGGCCACCCATCCGGAGAAAAAATTAGTGACAATGGTTTCCGCCCGTGTATCCTGAAGAGGAATGGCTTCGATCCACCTTGTAGCTCTGTCCAAGATCGTTAAAAGGTATCTAAATCCATTGGAAAGTGGTAAGGGGCCCACCAAATCCACATGGACGACAGAAAACCTCTTTGGATTCTTTACAAACGGGGTGGGGCCTGCTGGTCGCGGATGAGTTGTCACTTTATTCCTTTGGCAAGGCACGCAGCCTTCTGTCCATGCTTTCACGTCCGCCCTAAGATTTGGCCAGGCAAATGACTTCGAAATTTGGCGAAGCGTTCCCTTGAAGCCGGGGTGCGAAAGATTATGCGCCAAAGAAAAAATCTTACGGCGAAGTTCTTCTGTGGGGACAACCGCTCTAAAACACTCCCCTTCTCCGAAACCCACAAGTACTGAAGACCCAAAAGCCTTTGTAGAGAAGTGTTTGGACCTAAAATCCAAACTTCGAGGATCAACTTGACTTTGTGCCGCCATTATTTCCTGAAGAAGAGGGAATGAATCCGCCTGAATTGGGGTGATGAGCCTCGACAGAGTGTCCGCAACGAAGTTGGAGCGCCCTGATTTATGGACTATTTTGCAATGAAACTCGGAAATGAACAAAAATGCACGGTGCTGACGCGCTGTCCATGAAGGGTTCCTCGACTCCAAAGCTGTAGTTAGAGGTTTGTGATCCGAAAAAACCGTGAATTCCACTCCCTCGAGCGACCATCTAAAGTGAGCAATTGCTTCCTTCACCGCCAGAAGCTCACGATCAAACGCTGAATAGTTCTTTTGGGCTGCATTGAACGATTTCGACCAAAAGGCCAAAGGTGCCCAAGATCCATTTTCGAACTGCTCTAGGGAAGCGCCCATGCCAGAGAGCGAGGCATCCGTAGTTAAAGCTAATGGGGTTTCCTTACGACGAAACACAAGCAAAGTTTTCCTCGCGAGGGCCGCTTTGATTCCCTCAAAAGCACTTGAATGCTCCTCAGTCCAAATAAACCTAGCATTTTTTCGAAGCAGAATATGTAGTTTTCCAAACCAGGGACAAATCTCGCGTAGTACTGCACCATCCCTAGGAATGCTTGAAGCTCCTTTTTGCACTTTGGAGGAGCTAGTTTTTGAATAGCTTCAACCCTGTTAGACAACGGAGAGATTCCCGCAGCGCTAATGTGATGACCAAGGAACTTCATGGATGACTTGGCCCACTCACACTTATCCTCCGAGAGACGGAGGCCTGCCCCTTGAAGCTTGTAGAGTACGCAGGTCAGTGTCTTGTGATGCTCCTTGAGAGACTTTGAAGCAATGAGCCGTCTAGAAGGACTGTGCAGCGTTCTTAAGTCCAAAAGGCATGCGCATCAAGTACCGAAGAGACCCATCGGAGTAATAATGGCAGTTTTTGGGACATCCTCCTTCTTAACGGGTATTTGATGGTAGGCCTTACGCAGATCTAGCTTCGTGAAGATCGTGGATCCACCCAAGTCTTGAGAGAAGTCCCTTATATTAGGAAGTGGGTACCGGTCGAGCTCTGACATACGGTTTAGACGGCGGAAGTCTCCACAGAGCCGATATCCTCCCGAGGGTTTTTCCACGATGTGTACAGCGGAGGAGTAAGGGGAAGAAGAAGGTCGTAGGATGCCTGACTTGAGCAGCTGCCTGATTTCGGCCTTGAGAAAGGCGAGCTTGGGTCCGCTGAGTCTCCTCGCCTTGGCAAAGCAAGGGGCTCCGGATGTTATAATGGGATGGACCACGGAGTGACGCATGGGAGCACGGGTATCCAAATCCGAAAAGAGGGAAGGGAACTCCTGCACGAAACACGAGGGTTCCAAAGCCATTTTCCTGGAAGGGGAAGAAGGAAGAGAGGAAGAGCGCTCTCCAGATATCACATGACTCACCCGGTGAAAGAGGCATTTGTTGGCAAGGTCAACACTAAAGTTGAATGCCTTTAAAAAATCCACTCCGAGAATGGGGGAGGCGTCCCTGACCACGAAGAACTCCCATGCGAATCGGACCCCATCCAACACGAATTTGAAAGTAGTAGTGCCCAAGGGAATTACCCGTTGTCCACCAAAGCCACAAGGGGGAAACGACTCACTCCTCTTTATGTGGCCAGCAAGAGTAGGGGGTAAATAGAGACTTGAGCCCCGGAGTCTATCAGAAAGGAGATGTTTTTTCTAGAATCAGTGACGTAAACCAAATCTCCTTTATTGTTTTTACCCTCAGCTCGGCAGAGCTGAGGATTACAAGTTTTTTGAAAGGAGACAATAAAAAGGACAGGCTGGACCCTTGCAGGTGCGTGCAGATCAAGGAATACTAGAAACTAACTGGAAAGGAAAGGGAAAATTGTAGCTTCCAACTTAAGGCTATGATACGAAGATTAAGATAGCAATAAATTAAAAGTTTTATACGTATTTTCTTAACTAATTGAGTCATTTTAACTTCAATAATTCATAATTCAACGATCAAACAAGTAGCTATTATATTTAACAAAAATTAATAACGAGTGTGATACATATTTTAATACTTTTTATTTATCAACAATAGTTTCCACAATAGTAAATATAATATTATTTAGATACGATACTTAGTTTAACAGTTACAAACAAGTAATTCAAGATTATAAGTTTACATTGTAAAATAGACTGTAATTAAGAATTATTTCTTTTCAAATTACATTTCATATCTGACGATCTTTGATTCTCTGAAACTACACTGCCTCATTAAACTTATAGTTTTGGAGGTGCCATGAGTTTCAAATCGGAGGATCTTGACGACGTTACAGCGGGGCTGAGGGCGGCTCCGGTTCGGCTTGAGGTTGAGCCAGACTATTTTCATCCACGGAAAGATAAGATTCCGCCACAGCGACCCCGATAGTATTTGCCTCTTCCGCCCCTATTACAATATGAATAATTTATAAGACATATAGGTGATATTAAATTTAACGTCATAGCGTAACTCTATCCTGTTTTATCACTACCTTAACATTATTTAATTAAAAACAGATGATGCAATTTGCATTTCATTACAAAAAAACAAAGTCAAAAACAGAATATAAGCTACGTATAGCTACGATACTATTAAAATTGGACAACAATACACTCAACATATTTAATGTTTAGTTAATACTTATTTACTTATTTACTGTCTTGATATTGTAATAAAGTAAAAATCTATATCATAAAATAAAATAGTTATGATTAATATTATATATATATCTTTTAAATCATTCATATTTTAAATTGCTTTATAATAAAAATGGTACTTTTATTTTAGATGAATAATTAGAAACTCTTATAAAAATAGTTAGAAACTCTTACTTTGACTTGGACATCCATCCACCAATAGACTCGATGCTCGAGCTAAAATACGGAAAATCCCCAGTCTTCTTCGCTATTTAGAAACGCAGCGTATTCCTTATCCTCCAAATAACTCAACCGTTGGTTCAAAAAACTCTGGTAAATTGGGATAAGTTCTTCCTCGTAGCTCTTGTATCAAAGCTCCTTCATATGAACAATGTCCATTATTTCACCCTTGGAGCAAGGCAGCTTAATAGCCATTTCACGGTAGCAGTCCACGGGAAGGGCAGCATAGCAGTTTTGGATGGGCTTCTCTGGTTGGACCTCATAGGCCAAATTCTGTCTGTTGAAGGAGGAGAGAAACCATTTTAGAGACTTCATTTTTAGATGATGTAGAATGTGCGTTCGGACGCGGGCCGTCGCAGTGGCCGTTAGTGCAATAAAAGGGACTTGGGGGAAATCCCTTTGGAGCTTATCAAGAAACTAGTAGTCCGGGTGAAGGTCGTGTCCCCACTGAGACACATAGTTGGCCCCATCAATAACGAATCGCTTGAGGGGATTCCGCAAATAAAGGCTTCAAAAGACTGTATTGAGCTTCTGAGAGGCAGATACCTTCTCGGGAGTCATGTAGAGAAGTGTGATTTTGGGTGTGAGGAGACAGAACTTTTCGTATGTTTTCCGCTGCCGGCCATAGTCGTCCCCGATAAGATGATCTGCAGGGATTCCCAGATCGTCGAGCTTTGTGAATTTATCATATATGAGGGATGCCAGGAGGGATAGGACTACAGTGACTCCGCCTTGGACCGCAGTTGGTAACTGATAGCAGCGACTCTTTCCGCCTCCGTGGGCATAAAAGCAGATGTGGCATTGTTCAAGAGGGCCGCATTAATGGCTGACAGATGATTGGGGCGAAAGCTGTGGATATCAATGACTCTTGAGCTTCACAAAGAGATCGTCCGAGAAAGAGTAGTCCCTCTTTGGCATATTATTATATCCCTGTTTAAAACAGAAGCAGAGCACTTTGAAACACAGAATATAAAGAACTTAAAATAACACTACACAACCACGTTTTTTGAAATAAATATTACGACTGATAATGATGGCCTTACTTGTGCATAAAGGGCGTGCCCGTTTATGACGTCATCCTTCCAGTTAGCTTCTAGTATTCCTTGGTGGCAGATGTACCATAACTTGAGTGTTGTCTGCATACACTCCTCTTTTTCCTCTCTATCCTGACTCCTTTTTTCAAAAGTAGAGCCGCCTCTTTCCCAGCCCCCAGTACAGAGAACTGGGCTGAGAATAGGAAGAAGGGATGAAGGGCCAGCGCTGGAGCACTCCTTCAAAGTCTCACACTGCGCAGCAAGAGAATCTTGTCGATGTGCACTTGAGCGCGCGCCATAGGTCTGTAGGAGACGGGAACAGAGCGGATAAGTAGCTCTTTAATAAGACAGGTTCTTAAATCAGGCACAAACTCAGGATCCAATAAGCGATCCACGTTCAATAGAATGTCCTTAGCAGATAAGGAGTCCTGCATGAACAGATCCACCACTTCTTAACTCGATTTTGAGGAGAAGCACCATAAACTTTGAGTACTCCTTGCTAAGGTCCTCGAAGGAGCCAGACAATGCTCCCATAGGGATGATCCTAATAACCCGGATGGGAGAACTGCCATCACGGAGTTAATCTTATCATAGTCTAGAGAAATGCGATTTCCATTAAAAATAAAATTTATCTTCAGAAACCAGGTTTCTGGGTCCTCTTCATCGAAGTCCGGAAGGCGGAAACTCGAGTACCTAAGAGGGTCCGAAGAGCAGTCAGCTCCTGAAGTAAAACCCGCCGAGGATGCCTTCGATTCGGGGCTTCTGAAGACTCTTGTCGCCGCGTAGAGGGCATTTCTTAGTCGGGGTCACCAATGTAGGAAATCACTCTAAGACGTCTGAGAAGGAACTGATTATTCATTCACTGCTACGTCATGTACAGCTGACGAGGGAGAGTAACATGGAAGCTGCTACATATCTATATATATATATAA
>CP045903.1:15141786-15152517 GCA_013387185.1 Caligus rogercresseyi | reverse complement strand
TTGGTTTGTTGTCAGCAGGATAACCAACAAAATAAGGAACGGATTCGGATAAAACTTTGTGGAGTTGTTGGATATGCCAAAAGGAACAAGTGATAAAATTTGGCATCTCTGAGTGCCGAATTAAGATGCAAAAAGAGCAAAATACTAATAAAATATTTCAAGTTAGCCTACTCTGCCAATATATGTCGCTGTGCTGGGAAATCAGGTGCCGGGAAGCGTCTTCTCTCGGAATTTCCTTCGAGGGGAACCCTCCCCCGTCCCTCTACGCCGCCCCAGTCGTGAAAAATCCGCCTCGAAAGGCTCATAAGACCACGTGACGGCGGAGGTTTGCACTCTCTGAGTGCATATATGCCTCTAGTTTAATGTTACAAACAAAAAAAATATGAAGTTTAGCTCAAGCTTATGAATGAATTTTATAATCTCTGTCAATGATAACAGCATATAAATACGAATCTTTCATAACGTATCCACCATAAAAAAAGTTTTTTTAAACATATTATTTTATTTTCGATTAAATTTTCTTAAAAGAGTAAAACTTTTTGATGAGCCATAATGATCAGTAGTGAGTTCATTAAGGTTCTTAGTCATGCATAATGAATCGTACAGCCTTTGATTTTAGATTCAACTTCCACGAAACGAATCATCCGAATAAATGATGAAGATTGACTTTATGATATATTATAAAACACCACTTCATTTATTATTTTTATATATATAGAAATTCGTGTTATAGAGATTTAATATAAAGGATGCTGAACTTAAAAGCATTTTTTAAACTGTACTTTGAAGATATGGAAAAACTTAAATAATAATAAATAAGCAGGCTTAACTAAGTAAAATTTTGCTTAGGGAATAACAAAAAAATTATGGAGTTAATGAATTAGTTACTTATTAATTAGATAATTTTGATACAAATACTCAAACATGATCACATTTTGGCATTTATTAAAATAAGTAAACTGAATAAGTATATCTTATTCTAAGAAGGGTAACTTCATTCAAAGCCTTGATTTTGATGTGCTAAGAATTTTTTTTTTAATACCCAATCTTATGATATATATATATATATCAGGAAAACGATCGGGTACCCGGACCAGGTCCGGTTGTTTTTTGAGCGTCCCGGCCCGGTGTATCTGTTTTTTTAGACACCAGCCGGGACTTCAATATTTTCTTTCGTTTGGCATTCATAATTTTTTTATAGAAAATAATTTCCAAAAAAAGTAGTGAGGACGTTTTTTTATAAATTAAATTAATATTATAAATATTATTAATAATAAAAAAAGTCATCACTGTTTTAGAATACTTTTTTGGAGATTCTTTTCTAGAAAACAAAGTCGTCACTTTTTTTAGAGATAAAAAACATATTAAGTCCCGGCCAGTTTTGGCCCAGCCCGGCTTGAAATTTTTTATGTCCCGGCGAAAAAAGGTGTCCCGGTCGTTACTGATATATATATAGATTAACCAAATAATTTTTTCCCTCAATTCCATCAAAACATATTTATACATATTCAAAATATGTATTTTATATATTTATGTTGTATAAATTTTATTTTGTGGTCCCTCGTAGACACCACACACACATATAGATAGATAATATATAAGATAATAAATAATATATATATCATTGCCAGAGGGAAGGGCTCAGAGTGATATCCGGAAATATACATAATGTATATTTATGTATATTTAAGTTTGAAAGTATTCGGGCTTTCACAATATTTATGGTCGTGTGAAGATTTTGAGGTGTAAAATATTATCTTAGGATAAAGGAACACAAAATTCTATTTTTTTTATTGAATATACTTCTTTAAATGTTCGATTGGATTTATAGATAAGGATAAAATAAGCATTATTGAACGTAGGATGTGAATATAGTTGTACTTTCTACGTATTCCATATTTTGTATTCAATGTGACGAGGATTTAAAGGGCATGTCAAATTGAAAAACAGTTATATCTTTCTCGCTCTCTCTCTCTCTGTATATATATATATATATATATATATATTAGAACATCGACTTTCTTATATGGGCGGATCGATATTTATTAAAAGATAAACTTTTCCAATTTAATGGTTGCTTATTGTTATTAATTAAAGTATTTAAGTATTTTAAAGTGGTCAGCAATAAATTTTTTAAGCTGCAGCGTATAATTGGAGAAGTAAGTATCTATTATCGACATCGAATGAGTAAGCATGGACTGGCCTGAGGACATAGTTTATTGAATTAATATCAATAGCAAAATAAAACATCTTTTCAAATTAAATGCCATAGATGGAGTCTAATGAAAAATATACTTTGTGTTCTTAAGAATGGTTCTCTTAGCTTGAGTAAATGCTCCATATCCACGAGTTAAAGGCTACTTCAATCATAATTTCCATTGATTTTGTATTTTGTATTGTCGCTATTTTTACTTTTAAACCCATCACATTTTAGAAAAAAATACGGCAGCCACGAGTAAAGTGATACTTTGTAGAATAATACCAACTGGTGATGGTCTTCTTTCAACCATTCACATTTCAAAAAGCCTTTTCTCTATACATAATTATGTTGCATACCAAAAGTACTCTACGTTTTTCCTTCACCATGACGTCACAGGGTGTTTATAGTCATTGTTTCTGCCCCCCTCCCCATTCATGTAGACTCTGACTACTGGCTTACGAATACATTCTTTCCTCTCTTGCGTCGTTTTTTAAATATTCAAGGTATATTGAAAAACCAACCATATTGACAATACTTTCAATTGACGGCGATTTTTAATGACGTCAACCCCGGCAGCGGAGGATTTTTTTGATATTCATCCCGTTTACTTCCGTTTAAAAATCTATTGCTTCGTATATATTTTTGATACGTCACAAATAATAATAATAACTGACGTTTCAGTAGTAATGCAAACATGAGATAAGTCAAGGAATACTAGATCTAGTATTCCTTGGATAAGCGGACTTGTATTTTATATTCTTTGTTCCATCGACATTAAATTATGTATTTTGTTTTAAATGGCCATCATTTTTTTGTGGGTATTTATTTCCTTCTTTTATTGAGTCTTTATGTATTCACTTATTATAAAGGTCAGTGGTCCCTTTTTGAAAACTCCAATAAATTTTAAGAAACCGCAAATGAATGAGTCTTAAGATTCTCCCTTCCTACCTGTTCATCCGAAGCATCCGGACAATCCACGTCTCCGTCACATCTCCAAGACTTCTTAACACAGTAGCCATCCCCGCAGGAAAACTCTGTTTTCTCATTGCAGTTTGTATTACACAAGAGCTCTCGTCACTCCCATCACCGCAGTCGTCTTCCTTGTCACAACCCAGAGATTCTGAATGCATTTTCCATTCTTACAAGTGAATTCATCCTGAATGCATGTGCGGTCTGGAAAAAAGAAGAAGAAACGATTAATATTTTTACTTATGTTGAGTATCGTAAAAATTTTTGTTAAATATATATGTATATTCGTGTTACTTTAGTTTTATTTATTTGCTACTTGATTGCATTGTTTGTTTGACTAACAAACGAACATAAGACGATATAAATCTTAAGTAAATAGAACATTAATAAAACATTTTCATTTTTGCAGTTATGATATCTTTTGCATGTATTTTATACGTCAGTCGCTGTAAAACTCTTTGTCTAGACTAACAAAAAAATGCCACAAACATAAACAATGGATATTTACCAAGTTAAATACTCTTAAAACGATATCCATTTTCATGTCATTTTGCATGTATTCCGACTTTTTTCTTAACTTTTATAACACGTCGAAAAATCGACGCTCAGTTCTAATGGGTTAAGATTACATATATTATTATGTTGATGTCATGACCATTGGCAAAAAATACGCGTGCGTTTCATTACAACTAATTGGTATTTTAGGCCTACATAATCAGAAGGATGAAAAATGTGGCTTAATTTGTTTCACAATGTAATTTTCATGAATGTTATATTTGTGTCCCCTTCCAAAATTATTTGAAACTCAAACATACAAAAAAAATTCAAATTAACTGAAGAACACCTTTAAATTTTATTTTTGATTAATTTTATTATATTTACGGATAAATTAATAAATTTATAATAAAGAAATAATGAAACGGCTTGCCATACCTTGACTTTTGGGTAAAGATATTTGCTACAACACTAGTCTATGAAAACACAAGGGAGATCGTGTGTGATTTTATCCGTCTGATAAAGCAGGAGATCTACCATTTCTGAATGGATTATGAGGAAGTATATAAAATACGCCCAAAAACAATATAAATATTTGTGCTTTTTATTTTATTCATTCTTTGTGTCTATATTTTACCTTTGTTAATTGTATTTGCAACATTGCCTTTTTTTTAAAGCTCCCTTATTTATTGAGATAAATACTGCATCTGGAGTACGTATAAGTTATATTGACGTATTTTATGCGTAATATGCGGCTGAGGGGAATTTATTTACAATAATGGCAATGTGTGATTGAAATATCATTAATTACACTGAGTAAATCAATTAAAGACGTTACAGAGAAAGAGAGGACATAAACAACTTGAGAAAGAAAGAAAAACTATATATATATACATATAATTGTCATCTGTCATTCAAAAGGTTAATGCCACCTAGTCATTAAATCATGTCAAAATCTTGATATATGTCCTTGAGAGTAGCAAAACATCTAAAACAATAAATAACTAAATTACATTTTCCTTTTTATATAAGTTTTGACTATTTTTTGCCTATACTTTTTCTTAGTTTCGCTGTTTTCTAAATCATGCTAAGATACATTTAAATGTATTTTTATGGCAGGGGTTCAGGAAGGAAATCAACTGACTCATTCGAGCTATAGTGGCGGCATGAGTATATTAAAAAAACATTGAAATAAATATGCAGTAGAAGAGTGACAATTATATATTATAAATTCATTTGGGCCCTTACAAACTTCGGGTATTCAATCCCTAAGTATGCATCTATCTACGATGACACCAGGTGTTGTCTAAGTTATTGTTTACGTTTTTCCGAAGGACAATGCTTATTTTTAACTGTCACTAATGTCACATCCGATTTGACGTAAGTTGGTACACCTAAAAGCGTTTTGACGTAAAGTATTGCATGCATATTAGTATGTTTTTCCCACAAGGAATTGGCCAAAACTTTAGGTTTTTTCTTTAGTTTTTGATGCTAGAGCTCTTTAAAATATAAAAATAATAATAACAGAAGTAAAAATGGAATCTCGTACAATGTTGTAGTGATTTGATATATTCAAATCATCAAACTTAGTCCCTTTAAACCGTTTTAAATATTATTGTGAATAATTTCATGGAATAGCGACATCTAACGTTAAAGAAAATAACTAAATTTTGGCCAATTTTCTTTTTGTTTACTGTTCCCTTGCATGCGCTACTTTACTTTAACGCTTTAGTATACCCACAACTCCAACGTATTATATAGTCGAAACAGAATAAAATGAGACGTTTATTATAGTATGGACAAGAAGAGACTTAGTATTTTCTGCACATAAAAGTCATTTCTGAGAGACAACAGATTTCTTCGAACCACAGAGAGAGGAGAGAGAAAATATATGTAATCTGAGCACGTCTATATTTGACGCAGCGTAACAATGGTTTACGGGAATGAATTCCATATTAGTGACATTCATAAAATTATACGAATCCCCCTTCATACATAACTCGTTTCAGTATATATTTATATTTGAGTGATACTATTAAACGTGTCCTCCAAATTCAAGCCTCTGAGGCGAAATATATCATTTTTTTACAACAATCAATAATGGGCAATCATGGTTTAACCTAATCCAAACATAGCCATGGATTGTACAAGACAATCCACAATTATTACAATAAAGACTGTTTGCCGCGTGCGATCAAATGAACGAACAACGATTTTTGTTGTTAGTCGCCAAGCTTTAGAAAATATTCGGTGTATCGCTAGTGCCAAAATGAGTGGAGGGGAGGAGGAAAATAAAAATAAATAATGCTATAAATATCGTTTAAATCTTATCAATCACGTTTCTTTTTCTTCACAGAAAAAACTCCTCACATCGGTCTCGTTATATAATTAAAAGCTATATGTGCTTTTCTGTCTGTAATTATATCGTGAACGACAGTAATACATTTCAAGAAACCAAAAAATGCTTTATCTTGTCACCATATAGAAATTTGATTTTCTAAGGTTTTTTTGGACTATTTGGTTGATATAATTGCAGTATCCGACAGGATATAAATAAGCATTATAGCATTAAAATTAGTCACTCGAACTTAGGATCTTAACAATGAGGTAGCGACCAAAAATTGACCATCTCCTCTCGGGATTCGAACCACCGCCCCAACATTGAGAGTTGAACACGCCTTAACACGCAACGGCCATCACATTCCCTTTATGGTTTAATTATTGATTAGATAAGTAAAAATTCATTTCATCGATTAGTGTTGTCGCCAATTCAGAGCAAAAAGTTTATCAATATATATATATATATATATATATATATCTATTATATCATTATATCATATATTTCAATGTAAATACAATTATTTTTTTATCTAGTAAAGATGATATTCGAGATATATAAAATCGTATAATACAAATTCGAATCCTCAGCATTAATGAAGAATGAATATATATATATGCTTACAAATAATAAAAAGGAGCCCGTTAGCTCCATGACAGCCATTCGACTCTCAACGTTGATGGCTCAGATAAAAAACTCTTTCCGAGAGAGGGAAAGTAAAAAATTTCCATCCACCTCGAGTTCCTTAGTTCGTGGACTACTAATTTAACTTCTATATCCTATACCTAATCCTGGGTTCATCCACTACAAAACTGAATACGCTACTCTGCTTATCCATATCCAAGTCCATTGAACCAAATAATGCAAAAACGTTACACGCTCTTCACAAATATTGCAAAAAATAATTATAATTTCTAGTCTATAAACACGTGCTTAAAAAAATTCGTATGGAAAAATAATAATAATGAACTAAGCACCTGTTTTATTACTCTTGTCCATATTTGCACAAAAAAAGCCTTCCCATAATACTTGGCGGCATCACATTATCTATTCAAGCACAAAGACAAAACTATGATAGTAATAATAATCATATCTGCATTATGATGCTCTGACGAGGGGGACACACATTTATTCTTCCTCTCTTTGGTGAAGAAGGAACTGCATTTGAACTACTATATGGTACATGGATATATTAAACAAAATGCCCTTTCATATTTTTGGTGACGAAAAAACGCATTGTTCATATTTATTCCATAACAAAAGAAGCCATTTTTTTATTTTTTTAGCAACAAAATTCTGCTTTTTATGCCTATCCCCCCTGGGGATAAAAACATACATTGACCATTACTGCTTTAATACATTCACCAACAGATAGTATATATATATATATATATATATATATACATATATTTATTCTAGGAGAAGTACGGCTAGAAATATATAAAATATATAAATCATAAAATATTGCGTCAACTCATATATCAAAGAGAAAATCAGGTGTCCATGGAGAACACACACCACACACATCCTACTATTTCTTCATTTATGAGGGCATTTATATTGTGGGCCGTCATAGAACCTTTATAACGGAAATGATCATCATTAGTTAGTTAGTTCAGCCTGATGTTTATACTCGTTCAATAGCTTTCAATCTTAAATAAAGAGAGGTGAAAGCTCTTGACAAAGCGACGCCTTTCAATATTGTTTATTTTGTATTATTTGTTAAACTTTCTTACCTAAAATATGTATAATAAATATGATGTTTAAAAAGCCCTGAAGGGATATCATAATCAGATAGTTACATACTTACAATGATGAATCAGATGTCGGAATTGAATACACCTTATTTTTGAACAATAAGACGAACAACAAATTATTTGGCATTTAAAATGGTCTTAGTCTTCATTTGAAAGGATTTGTCATGCTTTCCATCATAAAAACATGACACAAGTATGTAGTTACCGATTAAACATTGGGCGAAATGTAATTTTTGATGTGGAGGAGATTAAGACGAAGGAGTCCTTTACTCTTAAACGATTTATTTATCTATTGATACGATATTCAGACTCGCTCGGATAATTACTATTGGTTTAAACACAGAATAGTTACGGCACGTTAACACTGGAAGCATTTACGGTAGAAACATGGATAAGAGGCTATGTTTTTTGCAAGACGTCTTTCGAGACGTCAAAACATTTTCTAGTCGAGTGGAGCATAATTGGTGAAATGTTATACAGACTAAAAGAATTTTTCTTTGACCGATACAATGTTTGCTTGAAGACGAAAGATTTCGTGTATATGTATGTAGGCCCACATCCAGAAGAAATAAACCTGATCACCTCTAGATTGCAATTCATGCTCAATAAATTAGAAGCTCCAAACAGTACTTCTCTCCGACATCGAACCCATTCTAAATAATGTAATATTTAATATGTAGACTAAAATAATTGTGTAATTTCTTTACAAGATGGATGTACTTGAAATATAATAGTACCGTTATGTACAAAAAAGTTTTAAATTCTAAGAAATATTACATTGCTTAATCAAAAATACCACTAATCGATTAAATAAACATTATCGTATAATCTACTATCATTGGAAAACATGTCTTATTTGATATTCGTTTAATTATTATATGAAATGAACTTACTGCAAGTATTTTCTTCATCCGAGTTATCATCACAGTCTTGATGGTCGTCACATACCAAGCCAGGGGAATACACTTGGTTCCATTCACATTGGCACAGCTCCATTTATCGGAAGGACACTTTTTTGGGCTGCAAAAAAAACGATAAGAAAAACTATAGGTTATAGGACTTTTCAGGCTGAAAATAATGTTTGGGATCAATATAAAAAATATGCGATATATCCGGAGAATACATAGAAATATAAAATATATACATCCTAAATAAACGAATGTATGCAAAAAAACTGGTTATAACTGTAAAATGATAAAGAAAACACTTAAAAATCAATACATTAATGAGACAAATAATATACTGGATAACTATTTAAGTATTTTACTAAGATCCATAGGTGGATACTATTATTATTATTATTTTCTTGCATGAATATATTTTTGTCAAAAACCTAACAGATTGGAGTAGATATATTAATTATTTAAAACTTCTTGATGCCTAACCCTTTATTTTCGTCTTCTGTCAAATTATCCGTCGCCGAGTTAAACTTCCTCTCAAACATTTATATGAATTATTTCTTCCTGATTATTTTTTGCTGAAACATTTCCCTGTAAGCCCTACAAAAAATGCACAAAGACGGCCAATAGGTCAAAAGCTCACGATGTATTTACGGATACTCAATTTCTGAACTTGAAATAGACCATAATAAAATGCGAAAAGCATGCAATATTATAAAAGGTAGTACATACGAAAATACAAAAAAATCTGCTTTTTGAAATATGTGTCTGCGGGGCACATTTAAATAATGTATAGAGAATGTTTTATCAGATTTATAGAAGAAAAATTACAAACTGTATTGGCAGAAGAGGGTTCCATCCGAACTCTATAAAAATATCCTTTAAAAAATGATATATTCACGGTTAGAAGATATCTTTTTTGATAAAAAAAGAACTCAACCACCATGTCTTCAAAGATGGAAGAATGTATGACAAGCCGTTATAAGTTGAGTTCAGGACCAACTGTATCCCGCTTCTTTATTTCCATGACATGGCTTTCACTTTCAACTTCTTCATACACAAAAAAATAAAAAATACCCTGGATTTTACAAATAGAAAGTGTTTCCGTCAATAAAGAGGTGGCCAAAAATCGATTTTACTGACCTCCGCTCTTTTTTAAACAACTGCTGATATTAGTAAAAATATAGCGATTTTGGAGTGGGACAAACTATTAGTCTAGTTTGGAGATAAATTTATTCGGTCTTGATTATCAAATTTTTTGAAAGAGAGTGTGTTTGTGAATCAGTTAGAAAAAGCACTTTGATGCCCAAACCTTGAAAGGAGAGGCAAAAGATCTCCGCAGAAAGCCTCGGGTTTCAGAGTGCTATACTACCGGATCGGCACAAGGATTATGCAAAAACTGTCACTTAATATGCTATGTCAGGCAAGAGAAAAATATATCAGTTTTGCCATTAAAAGAAAGCCAATAAGACTTCGTGCGTCATGTTTTTATATGTAACAAATACATCTGAATTTTTTTTATTTCGTATTGCGCAACTTGTGCAAGTATTTACCTGGACAATAGTATTTCATAATGGTTTTTATATATTTTTGTTGTGTGGGTGTTTTCGACATATTTATTGGAAAATAGCTACGCAAAAAAAACCGTGCTTTCCAAATTTACCTTATAGCTATAAATATTAATTGACAGGCAATTATTTCGGTGAATTATGCAAGATTAAAATAAATTCTTGGAAGACATTATATCTTCCTTTTATCTAATGATAAAGTGAAAGCGGTTCAAAAAGCTCAAAGACAAAAGGATTGTAGTGGAAAAGAAGACAACAGGAGAGGAGACAACAATAGGGCTACTTTCCGCTGAACCATTCATTAAGTAAATTTCGTCGTTAAACGAAACACATACTAGAACATTGTTCTTTTATATTTGTTCACTATAGACTACTGTTTGGCATAATGCATTGCACTTTTTAACTCATTTTACATTCATTGTGATAATATGTAATATTTATCAGTTAAAACAATAAATTTTTCTATAAAATTTATATTTGGATAAAACACCAAAGTACGGCTAGA
>CP045903.1:15108965-15141686 GCA_013387185.1 Caligus rogercresseyi | reverse complement strand
TCATCCTCAAAGTGACGACGTTTTTTAAAAATATAATTTCCTAAAAAAATTCTCCAAAAAAAAGTGAAGACATTTTTGTAAAGTAAAGAATTACCTAAAAAAATAAAAAACGTCGACACGTTCAGAATGCGAATATATATATATATTTTTTTTTCACAGAAGGATATATAATTCCTTTTGATGTTAACTGCTGTAAGGAAACCCTTAAATTAATGGAAGTTTTCTTTAATCAAGTACAAAAAGATACAAAAATTGGTAAAAAGAACGAATGGAAAATTGAAGTCCCGGCCCAGTGTTTTTTAGACACCGGGCCAGGACACTCAAAAAACAGCCGGGACCCGGGCCAGGTACCCGGTCGTATCCTGATATATATATATATATATATATATATATATATACCTATATATATATATATATCCAAATAATTTGTAAAATTTTAATAACTTCTGAACTATCTTAAAATGGCTGTGAGACTTTGTTGGGAAATCCTTGATTTCCAACAACGCAAGAGTCCATGAGTTTGTTGGTTTCTGAAGGAATTTTGTGAGTGAGGGCTCCATATCTGGCGGCGCGGCTGCTTGGATAATTCCACGGAGATCCTCTGGACGTAAAATGTCACTCGAAGTTAGTTTGCCCGCAATTCTTGCTTTATTATTTAATACTGCAAAATCAATTGAACATTGAAACGATTATTTTTATGTTGGAAAGTCCAAAGAGTATCATAGCTTTAAGTATCCTTCATTGGCCTTATCCATTCCTTTTTATGTTAATCAAATTTAATCTCTTTAGAGTAGATACATCTGGGCAATCTACAATCGCATGAATATATATATATATATTTTTTTTGCCCATATGGTTCGATAGAATTGCATCCGACTGGATATAAATAAGCATTAAAGCATTAAACTTAGTCCCTCGAACTTAGGATACTCTTATCAATGAGGTAGACCAAAAATAACCATCCCCTCTCGGGAGCATTCGAACCTGCGCCCCCAACATTGAGAGTTGAACACGCCTTAACACGCACGGCTATCGCACCCCTTGTATTAGTATATAATTTGCCACAGTATTTACAATACGAGCTAAACAACATAGAATTAGAGGCCCCATCTGCAGGTGTGTCGTCAGATTTATTATTCGGTAGTTTAAGAACCTCAATGAAACAATCTGTTTAAATGTCTGTAAACTCCAAATAAACATTTTTTTAATGTTTGAAGTCGATATAATTCATGCAAATCCTATTTGCATATTCTATGTTTTTTCTCTAAACTAATGATTTCAAAGAAAATATTTGCTATATCTCTTTGATCAAACTGGACATATAATCAGTGTTTTCTGTAATAATTTGTTGAGCTACTTTCGTTAACAAAGTAGTTTTTCAAATTGCCACAACAATAAGCACACTTAAAGCAATTAACAATTAGCCACATGACGATACTAATAAGTAATTATATATATATATCTGATAATGTAAATATACTCCCTTATTTATTCTTCTACATGTTCCTAATGGCAGAAGGTCGATTCAGTAATTCATGTTGGATTAATTCCAATATTTGAGCACATATCAAAGAAAAAAATTAATGGCGTTTGTGCTTAAGAAACTATAAAAACTTTATGATTGAAATTATATTTCTTTGGGATGCTATTGAAGCAGGAAGCCTGAAATCAATTCTCATATCAAAAGCGCTCGCTATATAGCGCTTTTCATCAAGATCACGGAGGATTCTAGTTCTAGATGTATGGTTAATATTCTTCCGTACTTCTTTTCCTATTCCTAGAGGGACATTCCTTATCTTAAATTTTTATTACACTCCTAAAAGAAATTTATATTTTGAAAGTAAAAATAGTCATTATATTTTAATCATAATAATTTTATTTTGGCAGACAGTAAATTTTAACTTTTTTGCATTGTGTTTTTATTCAAGTATATAGTATATATATATATATATAAATGGGTCATTCTAAAAAAATTACTTCAATGAAGTTTTGGGTTCATGGATTCAAATGAAATTTACACTATAGAATGATTAAGTCTTTTTCATTATATGTTTTAAGTTTCAATTCCAAATTTGTTGTCTGAGCAAAGTTACATGCCTCTTAAATTTGGGCTTTTTCCCCGGCCAAAATCCCGGCCTTATTTATATTGGAAATTTTCGAGTTCCTTATGGAGTTTTTGAAAAAACCTAATATATTGAAAATATTTTAGTGTTTATATCTTATACTTGAATTGCCCATTTTGAGCATTTGAAAGCTCTATGGTAATGAAATTAACTTTTTGTTTTTTCCCTGGATGCCACTTTTTATATCCAATCGGCTCTCCAGATTTCCTCTTTGTTTTGGACAAAAAAACTGAGGCCTTGATTGTTTTTTTTGTACACTCGGTACTATTTATTCAACATCTTCAAAAACAATTCACATCAAAAAATTATTCTTCAAACGGCATAAACACAACAAAACATATCTATTATAGGGTCGAAATCTTGGGGAGGAGGGTTTTCATACTTCTGCATTGATATAAAATATACTGAACTTTAGTTGTTATAAAGTTTACTTCTTCTTGATTCTTGCCCAGATACAAATAAACCAATTCCTTTGAAGTTAAAATTAATTGAAATTGGTAAAAAACTCTTTGTTTTGGACAAAAAACTGAGGCCTTGAGTTGATAGAAGAGACTTTTTTTCGCAAATATCAAAAATTCAGAGATGTGTTTTTTGTTTAAGCCGAGAAATTAAGGATTCATTTTGGAAATTGAGTAGATCTTTTAGATTGCCTTATCATCATCATTATATTTGTGTATTATGATGACGTAAATGGAATATTTAATTCCTCCTTATATAGAGTATGTTGATATAGACACACAGAAAGAGAAAGACACAGAGAGAGAGATATATATAATTAACTTACTCCCATCCTGAAGAGTCTCGGGATCGAGAAATAGTGACTTTACACATAGAATTGGAATCTTTGGGCACCTGGATCGTGATAAGAGGAGGTTCTTCATGACCTATTCCTACTCATTCGTCTTCAAATATCTACCCTCCCTCCATCCCCCCTCTTCCGGATCTGTCTCGGATGACTACGGAGACTCCACTCATGAAGCCTCCTCCTACACTTCTCTTGGACTCGTCAATCACGAAAAAGAAGTCTCTCAGGCATGTCTCTTCCTCAACAAGCAAATGAAGGAGTCCTCCTCAGCCTTCGAGTCTCATCTCTAAAGGCTTGCAATTTGGAATGATATCAATGTCCATGATATAATATTCTCCGTATCAACCCACCATATTAGTCTCGGAGTCGAAAACAATGGACTTCATGCATGGAAAGGAAAATTTTGGACCTCTTGATTTAAAAAGGATGGATACTTCAAGGCTTCTTCCTTCCCCTTTTCATTTGCCTTCCTGGATTGGATCCATAATTTTGACAAATTCGATCATCTTAGAATTTGGTGACTTATTACCATTCTTTACGTCGCGTATCGACCCTAGAATCTTCAATTACACCAAGTTTTTCACATTTGAATCCATGAGAGTGAAATAAACTCCTTATTTTATTTCAAAGATTCTACAAATAATTTCAACGGAGTCCCTTTCCACTCGGGATATTTGTTTCATCCTTCTTTTATATTTACCGCATATATTCGTACAAATACTCTGATTGATACACCCGAAATATACACTTGATCACTCATTGACATCTATTTTTATACTTATATCTATACTTTTAATATTTGTTATTATTAGTGCAAAACTCAGTGCCTTGCTTTTTCATGTATTTTCTTTGTTAAATATCGAGTCACTGTGGGCTGCGTTGAAGAGGTTCATTCAGGGAAATGAGAGTAATAAACACAAAAAGGAACTTTTTCCCTTTTACTTCGTGTAGTTAACATGGAAACGGAAGTGGCCAGAGTCAGATTTATGTGTTTAAAAATTATTACAGAGCAGTATCTTGTTTAAGGACTCCATTCTAGTTCCTATAAGTGAAGTAAGACAAATTATGTTTTATATAAAAATCAAAACGTTTTATAATATAATTAAGTAATTAATACTTCTCTGCAATTCCTAGGCTAGACAAGATTAGGTAGGACCTTAAGTGAAAATTAACATCAAGTATACTCATGATAAGGTCAATGATAACTATTTTCATTTCAGATTTTTATTAATGGGCTATATTTTATTTGTAAATTTTAACTATAGTAGTAATAAGCATTTCTTTCTTTAGGTGGCAGAAGTACAGATTATATCATAAAATATATTTACGAACACTTTACCTTCACTTAAGAATTGTGAAGATCAATACTCTGTTGTGTATTATTTTAGAATAATTATTATATTATATTACAAAATACTTTTACCATCGTTACAAGAAATACGAGCTGATATCGTTAGAAAAATCAACAAAAGTTGTGAAGGTGTTTTTATTTCAATACAGGAATATAAAATCTATAAATGTGAAATAAGTCAGATCACACTTGAATTATGAAATATGTAAATATCAAGTGGTCGTTTGGGGTTCTTCCTTCAAACACGACGAAAAGGGAATAATATGTTTCACTTTATATAAATGTCAAAGAAGAGGAAAATCTTATAAAATAAAAAAAGAGTGTTCAGAGGGCTTCATTACAAAATATAAGGTCCCAAGGTAGAAGTGTATAGTATCCATTGAAGAATAATGATGCTCCTTATAAATACATGAACCATGAAGCAATCTACATATTTGCAAGAGAAAGGGGTGAAGCCATAAGGGAGTCCTCCTTCAAGATCCACGGTTCCAAAGGAGACGAATATGCTGGGTTCATCAGGAGAATAACCATTGATTTCCAAATTGTGAGCCTTTACAGATGAGACTCGGAGGGTGAGGAGGACTCCTTCATTTGTTTGTTGAGGAAGAGCAATGCCTGAGAGACTTTTTCTTCTAGATTGACGAGTCCAAGAAAAGTGTGATTTCTATTTTCGTGGATTTTCAACCAATAAATGGATAATGTTGGCATTGTACTTCGATATTTGGTTGAGGAGGAGCTTCAAAAGATTAATCAATTTATACTCAGTCTTTGCTCCTGTGTTCTTTGTCCTTTGGATATACGCTCGAATTGTGGGATGGATCTAGCTCATCAAAAGCCACTCTTGAAGAGCCAGAAGTTGAAACTCTGACCCTTGGTACCAGCAATAGTTTAAATACTGAAGAATTTAATAATGGCATCCAGGAATGGAAAGAAAAGGCTGAAGATTTCGACTAAATTATGGCATTAATACGAAAGCATCTCCAGGACGCAAACAGCATTCAAAAATCGATTTTGCTGTCCTTATTCCCAATTCTTGGTCGATAAAAAAGGCGATGAAACATTTCGGAGTATCAAATATATCATAAAAAATTCGAGGATCGAGGAAAAAATATAGATAATTTGAAGAGGAAAGAACTACAAGAACAGGTCCAAAATTCTACTGCAGTGAAGAATATTCAAGAAGTCTACCAGGAAAAAAGGACTTCACTAATATTTCGAAAAATCAACATGTACAAAAGAGGAACCTTTGAATAATATTAATGAATTATACTTTTTCTTTAAAATGAGTATCCTTCAGAAAAGATCGGCTTTTCGAAATTTGCATCCCTTCGCCCAAAATGGTGCATCCCTATGAACAAGATGGCATATATTACATGTGTTTGCCCTATCCATCAAAATATTAAACTAATGGTAATGGTGTAAAATTGGGCGAAACGTATCAACGATACGTTTCATACTTAGTTTGCAACAAGTCAAACAAAAAATGTATGGTGGAACGTTGTGATAGATGCCCAGGTGTGTTTGAAGTAAAAAAACATTAAAAAAAGAATTAATTAAAAAAATCAATTGTTTATTTTGAACAGTGGTCTTCATTGAGTCGAGCCAATCTCATTACTTGGAGGCTTACCGAAAAGGCATTTATAGAAATGTTTGCTAAAAAATTGATTCTTTTGCAACCCATTCTTTTATTGACAAAAATCAGCAATGTTTTTTAAATCAAATGAAAAAAATATGTCTGAAGATGAGGTAATTGTAATTATGGACTTCGCCGAAAATTTTAACTTTATAGTTCAAGATGCAGTTCAAGGGTTTCACTGGAATAAATATCGATATACTGTCCATCCACAAATAATATATTACAAAGAAGCAGGGGAAACCAAATCTTCATGTACATGTTTTATTTCAAAAGATCTTAAACATGATGTGGCTTTTGTATATGAAATTATATGCAATACAATTCGAAATTTTCAGAAAAACAATAGAAATGTAAAAATATCATTATTTTTCAGATGGATGCACTGGACAATACAAAAATAAAAATAACTTTATTAATTTAATTTGTCACGAAAAAGATTTTAAAATTTCAAGCTCCTGGATTTTTTTTGCAACCAGCCATGGAAAGTCTCCTTGTGATGGGGTTGGCGGAACTCTGAAAGACTACTGACAAAGGCTAGTCTTCAAAGACCTTTTGACAATCAAATTTTAACTACAAAAGAAATAATTGATTTTTCAAAAAATAATATAAAAGGAATAAGTGTTTTAGAATTGTAAACAAAAGACTTAGAAAAACCAAGAAGCAGTTTAAGTAAAAGATTCGAAAATTCTAAAACCATACCTGGGACAAGGAAATATCACCAGTTTACACTACTTGACGATAAAAAATTGGTTGTAAACGAGTATCATGTATTCAAGATAGCTACGATTATATATTTGAAATTATCGACCAAAAATCAATAAATTCGTACAAACATTGACATTTGTTCATTTTAATTTATTAAGTATCTTTTATAAAGTGAAGTTATCTCTATTGGGGTTGAAGTTTTAACAGGCTAGAATAATTACTTTTACTCCAGGTAGTAGTCACAGAGGTTGAGATCTGGCGAATTGGAGGGCCAGGTCTGGAGGTACCAGAAGTGTGGCACGTTGCTCTTAAGCCAGGCCTGCACGGTCTTGGCCTTGTGGAGTTGAGGTACTCAAGGTCACTGGGAGTGACGAGGCCACCGCGATTGAGCAGCTGAAGGAACTCTTCATTCTTACTGCTTCCTTCTTCGTCGTCTTCAAGCAGCTCTAGATTTGCCAACTTTGACGAGCACCTGCAGCACGTTGTCATACCACTTCTTATATACATACATTTATATATATATATATATATATTTTTTTTTTTGTAATTCCTTGTCGAGTTACCAAGGTTTCATGACTTACAACCGTTTTTCTTATATATGAAATCCATTTTACAAACAATATTGTTAAACGTGTGTATGATGAAATAAATATATGGTGTCACTTAGACACCTGATACAAAAAAGTATATGAATAAAATTAATTAAAATAAGTAAAAATATATGTCATACGAACATAAATAAATTAAAAGAAGTAAATAATGCCTTGAGCTAAAAAAAAAAAATGATGATAGATACCTATTTGTTTTTGTTTTTTTGCACTTTCTTACCAGAGGACTATATTATCACATCGGAGGGTTTTTGCTAAAACATACATTATATTTTATTAAATGTTGTATCGCATAGACATGGCCTTATATTAAAAGATACAAAACCAGTTTGGATACAGATTGCTTGATTTTCAATCAAGTGGAGAATTAGGCAATAGCTTTAATCTATATACGTAAGGTAGTGATAACAATTACTATGATTTTGTTTTTGCAGATATTACATATAACTTTTTGCAAGTTACTCCAAGGGATTTATAATCATTTTACTGCCAAGTTTTTTGCTCTAACGTAATTGTTTGAAAAAATAAAACAGTTGAACTCCCTTCAAACTATTGAGCCCATATAGCAGAAGTTGTCAACAAATATCCTCACATGAGACAGTTTTGGCCCGCCATTAATTGTGTTGTATGTGGGTCGTGAGAAGGCATACATATATATATATATATATATATATATCTAATCTAAGGAATGGAATTATTCTTTATGCGATAGTGTTAAGGCCTCTGTTTCAATCTCAATGTTAAAGGCGCAGGTTCGATTCCTCCCGAGAGGATAAGATCAATCTGGGTCAACCTTATTGCGATAGGATCCTAGCAGAGGCGGTCCTGGCTACTTATACGCCCTGGGCAAACACTCTATTGGCGCCCCCCTCCCATCAGTGTTACAAATAACACCAATTACAACATCTTAACAAGCAATAATGTAATAATAATAATAATAAATAAAATAGAAAATAATAAGATGTAAAATCATACAATTTATTTTGGAAACAGTAGTTCCACTGGTTGCAGAACGGCTGCACTGCGTACTGCTTATGTACCCCCTACGTGCTCAGCGCCCACCTTATCTGACCTGCTACTGAGCTGAGTTTTTTTTACTTTGAATTGTCACCGGGTGTTTTATTTTGAAGCCGCTCGAGCTGCAGTAAGCTCTAGTGCGGCGTCCGGCAGAAATTGGGACGTGATCTGCAGTGTGTTGAAACTGGCGATTTTTTTTTTGCGCCCCCAAATAGATTGCGCTCTGGACAGTCGCCCACTCTGCCCATAGCAAAAACCGGCCCTGGATCCTAGATAACGCTACTATAATGTTTATTAATACCCAGTGGGAAGCAATTATTTCTAATCAAATAGGCAAAATAAATAATATTTTCATTAAATACCTTCCCCTTCTGATAAAGTGGCACAGATACTCTCCATTGTGTGGTATTTTTCTTCACACTATTCATTGTATATATTTTTATTGAATTGTCTACGATGAGAAGTAAACAAATTCCTAATTACCACCCTTAAAAACTTATTTTTATTCCTTATGTAAAAAATAGTTATATATAAAAATAATATTATTAAAGTAAAAGTATTAAAAAATTTATACCAATAAGATCACAACTATCTTATATAAGGTTTTTTGCCAACTTGGTTCGGTAGAATCACATTTATCTATCTATCTATCTCTCTTTCTTTCTTTCTCTCTATTCTATATATATATATATATTATATATATATATATATATATATATATATTACATTTATTTAAAACATGTTATTGCGAAATGATTTGCATGAATATAAGAGTTTGTTTGATTTTATTGCCATAAAAGTAATATAATTCAGGGAATAGATAAGTCAAATCACCGAATGGCCTGAGATCACATGTCGCTTTTTCCATGTTATAATCTGCTGGCTTAACTAATGCTTAAAATTTGATGACTCAATAAATTCATCGTAATCAGTCCATAAATAAATAGGAATTTTTTTGCACCAAATTATTTTTCGATAAAAGATGTAATGATTTAATATTTTTTTATATTTTTCATCATATCCCTTTGTTTTTGCTACCTCTTGTAATTTGTAACTCATATATAGATTTACAAGATAATGATAACATATCCTAGTACAATCAGCTATCGAGCTTAACTCTATTTTTGTAGCTGTAACCAATACTTTTACTTACGACAATGAAGGGTTCTGTTTTATATAAAATATATACAAAAATTATAAATAATTTAAAAATACTTCCCGACTACAAAATAATGAAAACTTAATATTGTTGTTAGGGTTTATTAATTCGAAAGATAAATATTATTGAGTGAGTCCAAATTTAAAAAATATATAAAATAACATTTGCTACTTATTAGATTTAAACCTTAAGGACGGAAAATGAGTTCTACACAAAGGCTAACAATTGCTGCAGAATTCTACAATCACGAAATCCTAGGGAAAAACAATACAACAGAGAACTCAAGTCAAGAAGAGAATAATGAGACCTCAAACAGTATTTATAAAAGAGATAATGAAATGACCTCATTGGAATTTAAAGAACAATTATATGATGTCATTGGATGGCTGTAAACAAATGATCGTAATGACGTCATCAGATGGATGTAAAAAACAGTAATCAATGCTCACATTTATTTAGAGTAAGACAATAATATTATTAAATAATCTATTAATCATCAATTTTGATCCTTGTAACTATGTTAAAAAATGTAACTGTTATTGTGTACCAATATGTATATTTTATTCAGTATTCCATATTTTGTATGACATCAAAGCTGGTATTAATTATGTATAACATTACCCGGCTCCTCATAGACGGAAACGCCTCAGAAAGTTCTATAAATTTATAGGCTCGTCTGGTTGAATTGTCAAAGTTCCCTCCCTCAAATGTATGAAATTTAAAGCATACAGTCAACTCGAAAATGAGCACAGATCCAGTTCGCTTAACAATCTAAACAAATGACACATCAATTACTTTAAAAAAAATCACACTTCATGGTTTGATAAATCATTATTTATATATATTTTTTCATTATTTTGTTCCATGTAGTTCGCAGGTATGTCGTAATATCATTTTTTTTCTAACGTATTTGATAAAATGAAGATTTGCCAAGATTTTTATAAACATATTTATGCAAGTAAAAGAATATTATGCAAAGAAACAATACAATAATGTCATCGCAGCCATTGTATTCACAGACCTAATTTGACATCATTCTAAATCGATTCAAATATTGTATCTCTCCTGCTAATGTGACAGCTAGAAGCCTTGTCACTGGAATTCTTCACTCCATTGAATGATGCTGCCTGGAAAGTGTGCCTCTGGCTTAGTGTAGTAAGTTTGTAGAGTGATCGTAATCATTGATTTCTATACATATGTAATTATACTTTTAATACATACGCCAAAAAACATATTAATAATTAATAAAACAATTCGTTGTTGTCGTTTTAAAGTAGATGCTCCAGTGCTTCAGAGTCTGGACGAAAGACTGATGAGTCATAAACATAAGCTGACAAAAACCCATAACAAACAAATTTCATATCATAAATTAATAGGTGATTGGATTTAATAGCAAATTTAATGTTATTTGTATAAATCAAGGGGGATATATTTTAATGTAAAAGATGGCAATTGAGTTGAATTTGCTATCAATTGCATTATTTTTATGATTTTGCTACTATTTTGAGCAGAAATAGGATTTATATGTGAATAACAATATTCATTGCATTTCTAATTATTCGTAATGTGGGCAGCCCTTCATCAATCACGAACCTTTTTGTTTTTATATTTATATCTCTAGATCCAGCCATCAAATGGGGTTTTCTTAAAACTTTACCAGAATAAGAGCACAAATGATCTTTCCGGAGTAAAAAAAACTTGGAAGCATCCCACATACCATCGAGAAAAAGTAATGTCTACAGGCAATCCTATCGTACATCTCAAAATTCAAGGTTGAATGAGGCTACTGCTCCAATATTTCATTCTACTCTTGAAACTGATTGGACTCCAGTTGACTTTGCTGCTCTTATTCTGGTTAAAGTATTACGAGAAACCCATTTTGATGACTGTTCCTAGAGATATAAAAAAAGGTTTCGTGATTAATGAAGGGCTTCCCACAATTACGAATAAATTAGAAATGCAATATATTGTTATTTAACATATAAATCCTATTTCTGCTCAAAATAGTGGCAAAATCAAAAAAATAATGCAACTCATAGCAAATTCAACTCAATGCCATCTTTTTACATTAAAATATATCCCGTTGATTTATACAAATAACATTAAATTGCTATGAAATCCAAACACCATTAATTTATGATATGAAATTTGTTTGTTATGGGTTTTGTCAGCTTATGTTATGACTCATCAGCCTTTCGTCCAGACTCTCCTACTCTGAGGCACTGAACATCAGTACCTCTTAATAACCTCAAAACTCAATTACAAAATGGAAAAAAAACATTCTTCCAAACAAAAAGCCAGTCCCTCATTTGTAAGCCGAAGAATAAGATCCTCAAGGATTTATTTCAACATACTTATTATAGTTTAATACCTATATATATAATAATAATAAGTAATATATTATATTATTTTCTTTAATAAAGAAGCATTTTTTTCCTTTTTTCCCTCGTCAAAGTATTCAAAAAAAAAGTTTGAGGAAGCGAGAGTGCGCTTCCTATAGGAGCTGAAGGAAAAGCGGGCACGCTTTTGAGCGTGGGTAATTTTCAACGAAGATCGTACGATCGTCCCCCCCTTTTTTTTCTTCCTCTTTTTTAGAAAATGACATGATGTGTCTTAACAATTATATATTTATTCAGTTTGTATTTGTGCTCTGGCTGCGCGGGAAGCTAACATATATGCACATACATAATAATATAATAGATATATCATATACAATATATATAATAAGTGCAGTGTTTACATTATCTCTGTGTCGAACTATATATTATATCCTTGAGTGAAGAGAGAGTAATGCCTCGTTTCTCCTGTATTTCATTATCCTCTTCCACGTTTTAACCTATGAAGCCGGCGTGTCTGAAGGAAATCATCATATTATAACATTGTTGAAATAGCTTAGCGTCATGCACTGGGTTGGTTACCTTCTTTTCTTCCTTTCTTCCCTACTGCATGGTTCCAAAGAGATATATAAATATATAGTGAGCTTATTCCCTCCAATTAGCAGAGAAAACATCGTTCAGCTGTATTCTGGACACAATGACGTATTTTTCTTCCCTCCAATCATAGAGATACAAAGACTTAGAGAGCTGATTCCCTCCAATAGCAGAGAAACAGCGTTCAGCTGTATTCTGTGTGTCCAGTATAAACAAAGTAATTTGATCTACGTCATCGTAAGCTGATCATAGAGATAGATCTATCTCTATGATCAGCTTACGATGACGTAACATAAATACTTTGTTATTTTGAACATACGAAGACAGTTGAACGCTGTTTCTCTGCTATTGAAGGGAATCAGCTCTCTAAGTCTTATATCTCTATGGAAGGATCCATAGAGATATAAAGACTTAGAGAGCTATTCCCTCCATTAGCAGAGAAACATCCTTCAGCTGTCTTCAGGACACAATGACGTATGCCTCTGAAGGAAACAATAAGCTCCCTATGTCTTCATATCTCTATGGTTTCCTCACGCTCCTATTTGCTCAACGTCACATCGTGACGGCTGCGTATTATTATTAAAATGCTTGAAACGTAATTCTATAGGACTCTTTTCATTTATTATAAAGAGCCTTATGCCCTAAAGATGATGCCCAACTATACTTATCCCTTCTATTAAAATATATTATTAAAAAACAGTTAATAAAGGAGAGCAAGCTGAGATATTTGTGTTGAACGTGATTGTTTGAAATAAAAGGGACGTGAATAATAATATATACGTAGAGTTTGCATGATGAATACTGCATCATTTTATGCGTAGTTTAACGACAAGTCAGAGCTAAGAATTCCATCTTACGTAGTGTTCTTTCTTATGTGCCTAGATCTATTATATGTGTGAATCCTTTTTGAAAGGAATATTGTAATATTGTTTATTAACATAAATAAATAAATGCCTTACTCTATAGGGAAATAATAAATGTTATACAGGGTGATTCACTTAAATTGAGACTCACATATTACAAACTACATACAATCTTTGTATTAAATTTTACACAAATAATTTTTAAACAAAAATGATAGCACAATGTGTAATTTACAAAATGTATTTCATTAAATTTTCACATATCCTTCTTTGGCCTTCACTACAGCTTTGAACCTCCTCACGGTGGAGGCAACACAGGCAGGAATCTCTTCTCAGCTCAGACCATGACTGAGGGTGGCTTTGCCTTCTGAAGAGAGTCCTCAGCTGAACGGGGATGTCTTCCTTTTTTCAAGATAAAACCCGGTCATTCTGACTGTTGTGGGTGGCCTGGACGTGAAAATCTTTGTCTGAGGAAGAGATTCCTGCCTGTGTTGCCTCCACCAGAGGAGGTTCAAAGCTGTAGTGAAGTCCAAAGGAGGATATGTGAAAATTTATTGAAATACATTTTGTAAATTACACATTGTGCTATCATTTTTGTTTAAAAATTATTTATGTAAAATTAATACAAAGATTGTAGTTTGTAATATGTGAGTCTCAATTTAAATGAATCACCCTGTATATTAACAACAAACCCTCATGAGCACTTTCATAGTAAGACTAACGCAATGAGATAATTATGAATGACAGAATGAAAAAATGGGTTTATTTTGAGTGATCCATACTAATAACCCAGATTGTCGTCATGTGTCAGAAGAACAAATTAAAAATTTAACCCTGTGTCTGTCTCGTCATCAATTCTCATGATTGATAATAAAAAGTACAATAACGGTTGGTATCGTATTAGGTCCTCCGCTCTGGTAGGTCTATTCTAGGAGCTATACAGGCAAACAGGAGGCTGCCAATATTTTATTTTTTATTGATATATGAATGTTCTTTTAAAACTAGACCTGAGATGGTCCTTCTGGCAAATGATGGTGGATAGGAATGACCACAATATGTATATTAAGGAATAGTCGTCAATAGATTTATCCCAACAGTTAATCCTAATTCAATTATTTAAGTCGTTTTTTTTTGGCAAAAAGGTACTTTAATCATTCAAATATGGTTTCTAAGTGTCAACAATTGTACAAGAATGCAAAAATTTGTTTCGCTCCTGAATCAGCTCTGCCAGACCGGAATTTGATCCGGTATGAGGTTGGTTTAACCTATACTTTTAATTCCTTTATTCATAAACTTTTTATATAAACAATATTGAAAAAATATTGGATTTATTTGAACAATGTATTTCAATTTTGATGACTGGCATTTTATCAAAAATTAATTACAGCCCTTGTTGAAAACTTTAAAAAAAAGTTCCTTGATTTTTAAATAAATTGCAATTGAAGTTTTATTTAACAATAGCATACATTTTTCATTTTTACATCCTTTCTAATAAATCAAACTTCTATGGAGTTGTAAGATTCTTTATATATTATCTTTAAATATACAATATGCGAAGAGGTAAGCAAACTTTGGGCAATATATTTTGATTAAGTAATTAAAATGCTTTTTCTGGACAAGCAAGCCAGGGATGCCACCAAACTATGTAATCACTTGGTTTGTACATATTTATATTCATAGAACTAACAATAGTTCCGCATATTAGTCTTTTCAAGTCTTACAATACAGAACTAATCGAACTTATCCTCTCATTCATGTTTCAACAGTTGATAAAAGTTAATATAAAACATATTTTTTAGTATAATAATGAAATTTACAATTTTTTTTGTATTTTGCTTATCACATTTCATTATTAGAATTAACATAGTTTTTCACTCTCATTAATTCTTTTCTTCGTTTTAATATAACTAAAATCACATATTATAAGCATTAAATATGTAACGCTTGAAACCTTTACATATAAACCAAAACAATATATTTCTTATCCTACGCTTTGGGTTTTTTTCATCAGCCGGGACCTTGATTCTAAATGTTCGAATGGCTTACAATTGTGTTACCTCAACAGCCTAATTTAACAAAAAAAATGTGCTACCGGCCAAGCTCTACTTGACATTTACTGTCTTGTTACTGTATATCTTAGCCAAAAACCCTACTTCCTATTTCTAAGACAACATTGAATTCCAACTACAAGTCTCCATGGGAAAATATCTCTGTTTAAAGAGTTAATATGTACCATAAAAAACATCTTTCATTTGTTATTGGATTGACATAGAATTTGACAGCTGGCAATGGTTCCCAAAAAGAATGAATGACGTCACATATGACTCTTCATAAGAGGCAATATGTTAATATACGACAAATAGCTTCTATATTAGACAGTTGGTCTTTTTCGAATGCAATACTGGAACGGTTTGTTGGAATACAGCTTTTTTTTGTCTAACTGATTCGATTGAGGGGTTGTATCTCTGAAGTTATACAAATAAGCATAAAATCATTACAAATACTCAGTCGAACTTAAAATCTTCTCAATGAGGTCGATGTAACTTGACTTTGTCCTCGCAGAAGGAGTTGAACCTGCAACCTCGAAATTGAGAGTTGGACACGCAAAAAAAATCCTCTCTACATTTATCGTCAATTTCAATCACTAAATTTGTACCTAGAAACTTAAATTGATGGCTCTGGTGGTTAGAAAATTAAACTAGTGAATTATAAGACATTCATCATTGTACGACTCAGGGAAAATTATCAAATCTCCCCTCTTAACTTGTTAAACCATCATCTATTTCTCTTGTATCCATTTGTTATGATAACTACTCACGCGAGGTTGGGACCCTTTTGGGACCCATTAAATTTATTATTATTATTATTATACAGATAAAGAATAAATAAAAGCGGAAGCGTCGTATATTATAAAAAATACGAATAAATATTATAATATTTTTGATAAAATAATAAAGTCAATTAAGCAATCATTTTTCCCCTTTGGGGTCTTCCGGAACCTTTTCCTTTTTTCTATCTGATAAACTTCCAACTTGACGACTGTGAAAAAAGATATTGATCGTATACTTAATTAAAGGATTCTTTCTTAATCAGCAGCGTATTCTGTTGAGGAGCTTAAGATTGGACGCAAAACGATTTGAGTGAATAGTAGACTTAACATCTCAAGGCAAACACTTAATGCAAAACACTGAACATTATAGTGGCATAGGAAAAGAGGAAACTTCTCCTCAATACTGCAAGATGAATGAAATATCATAGTCTTATAGATCATATCAACCATTACGAAGTTGGGACCCATTTCTGTCATTCTCTTATTGTTAAAAAATAAAATATTTTGCTTAATGTCCACACCATCCTTTGGAGACCCTTCATTGTTGTCAGCCTATACATATTTCTTTAATTAAGATACACCAAATTGCATCCCCCCCCCCCCTGTAACGTGATTGGTTAATACAAAAGGAGCTTGTATAATAATAAAAAGTAATCGTCATTATGAAATGAAGCATCACTTTGCTTGTGGCGGTTGAGGTGTCCTTAAATGCAATTTGTGCAGGAATTTATCCATGGCATATATATATATATAAGAATTGAGGTTCCTTAAATAATATTTAATATTTTTTTAAATAAAGTAACTGCTAACCTTTTAAGGTTTAGCTCTTGTGATGTTATTCCATAATCATTGACGATAAGTAGTTACCTGACGTGCAAAGATTCAAGAAAATGAGGATCACTTTAAAAATTACTGGTGAGTTCATAAGAACCTCCATGAAAACATTCATAGCTCATGACTAGGGATAACAAACGAGGACTTTTTTCTCTAACGTGATTGGTTGAAAGGACAGTGAATATGTAAAAAATCTAGTTTGCGTTATGCAAATATGGAGCACTTTACTCGCAGCTGTGAACATCCAATCAGAGAATAACATCTTTTCAAATATGTATCTTATCATGGACATCTATCCATGCCATTTACGAATCTTTTGGATAGACTCTTCAAATATTAGCTATAAATATTAAATAAATAAAGTATTAATTAAACAATGAATACTTATTATTCCTTTTATTTTTTCCATTGAGGATAACTTTCTTGACGACGTATCAAAATCAAGGAAATTGGGACTGTCAGCCATCTAAAGAAAATTGTGAAACTATATTTTGCTTCTACAACCAAAAAATTTAGATTATTAGTTTGTATAAGTGTTTTGTTATATGTTATGTTATATTTTGTTTTATAACTTGTCAACATTATTTAGTATTTGTATTATGAAACTTGTATGAAACACTTTGATATGTCCTTATTACAGGTCTTTTGGCAGATACTCTAATTTAAAATATAATGTTTATTTATGTATTATTTTATACACAATTCTACCGCCTTTATTACTTTGTATATCCACAATGAAATAAAGACCTTAAAAAAATTGGGAGTAATTGCCCTCTTAAAACTATGACATTTATGGGCTAGTTTCATAGTACCACAATGCAAACTAATGACGAATGAGTTGGGATTTTTTCATGAATATTATTGGTTTCCTAATGTTGTTCAGGTTTACTGTAATTCATTGCGCGTAAATTCGTCGCAGACCTTTTTATAGCCGTTTTTTGTCGTGGGTATTTACATTGCTTGCTCTTTTTTTAATGGAAAACGCTTCACTACAAAAAAGCTACGTGACAAAAATACCCACGAGTAAAAGACGAACAAGGCAAATACTACACTATAAAGAAAACTTCGCGACAAAAATACTCACGAAAAAATAGTAGAACGAGGAAATTGACTGACTATAAAAGAGCAAGTGATGTAAATACCCACGACAAAAAAACGGCTATAAAAAGGTTTGCGACGAATTTACACGCAATGAAATTACTGGACACCGTTGTTGGCTACACCTCAAACTTAAAGCATTAAAGTAAAGTAGCGCATGCAAGGAAAAAGTAAACAAAAAAAATTGGCCAAAATTTTGGTTATTTTCTTTAACGTTAGATGTCGCTAGTCCATGAAATTACGTCACAATCCTATTTAAAACCGATTTAAAGGGATTAAGTTTGATGATTTGAAATATATCAAATAAAAAACGTCTCCAATATAAATAATAAAAGGACTTTGTTATTATTTTCAAAGAGCTCTAGCATCAAAGCAGCGCCCCCCACGGACTAAGAAGAACTAAAATTTTGGCCAATTCCTTTTCGGAAAAAAGGAAGAATTTTATGTTATGCATGCGCTACAATACTTTAACGCTTTATTCAAACCCAGTTCACAAAGCGGACATTATGTGTGTGTTTATGAAGAGCATCGGAAGAGTCCATAGGCCTTAAAAGTCTTTAAATAATTGCTTTGAGTATATTTGTACATCATCCTCTTTGGGTCTCTCTTCCTTGAGGCAGACTAATAATAGTGTTCACGAGAGATTTTTATAAAGTTATGTGTCTACATGGACTGTTTACATAGCATATATATATAGTCTTTCTATAATAGTCTCTCATTGTGTCGTTTCCAAGAAAATGACAAGAAGAAAAACAATAATGGAGATCCTCCTTAGCTTTTTTTTCTCTTTCTAACTCCTTCTTGTCTCCTTATTTCTCTTGACATTTTGTGACACACAGGGGAGTGTGTTTGTGTGTCCTTTCCCTTAATTAAATATATATTAACTCTTTCTGACCTTACCCCCCCCCCCCCCTTCTTAAAAAGCATTATGTATTTCAAAATAATAATAATCATTCCCTATAGTATTTCCTAAATTAAATTTATACTAAGATCAATGAAGTCATTTAAGAGGGAAAATGGCTTCGAAGAGACGCCTTTCTCTCAATTATTTTCATCATAAATGACTGTATCAAATTCGGTGGTTTCTTTTCCTTGTTAGTAGAAAAAAGAAGATATGTTAAGATGATGCTACAGTGAAACTCATATTTTTTATTATAAAACAATCGTGATATATATATATATATAAATAATCGTACAATATTTTTTGAAGGAATTCAATTTCATCGCAAGGAAAGTTGAAGTTATTGTTTAAACATTTAGAAATTAGCTTAATGAGTTTACATAAATTCAATAACGTTTTGGAGCTCAATTTGCTTGCTCTTGGAGTCCTTTAGACACCTCCGTCCTTCAAGGCAACTTAAATGGTGATATAAATAATATATATATATATATATACGTCAACAAGTATGATATATATATATATATATATATATATATATACGTTGAGAAAAAAAAAAATTGTGTTCGTCGTTCGTTTGTAGTTCGCCAAAAGTTATCGTTCATCGTTTGATGACGTTTGGTAGAAAGAAATTTCTAAAAAAAAGTGATGACGTTTTTTTAAGAAAGGAAATGTGTCCCATGAAAATTAAAAATCTTTTTGTCTTTTTTTGGTGCCAAAACAGAACGACGAACGATTAGGAACTTTCCTTATCGTTCGTCGTTTGTCAAAAACTTTGTCGTTCGTCGTTCGCGAACGACAACAAATGAACAAAAAAACAACAAGTCTGATATATATATATATAAAATCATTCATGATCATTTTAGCTTATCCATTCTTTAACTCTATTATTATTGTACACAATGGGAGGTTTTTTATCTATTACTGTTCATGTAATGCATTCATCCAATATGTTGATGATAGTCATATGTTACTTTGTTTTGACTTCTACCAATGGATCGATATTTCCACTAAGCCCTAATATATGTATGAGCCTTGTTTTCTCTTGATTAAATAATACCTTTGTTCTTTTGATCCCATTGTAAATGAAGCTACTTTTATACTATTAGTATACACAACAAAAGATGATACATATACCTTTGATGGATCCAATTTTGTGTATGTACATATCCTTAGGGGTGTGACGGGATTACTAGTAACTTGTTGAGCCTTAGGCGCAACACTAAGGAAGGTACAAATATTAAAGAGTGCGTATATTTTGATGAATAATAGTCTTATAAAACCCATAGAGATATAAATATATACAGAGCTTATTCCCTTTAATAGCAGAGAAACATCATTCAGCTGTATTCTGTGTGTCCAATATAAACAAAGTAATTTGATCTACGTCATAATAGGCTATTCATAGAGATAGAAAGATTTGTCTATATTGAGCAATATGACGTATCCTTTGAAGAATCCAATAAGCTGCTCTCCTGTCTTTATATCTCAATGAATAGAACCCATAGAGTTATAAAGATAAAGAGAGCTTATTTCTTCAATAGCTGTCGCTTGTGCCCTATATAAACAAAGTAATTTGTGCTACGTCATCGTAAGCTGGATACTGAGATGAAAAATTCGCTTACTTATAGAGCTTCTCTTTGAATACATATAGGGACTCAAAATGGCTGCTCCACTCTGTTATATAATAATATATTAGTAGGGAGTGTGATAGCCGTGAGTGTGAAGGCGTGTTCAACTCTCAATGTTGTTGGGGGCGCAGAGGGGATGGTCAACCTTTTGGTCTACCTCATTGATAAGATCCTAGGTTCGAGTGACTAATTTTAAAAGATATAATGCTTATTTATATCCTGTCGGTCCGTCGGATACTTCAATTCTGTCGATCCAAATAGGCAAAAAATAGTTGCATTTTGAATTGAAAAAACAAAAACAATGGAATCCTGCTATAAATATGTCGGGAACATCCTTATCCTGTGTTATGATTCATAAAAATAGTTCCAATAAACGACGTCAGAAGGGGTCAACCACTATTTTCTATTCCAATAGACTTCTTTACTTGGGACTTTGATTTTCTCAAGGAGTAAAATTTATCATTTGTCGTTTCATAGCCTTTCAGAATATCTATATATTTTGATATAAAAGGGATATAATATGGCTACCACGAGTACTTTATCCTTAATGATGAGTCTATCATTAAACCAAAAAAAGCATAATTTTTAGCTAGCAATTTGATTATCTTTATTTTTAGTATCGTCAGAGTCCATTTATCGTCATATGGATTAAAAAAAATATTTTTTATTTCCTTAGCGTGTGAAGTTGCTTTATGTACGTATGATAATAGGTAATGTCGGAACATTAAATTCAAAAGATTTTTTAATGACATTAATTATCTGGGAAAAACTCATGCTTTTTTGTTTTAAATAATGATATTCTTAGCTTTGAGTCGATGTTCGCACCGCAAGAACCGTGAGTAAAGTTATGCTTTATTGGCAACTGCTTTTTAAATCATTTTTTAAAGCAATATCGTCAGAGAAAAAAGTCCCGACATCTTTACTTTATCCATCTAAACATATATTAACGCCATGTTGTTTTTTGTTCAACATTCAGGTAGCCATTGTCTCACGGCAGAGTTCACATGCGCCAATGGCCTTTGCATCCCCATGTCCTGGAAATGTGACGGGAAGGACGACTGTAAGGACGGATCCGATGAATCCCAGTGTAAAGGTAAGATACATCATAGGTTATTGCTCGATATAATATGAACTTAAAAGTGAAAAAAAGAAGGCAATGGAATCGTGCTCGACTCTCAATTTTGATTGCCCAGTACGTTCGACTCTTCCGGGAGAGGAAGATCTGGTCAACCTCATTTAAAAGGTCCTAGGTTAGATTGTCTAATGTGAATGCCTTAATGTTTATTTTATATCCAGTGGGATGTCCTTTCATGGTTCCCGATTGGCAAAAAAAGGAAATAATGTATATCGGCATGACCCTTTATTAATCAAACGCCATGTTCCAGCTCACTATTGACAATTGTTGGGATACTTTGAACCTGTATAATGTAAAAAATAAGAACGAGGAAAAGTAGTAGAAACTAGAGGCATATATACATCAGAGAGTGCAAACCTCCGCCGTCACGGGGTCCTTATGAGCTTCCGAGGCGGATTTTTCACGACTGGGGCGGCGTAGAGGGACGGGGGAGGGTTCCCCTCGACGGAAATTCCGAGAGGAAGACGCTCCCGGCACCCGATTTCACAGCACAGCGACATCTATTGGCAGAGTAGGCTAACTTGAAATATTATTAGTATTTAGCTCATTTTGCATCTTAAAGAAGCACTCAGAGATGCCAAAATTTAATCACTTGTTCCTTTGGCATTTCCAACCACTCACAAAGTTTCATCCGAATCCGTTCCGTACTTTTTGAGTTATCCTGCTGACAAACAAACCAACCAACAAACCAACGCCAGTGAAAACAATACCTCCTTCGGCGGAGGTAATTATGTATACATACATGCTCCTATAAGGATACTTCAATAATGTATATACTGAATACGACCACAGGCTTATCAAAAATTGAATTCCAAATTATTTGCGCATTCAGCATAACAAAGTATACTATATATAATTCAGATTTTGATGTTTTAATGATGTGATGGGTCTTGCTTCAGAAGATTAATTTAAACTACAATGTTTATTTATGATTTTATTATCACAACCCCTCTTGCTCTTTTTATTTATAATTGTATATATTTATTATGTATGATTTTTAAATAAATGACCCATTAAAGAAAAAAAAGTATATATATTTTTAAATCAGAGATTGTAGAAAACTTCCTAACATAAACATTTTTTTGAAATTTGTAATATTTTTTCTTCAAAATAATAAAGAGGTAGTTCTGTATTACAATTTTTCTCAGCCTTCATTGTGGGTTAATGTAGACTTACCAAATATGCCACAAGGAATGAAGTGATTGGTTGAAAGTAAAGTAAAAGAATACGATATGCTGGTACTTTTCAGCCAATATTGTCCAATTAATCTGTAGAGTGTGCATAAACATTAAACTTAGAAAGGAATAGATGATAGGTCACCCTTTATAATTGCTGAGTAAACTCCTACACAGCTTAGCAGCAATACCATTATGCCAACAGGCCTTTTAAATAACCAAAGAAGTACAAATAAATATATTAAATATCGTTAAGTTGGCCTTATTCATTGAATAAGGTATAAGTAACCAGCAATTCTTTGGAATTGTAACACCTGTTCGGCTTTCCGAGGTAAAATAAGACAACAACACGGTTAAAGGGGTTGTGTGTTTATCGTTAATTCGATTCCACCTTGGATTCAAGACTCGAACTTCAATTCGTAGTCTTGGATCCTATTCTCAAACAAGAAAGCAAAAGTTATTATTAATATTTTTCAACTATTTGATCCTGAACTGTTCCTCAATTATATTAAATTTGTCAATTCAACCCAAATGTCACAACTCCATGTACGCTCTATACATCGCTTTAACTTATTAATAGAATATAGCCATTCGTCAAGCATTCGAATAATAGCTCTTTGATTATGATACATACATCTGAAGGACCTCACCAAGTTATTTATTTTCTTCTCCAAAGACTTTAATATATCGTCTATACTTGAATTAATGTATGCAATACAATTTGACAAATTATGTGCATGCATTTAATTTCCCGCCTCCCTGCGCAAATGAATGGATGAATCTCATTTCACAAAATAAATTAATACATATATTATTCATAAAACTATTATACGCAATATAAAATCTGCCAAGAGTCTTAAAGTCCTACAAAAGAAAGACTTAGAAGCATAGTGTGTGCGTGATTTAATGAACCAAAAATATAAGCTTTTAGTATATTTAATAAGCCTATAAAAATATATATTGACACATTTTTTGTTTGATGCCAAATAATAGAAGCTTTATATGAAGCTGGGAACTCTCTTCTTTTCCTGGAAATATATATATATATATATATATATATATTTTGGATGGTAAATCCCTTAATCCAGGATCTCTGCAATAATTCCTTAGTATGTCTCAAATATTATAAATAACAAAAACACGGAGATAATAATAATTCAGTCAGCAGATATAAGAGAGAAAAAGCTTGACGCAATAAAGTATTTTTTTTGCTTGTTTGTTTGCTGTTGATACAATTGAATGCATTGCCGTTTGCGGACACATTTTTATGCACTTTTGATTAGAAAGCTAACAGGGGCATGCAAAAAAAAAGAATAGATAATCATCATTCTGAGTGTCTTCAAGGAACTGAAAAGAGTAAACGAGGACTTCCTATTGATGTAGTTATGCAAAAGACTTGAGACGCTTAATCAATGTTCAATTTGCCTATTTTTGATCTATGAGAAGAAAAGTCAATTAACAAGTGTATTAGTGAACTGTCATTGTTTTTTTTGCTTTGATTTCATTGGGAATTCGATATTTTAGGCTATAAGTGCTTTGATTTCACTTGGGAATTCGATATTTTATCCTATACATCAAAGTACAACAACGTAGATTGGTTGTAAAATATTATTTCAGCACCGAATCGGAGAAGCGTTATAAGCCTATTATTTTGTAGTAAGTACGTAGATCAAACACATGTTTATCATTCTTAGCATGGACGTTATTTCATTTAGGTGCCAGAAGGTTTTATAGTTATATATATTTACAAAGTTCATTTACAGTATAAACTTAGCGTAAATTATCTGTCCAAACAAAAATACATAATTGTGAGTCCTTCAATTGATATCAACGATTTTAATTACCTGGATTATCATAGAATGCGCGTTAAAAATAATTTGAAAGTAAAAGTACGAGCCTCACTGTTTCTTCGAACTCCTTTAACCTACAGGATTTTTTTGAGAGAGAGAGAGATACCGCTACTATGTGTGGCGTCCAATATAAAAGCCAAACCACCCGTTTATTAATATCAATCGTGACTCTTCCAAGAAGATATATATTTTACAATCCATAGTACAAGTCCTAAATATGATGATGCATTTTGATATACAAATCATGTGTAGTAAACCACTACTATTGATTCCTCAATTTCGTATTTATATTATTTGTAGGTGTATAATTAATGTTTATGCAATCAAACGTGACTATGTATCTGGTTGCAACAAAAGTATTTTTTAAAATATATAGTTTTATTTATTCAGAGAAATTACACATAATATAATGTGTAAATAAACATTGTAGTTTAAAATTAGTTCCCTAACTATAAAAGTTACTCATCAATATAAAACAATGCACAATACATCAGACAAACCATAATTATAAAAAAATATTAAACAATTAATTCAAATAAGTAACAAAACATTGTATAATGAATAGGTACAATAAAATTTGAAAATTCCCAGGATAAATAATTTCCTAAAGTATTTAAAGCCTTTTTGATCGTACTTTAATATACCAAACGGAAATATATTATATTATATATATTAAGGAATGTCCACTCGACTTAATGGACAGCCATAAATTATTAAATAACATCACAATATACTTACAAAAAGTTGGATGTTGTGTACGATTGCAAATGTAAATATCTCAAGGGTGTCCAGTATTTTATCGCGCGTAAATCGTCGTGGACCTTTCCTCGTTCTCATTTTCTCGTGAGTATTTTTGTCGAGGAAGAACAAGGAAATTGACTGACTCTAAAAGAGCAAGCGAGGTAAATACCCACGACAAAAAACGGCTATAAAAGGTCCACGACGAATTTACGGCAATGAAATTACAGTAAACCTATCTCAAGTATCATGAAAATCTACAAAGCTTATTTTGCTTTTTCGTACTTTATCAAACCTATATATAAGAACTTTAATATGTTGTAGTTCAATATAATTGATAAAACAATTAATAAAATTAAAAGTATACTTTTAAATTATTTTTATTTTTCTTCTATAAATATAAAAATTAACAAACTTAAAATCTATTCTTTTTACAACTTCATTCATTCTAAAGTATATTCATTTATGTACTTTAATGTACCAATTCTTTGTATAGTAATATACCATCTACAAAAAACTATAGTCATTCTCAAAGAAAAATAATTTGAGCACAATATGTTTGAACATATTTGTCAAAACTTTAAGTTAACTAATTTTCACGGCTTCTTCCAAAGTCTTTTGTGAAAAAGAGGTATATCTATTTCAAAGACATAATTTATTAGGGCTTTTATTTTTATATTTCCTTCTTTCTGCCTCCATTTTATGTGTTTAAATACTATCTTGACATTAATTAAAGCCCTACTACTCTAAGAATACTATAACCTCCTTTTTCCGTATGAATAATTAATAAAGCACGAATATATGTATGTACATAAAAGCCCGTCTCAAGACAGGAGGGCAAAACTCCTTTTTGGTAAGGATAATCAAAGAAATATAAATAAAAAATATGGGAAAAAGGGAATATTTATCTGGGCTGTTAGAATTGCTTTAACTAAAAATGTGAGACAATAAAATAAAAGACCTTAGATTTCAACATCATGGCCTTCTAATGGTGTTGTAAGACGTATTGACTCTTAAAAAAGCATTGTAATTGTTTGATAGGCTTTCAATTTAGCGGGAAAATTGAGGATTGTGATTGGAACAAAAAAATATATTTGAGGATTCAAGCTGTGAAGGCTTGTGGATCACATCGTTCGGCATTTCTCTTCGTGAGAGAACGTTCCACTACTTATAGCTTTCACTCAATCGTCATAAGATATTACAAATTATCGGATAAAATTAGTCAATTAGTGTCGAAGCATGTTAGTTTTGCTATTATTGTTTAGTTTTTATTTGTTGTTTTATGATCTAATTTTATTGTTTACATAAATATCAAATTATAATGTTTATTTCTGTACTGTCTTTTATATATTTTCAAAAAGAAATACATAATTTTTTTTTAAACTAGCTTCCTCTTTTGTAATCAAATTATATATGGATATCATGTTGACAAAATTATAATTTAGTCAATGTACGATGCTTTCATTTTGGTATTCTTGATTTTGACCTTATCAACTGGAATTCTTGTACAAGATATATCCAAGTTCATTATTGTGGAAACTTAAAAAAACCTTCATATTGATATATTTTAATAAATTTCTTATGAAATATTTTGTCTATAACGGCATCTCAATACTGTGTACGCGGATATCTTCTATTTTATCTGATATGAAAACTTAATCAACTATTGATAGGTGAAGACAATATTTTAAAAGGGGTGCGGTAGCTGTGCGTGCTAAGGCGTGTTCAACTCTCAATGTTGGGGGACCAGGTTCGAATACTCCCGAGAGGGGATGGTCAAGTTGGTTTCCTCATTCATAAGATCTAGGTGGTTCATAGATTAATTTTAATGCTATAATGCTTATTTATATCCTGTCGGATACTGTAATTCTATCGAACCATATAGGCAAAAAAAAAGGATTTTATTCACTTTTACAAAATACAATTTAGGAATTTCGTATGGTTATTTGAAATGTGTTTATTATTAGGTTCTTCCTGGAGCTTTTTCATTAAAATGTTACATAATTAATTTTCACGCAACTGCACCGGTTTTAAATACAGGCAGGATTGTTTTGTACATATTAAAAAAATAATGAGTAAAAAACACTTCATGGTTATGAAGAAATATCTCATAATGTCTTTTTAAAAGTTACTTTTCTCAAGTATCAACATATTAACAAAATATTAATTTTTTTTTCGAACTTATCAAACTACGAAAACGAAAAATAATATTGAAGAAGAGAAACTATATATACTATTTATGTGGGAAAAACATATGCGGCTTGATGTCCTTCATTGCTCTATCCTCTAGTTAAATATATGTAAATTGGAGCCCCACTTCAATGTACTCATTGTTTCATGAGGAGGCCTGAGATGAATGTCAAGCAATTAAGCTTTTGTTTTATGCGTGTTTCAATATTTCTATGAACATACATATTCTCAGCTTGATGTTGAATTTATATATAATATATATATATATATATATATATATATATATATATATATATATAATATATATATATATATACATTATATATATACATATATATATATATATCAGGAAAAGACCGGACACCAATTTTCGTGGGAACCGGGGCCGGTACTTAAGTTTTTCAAGCCGAGCAAAACCGGACAGGAACTTCGTAATTTTTGTTGCTCCGTCATTTAGAAAGTGACAACGTATTTTTTAGACAGAGATTCCCCCAAAAAAAAAGTGGACGAGTTTAAAAAAAAAAGTCCTACATAAAAAAATTCTGGAAAAAAGTTACGAGTTTTTTTAGAAAAAAATCCTAATAAATTCCTGGCCGGTGATCTTTCGACACCGGGCCGGGACACTCGAAAACAGCCGGGTATCCGGTCGTTTACTGATAATATATATATATATACCTATATAGGTATATATATGGGAAGGTTTAATAACGTTTAATAGATAGTGATTTTAGTATATCCAGTTGATGTCATTCCCTAAACCATTGGAGTCCAAAAATTGAAGATTGAATATCCTCCAATTAAACGGTTTTTTAAATATTATATTAAATAATTAAACCCTAAAAATTGTCTCCCAGTTAAGCCCTTTCAATGTTAATCGGTCCCAGTAAAACGATATACAAAAATGATTTTTTGACATTTTTCTATGAAATACTGTCAAGGGTTTGTATGTGTTAAAAACTACTTTGTTTTGCAGTGACAGCAAACAATGAGCATTAATTTTTAACTCTTCTTCCTGCATATCACATTATTTGTAAAATCTTAATTAAATCAAATATATCATCGAATCAAGACGGATAATATGAACAAGAATACTTACTTCCATTTACAAAAAAAATTGTTTCTTGATTTGTTCACGATAATAATAATATAATGGATTAGTACGATAAAGTATTTTTGACTTAATGTATCACATTTCATTAATAACAAGAAAAAAAACCCCGATAATTACTGCTTTTAATGCTTATGTACAATCTGAAAGCAATATATATCTTCACACAACTTAGTTGATATGGTTAACTGCATAAAATGCATCCAATAGCATTTGACTCATGAATTAATTATTGTATAACACAAACAATTTCACAGTATTTTTTGAAAATGCATTATGACATCGAATAATACTTTTCTTGATTATGACATATAATAAAAGGTGCAACGTTCTCATCAAAGTACACTTAATTGTTATTTAAAGTGTGAGTGCAGGCAGTACATGGCCATGTACACAATTGTTGATTATTATTTGCATTATTATTTCCTTAATTACTTGATTCAAATTGTAACATTAGGGATGTGTATCCATAAGCAACGGATATTGAATTATATAATTATATCTATTGTCATGATTAAAAACTGAAAAGTATGCATTATATATAAATATATATATATTATATATATAAATAAATAAATATATATATATATACATATGCCAAATATAATATAAATGTATATATAAGTATATATATATACCGGGTGTGGGAAGAAATTGCAACACTTTCCAAGTATATTGTTTACACCCCTTTGTGTCTCTTAAAAGGATTCGATCAGAAAATAGGAAAAATATAAAGTGTTAATATAACTCCTATTTAATTTTTTATTCTATATATCCGCCCTTAACAGCAACAACAACCTCCAGACGGGACCTTAAGGTCTGACAAACAACTGTATGTAATGAGCGTTCATGCCATCCAGTGTTTATCAACGGAGGCCTTCGTTGCTTCAATATTGAGGTGACAGATTCTGCAGGGCCTGGTCTGCACATGCGGTCAAAAGAAAAGTCCAAAGGGTTTATATCAGGGCTGCATGGAGGCCACATTTCCTTACCCCAAAATGGGATGTTCTTTGACAAAAAATCTGGGTGATTTTGCTGTATGGATTGGTGCTCCATCATGTTGGAGCACCACTTCTTGGTTTGGAAATGTTGCCTGAACCCAGGGCAAAAGTTTGGTGAGCAGCTTTTCAATGTGCATTCAAGCGAAACCCTCGGGGAAACCACATCAATGGCATTGTGCCCCCTGATGATGCCACAAAGCCCAGAGACAAGGCTGAGGTTGGATACTTGGTAGTGGTAATTGATCTAAGATCTTCATCAACATCTTTCAAGGCCACAAACCGGTCATTTCTTTTATTTCTGACCGGATCCACAGTCCAGGTCTTTTCATCACTGAAGATGATGATCCTTCCAGCTGGTGCAGATTTCAGGTCATTGATCAGACCCTTGAAGCGTTGGAGATAGTCATTTTGATTTGAGGTGTCATAATGGTCTCTCCAACATCACTAGGGACTCGCCACCACACAACTTGACAGCCCTCCTGACCGTACTCTCATAAACACCAAGGTCCTTGGCATGAGCTCTCATGCTGGTGGTTGGAGCCCTTTGGATCACATCACAAATCAATTGTGGTTCTAATTTGTACTTGCCACCACTCCCAGATTTCCCCTCGACCCCTTGGTTAATGTCCAGCTTCTTCTCGAGGCGGAAATGGTCGATCTTTCCACGTTCAGTTTGCTTGGAGATCTCAGTTGGAGTCTTACCCGCGCCATGAAGCGTCGAAACTTGAACTCTACGGTCTCATTTCATCGCTCTGCTTATTCTCAGAGGAAAATGAAATAACATGACATCATAAAATTAACACTGCTACCGAAGTTATTTAGCGGAAAATTTTGTTCGAAGCTTCTCGTAATCTCAAAATGGATTTTTGTAAGTGTTACATTTCTGTCCTGCACCCGGTATAATATATTATATATTAATATTTCACCCAAACAATGTGTTTATAAAATATATATATATATATATATATATATATATTATAATATATATAATATATATATATATATATATATATATATATAATATATATCAAGAAACGACAAAAAAATCCCCCAAAAATAAGTGACGACGTTTTTTTAAAGCTAATATTTCCAATAAGATTAGTGACGACGTTTTTTTAAGAATATTTTTAAAAAGTGATGACGTTTTTTTTAGAAAATAATCCCAAAAAAAGTAACGACTTTTTTATTATTAGAAAAGAGTATTTCGAAAAATTCCCTTTCTAAATTTTTTGAAATGGCAACGAAATATTGAAAAAAATATTGATTACCGACCCAGTGTATAAAAAACCGGGACGCTAAAAATAGTGGGGACTCGGGCTGAGCCGGGTACCCGTCGTTTCATGATATATATATATATATATACAGTATTCACCGCATAATCGGACAGGCTGGGAGTATCAATAACGGCCCCTTAAGCGGGTGCCCGATTTCGCGATGAGCTCTCGCCACACACTCACGGCATCATCAGTTCTATTTAAAAAGAATTATGAATAAAATATTAAAACAGCTGTGAAACAAAGATGACATCCAATGCACCCTAATAACATTTGACTGCGTCCAACATCATGATCATGGCAACTTTTTCATTTTGTGTTTGCATCCCTCACATTAAATGTATTAGGCAGTTATATACAAAATAAAATGTCATATTCACTTTGGGGTAAAGAACGACTCTAGAGTACGTTGTTTTTTTAGCATTTGCCACTTGCGTATACACGACAGATTCAATTTTGGAGACCATCGTAGAAGTTCATGAAGACCATTTTCCTGATGAGCTGACGGAGAAGATCCATCATTAGCACCTTCTCCCGGCTTGTTAATGGTCGTACCTCCTCGGGCTCACTTCGTCACCTGTCAGTAGAACACCCTGCACTGTTCTCTTCATGCCACTTCCAACAGTTCTTCTTAGAGAGCTCTCCACTCTCTCTTCTCTGATTACACAGCTCTTCATGCTTACTCTTACTCTTCCCCCTCCCCCCTCATTACACTCAGGACTGACACATTTCGTGTATAAATCAAGATCACTTGAAAAAATGTGTCCCGTTTATCAGAGGCTTGCGCCCGATTATCCAGTAAAAATGACGTGCACTGGAAGTGTTTCTGGGAGGCGTATGTCATTTAAGCGAGGTACCCGATTATCAGGTGCCCGATTATGCGGTGAATACAGTATATCTATATATAACAAAACACTAAGGGATATATTAAAGTACTATCCTACATCTCATTTTTTCCCAACTAGTCTTTGAGTAATCCATGAACCTATACGTAGGTTGTAACATGTAGTGTTCATTGAGTGTGTGCTAAAATATCTGTACAACTTTCTTAGTATATTATAATCATGTTTATTACATCCTTTATACAGTGGCGTTAGCTATTGAATACAATCATGAACATATAGTTCTGATTCCTTCTGTAGCTATAATTACTTTTTCTTCTGAAGATCCTGAGTTTTTTACATTAACCCTATGAAGGGAAAAGGCTGTAAACATGCTTGATTAAACCCAGTTGGATAGAGCTTAATCACAACCAACATATATATTTTTTTTCGACCTTATTCTATCTAGCGAAGTTACATATAATTACATATATAAAATAAACATTCTAGTTTAAATTAAATCGCCATATAAAAGCCAATTTCAATATACAATATTGTATTAGTTAAAAAGGATTTTTTCCGTAAAAATTAAAGCAGTAAAAACGAAACAAAATTGCACAGTGACAAATAAATAATACATAAAAATTAGTCAAACAAATGTCTTTTAACAAAAACCTCTATATATTCGTGAGAGTTTTTTAAGGTCGTTCGCTGTTTTCCTCGGAGAATGAGGGGAAATAGCGTACCAAGTCTCCCGCGAACCTCCACTGGGAATCAGTACGTCCTGGAATCTTGATATCTAGTGCAGAATATCGTGCAGCAGCTGAAATTTGAATAGATCTCAATTCCTCCGTTTCGATGGTTTTCCCCGACGCAAGGTGCTCCGCTACGTAGCTTCTAGAACTTGATAGAGCAAACTCTATTGCTCTTGGTTTCTCCGA
>CP045903.1:15087829-15108865 GCA_013387185.1 Caligus rogercresseyi | reverse complement strand
ACCTGCGGCGGATGTCACAGAAGATGCTGGTGTTGTTTGGCTCGACCTACGTTTGTGAGCAGACGTTCTGCATCATGAACATCAACAAAGCCTGTCACAGATCCAAGTTAACTGACCAGCACCTCGGATCTATCCTTAGAATTTTACAAACAAATCTAACTTTGATGCACTGGCAAAAAAGGGAAACCAACAACACTAGTCTCACTGAAACACGTAAATTACGCAATGCAGCGGGGACAGAAAGGATCGAGGTTAGTTGCCTATTTTGTTAGTAGTAATGTTTTGAATGTTGAAAGTGATATTCATTTCATAAATTTAGTTATATTCTAGTCTATTTAGCCTACTATTTATATTTCACATTAGAAAAAAACAGTCTTCAATGTTAGTAAAACGTGTTGAACTTTTATTTGTTTGTGCTTGCTGTACAATGAAGTTTGCACATAACAAGAAACGCTTTATTATGATTTACTGTGCCCCTTTTTCAAATTTTTATAACCATAATGGCCTGCAAGTTAAAGTTTTCCCATCCTGGCCTAACGCATATTTTATAATCCACATAAAACTTTACCCAATTTTTGTCTTTTTTAATATAAAACTCGTATTTTTATATATTTTTTTCTGGGCAGATTTATGATTTATTTTTGATTAGTGAATAAGATATAAATAATATTTAAAATATTTAAAAATAAAATATAGCTCTCGTCATTAATGGATTAAAAAACAATACATGCATAAACCGATTAATCCACATTTTTCATCTTTTCTGAACATCAACATAGAGAAATAAGCTTCTTTTGCCTTCTATTATAATCCTCAAAACACATTTTCTCCAATGCTATTAAGAATTTGGCAGCTCTTTTCATCAATTAGAATGTCTATTTCTCATACGGCTAAGGCTTTATATATAATATATCCAGACCATAGGATTATATAAATGTATTTATAAACTAAGTGGCGTCTTTTCTAGTACATACTTAGGTATTAACGTTTATAAACCCTTCAAACCATTATTTGGTTTGGACTTAAAGTTTAGGTAGATAATTTATTCTTTATTTGAAACAACTTGATAAATAACTCCATTTGTCTCTATGTAATAATCAATTTTTCAAATACATCCCTTAAACTATTTTATTAGATATAGAAGTCTTTATAAAGCTATAAAAATATGGAAGGCTGTATTAAAAAATTAAACTAATAACAAAAAGTAGTTTAATTTTTGAAATCAGATTTCCAAAAGCTTATAATTTTGTCAAGACTTCATTTTTCTAATACAATAGTTTAAGAATGCATTTGAAAATAAATATAAGAGCGCTTTCCTCAACGGATATAGTCGATTTTGTGAAACAATTGGAGCTTCGCTGCAAAATAAGCTAGGTACTCAGGCTTATCATTAAGATCCCTGATGTCAATTGTTCCTCTTGGATGTATACAGGCGAATTAGTCAGATTTTATCCGTCCTTTTCAAAGCAATATCTCAATTTCTTAAAAAAACGTAATTAAGATGAACAAAAAATTAAGAAGTTAAATAAATAATATTATGATATACTCTTTTCTGCGGAAGTGATTATCCTTGGAATTTTCGAATTTTATTGTACCATATTCATTATACAATGTTTTGTTATTTATTTTAATTTAATTTTAGGGATTTTTTTATAATTATTGTTATTGTCTGATGTATTGTGTTTCGTTTTAATTTTTATTAAGGAAACTAATTTTTAAACTACAATGTTTATTTATACATTATATTGTATGTGTAATTTCTCTGAATAAATAAATTAAAAAAAACTAATGAAAAAGTGATGAAACTTTTTTATTATTTTATTATGCATTATATATTAAAGTAGAAGTTATTTATTTAATTTGAGAATTGTAAAATTGTGATCATCTATGTATGTAGAAGTTTTAATTTTAGACTATTGATGTATTATATATCATTATCACTTCATTTAAAGGAAGATTTGAGAGAAGGGAGAAAAATATTTACGATGCATTTTATTTATTAAACCTCATTTTTTATGTTAAATATAATCACGTGTCTTAGTTCAACTAAATCTACGTCATAATTGCATATGTCCAAAAATGTATCAAGAATCATAGATTGACTTATAAATTATGCACATACTAAATAAGTCGTAATGAGAAATGCAATGAATATGTATAAAGTTCAAAGTTATTGAATGAACCTTTCAAGGTTAACTGGTTTTTCCATGTTGGGGTCGTATTCATAGAGATTTAAAGATATAGAGAGCTTATCCCCCTCCCCCCTCCCAATTAGCAGAGAAACATCGTTCAGCTGTATTATGGACACAATGACGTATTTCATTTCCTCAAATAGCAGAGAAACATCGTTGAGCTGTATTCGGAACACAATGACGTATATCTCTGAAGAATCCAATAAGCTCTCTTTGTCTTTATATAACTATGGTCGTATTGTGTCAACATGAGTAATTTGTAAGAGGAAAAGTTATTTTGTCGCCGGAATAATATATTTGAGCAATATATGAATAATAAAATATCTGCAACCATATAACCTGTGGGCTTACGTAAATCTCTTCACAGCCCATTCTGAACTGTCGCTGCAAAAAAAAAGTCAAATAGCTCTCATCATGTTTCTTATAGCAATTTAAAATAAGTATTTAAAAAAGCTAATTACCTCCGCCGAAGGAGGTATTGTTTCACTGGCGTTGGTTTGTTGGTGTGGTTTGTTTGTTTGTTTGTCAGCAGAATAACTCAAAAAGCACGGAACGGATTGGATGAAACTTTGTGGAGTGTTGGAAATGCCAAAAGGAACAAGCGATTAAATTTTGGCATCTCTGAGTGCTTCTTTAAGATGCAAAATGAGCTAAATACTAATAAATATTTCAAGTTAGCCTACTCTGCCAATAGATGTCGCTGTGCTGTGCTCTCAAAGAGGAGAGCGACATCTTTTTGCAAATGACAAAAAGACAAAGTGATTCATTTGGTGGGGATCGGCGGAGGTTTGCACTCTCTGAGTCCTCTAGTTTTATTTATTTTCTCTGTAGAGAATCGAGTTTTTCTTTCTTCTAGATCTCTACAGGGCTCTCGAGGTAAATTGAGATAATTATTAGGATGGTAAAATATGTCAAATTAACTAGAACAGTCATAGAACAGAAAAATCGCTCTGCTGTTGTCGTTTTTCTTGACATGAAGTGCTGACGTTACTCTCGTTTCATCATCGACGAGCAGAGATCCTCTGAAAACGCCCACCACCGACGTGGTCTACGTAGTAGTTTCGACGCCTCGCCAATCAAAGATCAACGTTCATCATTGAATCATAGTAATATTCATACTTAAAAAATGTCACTGAGTGTGCCTATAATTGTATTTGTTTAAATGTGTTTCTTATCTGTATACCTCCCCAATTGTGGAAATGAAAAAAACATATGTAAATATACGATATACAATTACTTTTTCCTTCTTTTATATATAAATCTTAATATTGTATATAATTTATATTTAAAAGTATATTATTACCTATTACAATCCCTGCTTGTTGACAAAGAAAAATAGAAATATAATAGTAATTTATTTGTCTCTCTCAAAACCATGTAAACTAACTTAAAAAAGCTCATTTTGTAATTAAAGTAACAAAGTAATTACAAATACTGCAGGGAAGATAATGGGGAAATTGCATTGCCTTTGATAATGGGTGTAATAGAGTTAGTTACCAGTCATTTAAATATTATTTCAAAATAAATATTTAAAAAGTCTGGATGAAAAAGTAGGTCTTTTTTCATTATTTGGCAAGGGGCCACCAGTTGTTCCCCTTTTTGAAATATGTAACTTGTGTCTAAATACAAGTGTTTCAGGGCATATGCATTTATGAATGAAAAATTAGATGGGTTAAGACGAAGTACATATTGTTCCTTCTATACTAATACGTAGTCAGTCATTCATTCAATTGGGTAAGGAATTAATTAATATTGATACGTAATGATGGCATTCAAGGAATTCATAGATGAGGTGGATCAAACTTCATGAAAACAGACGCATATTGCTCTCAAGGATAATGTTCGCCTTGGTTTATGTTCACAGCTCAACAGTCGCGAGTTAAGATATTTCACAATAAAATATATTTTTTTCACGCTCTTTTTCTTTCAATCATTACATTTTAGTGAGAGTGTGATTTCCAGAGCCCTATAAGAAGAGTTACGACAATAGATTGGAGAGAAATCCCTCGAGCTCCTGAGTGATTTGTACAATCACAACACACCAAGCAGGAGGCAAAATAGATCTTTAAGGTTTATATTGTTTTTGTACTTCGAACCAATTATCTTAAAAAACTGTTAATTACAGCTCCCTACATAAATTATGAATCTTTTGAGCCTGAGTCAGCTGCTACACAGACAGTTCTTACGGCGGAGCTCTACTTTTAAGACTCTGTTCCTTACAAATAGGGCTTAGAATATCCTTTCATGATGTTGCATTTAACTTGAAACATAGGTATATATTTTCATAACTAAGGAATTTTCATTCAAAGCAACTACCACAACTTAGTCAAACTTAATTCTTTTTGAGTGACATTTCATTACTTCTCTTGAGCTTTCCATCAAATGGAAAAGTTTTGACTTTTATTTGATAACGTTAATTGCTTTCCTGACATGGGTTAGTTAAAGATATGTGCATGTAGGAGTAACTGCAGGTCTAAAAAGTTGTACATGTATGCATATAACTCAATTACATTTATAGTAATACTATAACTTTTTTTAACAGTCAAAGTTTTTTGTTTTGCATGGGTATGTCCGTATTTAAAAAAGTTGTTCTACATACTTACCAACAACACCAAACAGCATTTAATGTCCATAGAGGTAAACCAAGGTAGTTAAAAGTAAGGTAGAGCCATTTAACCCATGAAAGTAAAAAAATAACACGCCACGCAACCTACCTCATGAGCAGGACGTCACATATGGCAAAAGAGGTTATTGTCATAAGTACTATATGTTAAATATAATCGAAATTAGCCTTTAAATATCATAGAAGAATTAATTATCACAATTCTGCATTAGAAAATGGAAAAATTATTAAATTTGTGAGTAATCAAAATTAGTTTGATGATTTAAAGTTGCTGAAATTATCCAAAATATTTCATGAAAAAGCAAACTCCTTCAATCATTATATGTTAAAGAACATAAAAAACAACGAAATAAATTATAACAAAATACTATTTATATCATAATTATTACAAAGAAATATTTAGAAAAAAGTATATAATTATGAATTAATAAAAAACAAAATATGGTTATAATCAGATATTATATAAATATTATTAGAAATACATATTAAGAAAAAAATATATACTGTATAATTGTTACAAAACAAAATACTGTTTTATCCTATATTATATAAATATTATTAGAAGACTATTTTCAGAAAAAAGATATAATTTATTGGAGCATTTAATTAATCCACTGTTTCATTTTTCGATTCTCTCTTAAACTTTTTCTGGTCTAGCTTTTCTTTTGCTCTGGAGCCGTTTTTTCAAATTTGATTTGGAGAAATCACGAATTTGAGCAAATTTATTAAGAGCTTCCAATGGAACTGACGGCACCTTAGACATTGATTTAGAAACTCTTTTTGCAAGGTTGTCGTCCTATCAACTTCCATGTACTATAAAATATTGAAAAAAAACTTGTTCACATTTCCTCATAGCCTCTAAAAATAGTCTCTAGTCTCTTCAGTGAAGTGCAGAATACACATAAAGGATGATGCAGCTGAAATGTCGAATCTCTTCTTTGCATGCGATGGTCCAAGCTTTTCCTCTGTTTGATGTTGTTTGAAACGAGTGGTACAATACATTGTGAGCATTGGGATCCAATGAAGGACAAACAGCAACTGCCACACTGTCGTTTTTTCTTTTTAATATTGAAGCCAATTTTTAAGAGTACGATGCACTAATGATAATTGAGTACAGATGGTATATATAGTAAAAGTTATTTTTTTTATGTTTTCTGCCAGACGTGACGCACACGAAAAATATTTCGGAACCTAAGTTCTACATTGAAATTTAGGTGGGTTGGTAAAACATAAACTACATATTACAATTCCATCATAAAGCCAACTATAGGGTTTAAGATCATTTATCCGTTATCCTCTGTTATATGTTGATTTGCTCCGATGATAATATATTTCGATTTTTGAGAATGTTTATAGATCATACTTAGGCCTATAAATAATAATTATTATTATACTAAATCAGAGAACATTTAAGTAAATTAATGTTAAATCTTAATACACTTAAGTATCGCAACAATACGTTTTGACTCACGCAACCTAGTAATTTTTATCATTAAAGTATCTTTTTTTTTACTTAGTCGTTAATAGAAATCGCTTAAAGCATTTAATCGGCATATGCTGACTTTGAGTTTTAAAGTGTTAAATTAACTTAAAATATATTAATATTTTTTTTACATATTAAAAAAATAATCTAATAGTTAATTCAACACCATATTTAAACCTTAAAAATCGAGTATTACGTCATATCGGCATTGAAGATTAAGATAAAAACCTTTTAAAGGTTAAATTTATGTTGACATTTTCAAATTCCTTCAAGTACTTTTTGTCATTTTGTCAAAAAAATATATTAGAATGTTACGTATTAAGTTGTCTTGTGATTTAAGTAACATTGAACTCATAAAATAATATTATCATACCATACAAAACGGGATAGCAGATGATGGTTTGTTGAAGAAGATGAAAATTGATTAAGCGAACTATTATGCATATCGTACGTGCCCCCTATGAAGAGTCCAAAACGATACGTCTAGTTGTCGTATCGTGTTTTTAAGGAAAATAATTCTTAAGATTTATTCTGACATCATAACGGACCTAAAATGAACACTGAAGGTAGAATAAGGGTCCATAACGCTATATATATATATATATATATATATATATATATATATATATATATATATATATATATATATATATATATATATATGTTAATGTCAGGAACAGTCTTTTAAAATGCCCCATTAAACAGTTTTCTTCAATTCTATCTGAATTTGTGTTCCAATGCTCTTCAAAAATCGACATTATACGCCAGTACGGGAAAAAGTTTTTTTCAAGAACCTGGAGTTCCCAAAAAAGAATGGAGTGTATGGAGATTCATTTTTCACTTCAACAATCCTCAGACAAGTCCCCGTTCCATGGCAACTAAAAATGAACTTTGGAAATGACACAAAAGTGGAAAAAAAGGAAAAGTCGCTGTCAAGTTTTAAGAGACTTGGAATCGCCTTCAACTTGGAAAAAAAAATTCTTTTTGTCCTCCACCTACAAAATAATTCACGGCCAACGCTTTACTGCCCAACATAAAGTATCTGCTAGATGCGAGTTTTTTTATTATTCTCCGTGTAAGAATTTTAAAAGATTATTTAGTTCGATCATCATGTACGCCTTCTCTTGTCGTCCAGTCCTTCATATTATAAGATGCTTATTTCTGGGAGTTCTTAAATAAATTATTTAAAAACTCCCTTGTGTATCCTTCTACATGTTCCTGGAATGGCAGAAAGTCGATTCAGTAATTCACGTGGGATTAAATTCCAGCTTATCAAAGAACAAAAGTAATGGCATTTGTGCATAAGAAAACTATAAAAACTTTATAGTTGAAAGTATATTTCTTTGAGATGTTATTAAAGCAGGAGGCCTAAAATCAATTCTCATATCAAATGCAGCTCGCTATATGGAGCTTTTTATCAAGATAACAGAGGATTTTAGTTCGAGATTTATGATTAACATTCTTCGGTACTTCTTTTCCTATTCCTAGAAGGGCATTCCTTGTCTGAAGTTTTTAGTACACCCGTACAAGAAATATATATTTTTAAAGTAAATAATATTCATTTATTGCTAATCATGATAATTTAACTTTGGCGGACAGTTAATCATAACTTTTTTGCATTTGTTTTTATGCATATATATATATATATATATATATATATAATATATATATATTATATGTATATATATATATATATATATATATATATATATATATATATATATATATATACGAGGTATGATCAAAAAGTATCCGACTTTTGGTTTTATTGGTCAAACGAACACAGCTATGGGGGCGGGACTTGCTGTGTGGTTGGGAGCATGACTACTGCGCATGCTCATTTTTTTCTACAGCTCCAATACAAGTCAGTCGGCGTCAGGCCATTCATGATTGAACAGGTGCAAGTGAGTGTCGTCGGATTTTATTTTCTTTAAAATGTCAGAAAAAGTCGAATCTTATTAATAAGGGAGGTTGTTGCATCATGGTGATGTGAATTCTGCACCTCCTCTCTACCAGAACTTTGACTCTCCTCCTCATGAGAGTCGAGTATATCCAATTCCTGGAAGCATAAAAACAACTTATAAGGACTACATGATATTAAGGAGAAATGGCCGAGGAAAATACGGCCTATGAAGAAATGGCTCGAGAAAAAATGGACCAGGAAGATGTGGCCCAAGATAGAAAAAAAGGGTCCAAAAAATATTAAGCAACATATCTAACAACAACAACAACGAAATCCTTTTTCTATAGGTGTTTAAAAAAAAAATTGTCATTACTTACTCAATTCATATGAAAAAATATATTTGTAAAAGACTTGGATGTATTCCACTAAAATACTTACCTATCTATGTATTCGGGGCATTTTTTCATGATCCATCATTTTCCTTTTCTATCTTGGGTCATTTTTTCTAAGGCCATTTCTTCATAGGCCGTATTTACTGGTCCATCTTTTCTAGACACCTCCATAGAGATATAAAAAACATTTATATTTTGAAACTCTATGGTATTTCTATTTAAAAAATTATTAATCTTATTAATATTACGCCATGAAAGTATTTATGAGTAACTTCAATTTCTTAGAAAAGTAGTTTGTATATTCTGGGCAAGCTTATTTTTTGTGAGTGTAATTAATTTATTTGTCTCCTGAGGCCACCGTTACAATTTAAATCTGCAAAATGTCAAAATGGATAGCATTTGACACTCATATAAATGAAAAGCTTGATAATGTCGTTGATCGAAAAAAAAGGGATATAGGCAATATATTATAGGCATTCTTTCGATGTACAGCATTTCGTAAAGAATTTTTAAATTATTATTCTTTGCAACAATACAGAAGAAAGAAAAACCACCGCAATATGAAAACTTTTACCATATTATATATATATACTCTTATTTGGCTTCTTCAGAAATGAAAGAAGGTTTTTGTAACATTTCTTGTGATGATAAGTAAATAATGAATGGAGAAGGGCTCAATAGTCAATATATATTACAATATCTAGAGATATGATGAGATGGATACATGAATAATAATTCAATAGACGAAAAGATAGGGAAATATTGGACCTTACTAAAGAGTGGACCTTTCATTGTTTGCCTTCATGGCTTGATTGAGGTCTATTCATTTAGAAAGAAATATCCATTAGGATTGGTAAATTGTAATATATTATTTACACACATATTTTTAACAAGGCTGATGGATATGACCAGCCCCTCTTGGGTTGAGTTGAACTTGCACCCTTGACCTTGAGAGTTGATCATTTTTCCACTCTGCTCACGCTGTTTCCAAAAAAAAATTATCGCTATGAAGTGGTCCCAGAATTCAAGAAAGTAGAGATAAGGAAAAGCATGTAACTCCATCGATGCCATTTTATTATTTACTATTACTACAAAACACTTGAAAACATATCTTGAACACATGAATGTTCATATACTTTTTTAAACTTAAAAGTATCATATAAATATTGATACCATTCACATGGTCGCTACTAACCTTAATATATCCTCTTGCGACTGTGGCGCTTCAAAAAAACGACACAAAAAGTGTCGTTTTTCTTTATATTATTTAAACGAATATCATGTCTTGGTTGACTAAGGATACCAACTTGGTATTTTTTTATTTATGGATTTGTTGAAATAATAATTGCAGGGTAAATTTGGGGTATTCAATTCATTCATAATTATTGAGAGGTGAACAACAACTCACTCAATAAGAAGAATTTTATCCTCAAGTACATAAAATGTATTTTCTCATCGATCGATGACATTTATGAATCATTTGAAACAACGGTGTAAGGAAGAAACGGTTTTAAATGGCTATGGGAAAATGGTCATATAGAAAATAGGATAAAAAAACGAAAAATGATCAAAACACTTTATGTTAGTATTTGTGTAGAATACACCTAAATTTTGTAGGTTTTTTACCCAATTTAGAGATGGTTTTTAATACCATATATAGTTGTATTCGTCTAAAATACGTGCAAATCCATATATTTCGACCGTTTTCCCGTATATTATTATTTCCTCTTCTTAACTATTTTCAAAAGCCAGTTTTTCTAAGGACATTTTTCTTATGATATTTTTTTCCCATCTGTTTTCCCTCCCAATATATCTTAATATCTCTTTGTTACAAAGAGTTGAATCTTTTTGTTTCGTACTTGGTGGATGGGGGGGGAGTACGCGGATGGAGATGAAATGCTCCAAGGGTACATGATGTCAAAAAGTTTGGGAAGCACTGCCCTAGACATAGAGATATAAAGATATAGAGAGCTGATTCCCCAATTGATCATTATGTGTATGAGGCCACCTTAGTCATTTGGGAAATAGGCTAACATACCTAATATTTAGAATAAAGATTTTTTTACCTTCATTATAAGACATATTTAAGTAATTACATTTTTTGCGGATTCAGATACATTTTTTTGTTTTCTTTGGTCCAATATGGCTCTTTAAAACTTTTGAGTTGCCGACCCCTGCCCTAAATGATTATGAGCAATTACTTATGTTGGTAACTCTAGTATATCAACCGGTTCTTATCTTCTTACTCTCACGTATAGAAAACAATAGTTTCGTTGCTCCTCTTTTCCCTTATATTTTTTTGCTTAAGAAATAATAAACTATAGATAAATAGATATATTTTTAACGGAATTGTAAAGGAAGATTAAATGTTCAAAAACGCATTTCCAAATTACTTCATCGAAAAGTTGCCATAATTGAAAATATAAAGTATCTTACATAGAATAGCAAACGCTTATTTTTCGTATTTTGTAAAAATATCAGGCTTGTGGGCGTTCGCAACATCAGCGTTCGCCTTCGATTAAAATAAATCCGTTCGTCCGTTCGTTGAAAAAATATCAGTTATATACTATTTTAAATATGAAAAATCAATTATTTAAAAAAAAACCGTCCTCACTTTTATCCCAGAATTCCTTGCAGTAAATTCAATTGCATTTTTTTATTAAAGAAAGCTCCTCACTTTTTTTCTGAAGTGACATGAGAAACATTGATTGAACTTCTTTTATAAAAATGTCCACACTTTTGAAAACATAAAATTGAACGGACGAACACACACAAAAAAAATCTGTTCGTCCGTTAATTTATATTCTGTTCAGGCGTTCGATTTGGAACGTGCGTTTGCAAAGCTCGTTCGTTTTTTCGTTCAATCCACAACCCTGAAAATATACCAATGCTTCATTGTAAGAAAATATGGCTAGGGTCTTTATTATACATATATTTATTTGATTTATCATTTATGACGATATATAGATCTTCACTCTGAGAAAAAGTTGTAGAAATTAGAATTGCCAATTAAATAATATATGTTAATTGGTGAGAGCTTTCAAAACAACATCCTGAATTAGAATCACAACTTCCATATGAGGTTATTTTATGAGGAGATATGATAATTAAATAATATATACAAGAAGAACATAAACAATCAGATCGGCGGCCATATTTCTAATACTTTATTTACTTTTTAAAGTCAGTTTAAGTGTAACATGAAAATGATTTTTACACGTTCCAAACAATCTGTTTTTCAAAAACAAAGACCTATTCCTATAAGTATCCTGTCATTATATAGGTCACATTTTTATTGTTCGGATATTCTAACAATTAGTCTTATTTATTCTATAAGACATCACTTAATTTTGGTACAAACTTAATTTAGCAAACTTGTTATCAAGATAACAATATAAGTAATTCATGCTTAGAGTAAGACTATACAGGATTTAAACGATGTCTTGAAACGCCCGTAATATATTGTTTTAATATCTGATAGATTTAAAATAACAACAAACACAATCAGAAGGCATCTTTATATATTTTTTGATTATGAATAATCGAACCTAAGATCTGGATTTAACTATATACGACTGTTGTTTGGGGTTAGCCTATTTAATTTAAATGAGCCTGATATATTTTATAAAATGATACACGTACCAAAATAGCTAGAAATGCCCATTCTTTTATGATGTGTCAGGAATTATCTGCCAAGGACACAAAAATAAAGATTCCATCGATTTTTTCGGAACGACCGTCTTTCTTAGGGCACTGTGCAATATGAATAAATGTCACAATTCCGATCCCATTCACATAACTCCAATCATATTGAAAAACAACTTATTTAATGCATACTGACATAAATATTTTTAATGCAAGTGGGGAAATTAGTTGCATTAAAAACCAATACTTTACCATTTATTGTATATTTTCAATTATCTTCAATGATGGGAAAAATTATTTTCAATGGTTGTGAAAAATCAAAACCATGCTATTAAAAAGAACTTGCCAAGAAAAAAAGGTATTTTCCTTTTTTTAGAAATATCCTATTTAATCTGTAAAGCCCTTCTTCCTTCTCCTGCAATTATTTTTAAGAACGCAGTACTTGGGCTTGTCAGTTGGGCTTGCAATATAAGTAAGAAGGGGAGCTAGGCTCTGCCACAGGTGTGTCTTCCGCTCCAAATATCCACCTGGTCGTAGTCGTCCTCTTTATTTTCCATATCAATCAAATAATGAATCCTTATTCTTATATATCCTTCCATAAATACAAAATTAAGGTTGATATACAAGACTTTATCATCTTTTTGAGAAATGGTGTACAACTACGATTCGATTCCTTTGTTTTCAATCTCATCGTGAAATACACACAACCCAAAATTGATCAAAGTTATTTTATAATAATAATAATAAAATAAAATATGAAAAGTTATAAAAATAAACTGTATATTTGATATTTCTTGTTATTTGAAAGAATTATCGGTTATTCTTCTTATAGTTTTTTCTTTAATCCCATTGTGAAATATTTATAAGCCACAAATAGCTCGAATACATTTTTTTTTCATGGCAAAGGTCTTTATTCTATTCATATAATACAATAATATAAATAAAAATTGAAATAAAAGGGGGAGATTTGTGTTTGGTAAAAAGATAAATAAACATTATAGTTTAAAATTAATATACCCCGTAAGACCTTAGAATTCTATTGACATTTAAATCTAAAAACGTAGTAAAAGAAAAACACAATACATAATTTTCTAATAGTAAAAACTAAGATTCTTTTTAAATTTCTTATAATTTTTTATAATTATTCTAATGGCTTTGGCGTAGTGCTGAGAAGTTGACGGGAAGTATTTGACGAGTACGGACGCGTTATCCCAAGATCCTCCACCGAGAGTCGGAATCTTTAGAGCAAAAGCTGTGTACCGAGCTGCCGCTGATATTAGGATTGCTCGGAGCTTGCTGCTTTCGATTATCTCTTCTCCAGTTAGCTTCAGGGATATATAGCTTTGCAATTACTTATTGCAGCCCTGATTGCTCTTTCTTCGTTTGGTCAAGTTCGATCTCAACGGAAAACCGAATAGATGTATGCTCCCAAAAATTCCACCTCGAAGTCCACAATGTTCGATGCATTTAAAAGTACGAATTCTTTTAGGATTTTCAAAGCAGACAGTCGTAAAACGCGTGCTTAATATCGTTGTATAGTCGTCCACAATCTTTGCAATGGTTTCTAAACTGATTAAGTTTGTAGATATTTGCAGTTGAGAAGTAAACTTCTTGCCATCATTTATCCCTCTCAAGGAATGTAAGATTCTCTTCTCCCACACTTTAGGGAGATCAAAAAATTTCATTGATTTTTGGGTGGCATTCAAAGCATCGTTTGAGACTTTGTCTTTTTGAGGAAATTTACACACCAAGGAGCCAGGGGAATATGGTTTTTTTCTTCCCTCTGGAAAATAAAATCTTCCGGATACAAAAACAGACTGTTTTGATATATCAGAATATATAAGCGATGTTTTCTTCGAAGGCAATCTCCTCTAACTTTTCAGGCTGATAAGGAAGGTTTTTGAAGAAATATTTTTTCTCCAAATTTCGGCGGATTATATCGATAGTTGAATTAGAATCGAAATGAGGTTGTTTTTCCATATTATTATTGGACAGCTGCCCAATCCATTGAATGTTTGGCAATATACTTGTTGGACAGTTCGCTACCAAACATTAGTCGAGTGAATAGAATAGAATCTGTCACATAACCCCGCCATTCTTTTGGTGGCTTTGAATATACATCTCTTAGAACTTTTGTATAAATCTTTGGTAATATGTTCCGAAGCAACACCAGTCCTCCTCCTAGCTCAGATCTTTTTCTTTTTAAAGTGGGCAAATATGTATGATCAAAAAGCACTTTTTGCCATTGGCTTTCTTCTTCCAGGAGGCGCTCACCAACAGTTGGCAGGGCACTTGCAACATATATCATTGCGATATTAGTTTGTAATTATATAAATCCACTCGTTTTTGTAAGTTGAAGCCTCTCCATGCTTGAACCCACTTGAATGCTTGCGCATTGAGCCTCAGAAAATTTGATATAGAAGGCTGTCCACATTCCCATTCTATGCCCAAAATATTGACAGATTTCGAAACTTTGCAGCCTCCCACAAAAGGCAAAATGGGAGTCCATAAACCAATAGGGAGAATAGTTGTCTTTTCCAAATTGATTTCCAGCCCCGAAATTTCTTAAATTTCTTAAAAAAAGACAAGACAACTTCAATCCTTTTATAATTTGTTCCTCGGAGTTAGCTTCCACCATTAGCGTCACATCGTCAGCGAAGAGATCATATATGTTTGTCCCTACCAAGCATAACACCGAATCCTCCATATTTGCGTTTCAAGACCATACTCAATTCCTCCATCGCTGCCACAAAAAGCAAAGGGGAAACCGGACATCCCTGTCTGCAGCTTCTGCCAAGGGAAATCGGACCGCTGCGTAATCCGTCGATAGTTATTGTTGATGTGCCATTAAATAAAAGAGCCCGAATCGGATTAAAATTTCCTGGGCAGAAACTTTCTTACCGCTTTAAGAATAAAACTATGAGAAATAAAATCGAAGCTTTACTAAAATCTATGGCTACTATGGCACCATATTTTCCTCTAGTTTTAGTGGAGTCAATCACTGCAGAAATATTTGTGATATATCGGCAATGTTACGCCCTCTTAGGAATCCTTTTTGCTCAGGACCTAATACTCCATTCAGTATTGGTTCCATTTGCTTAGCCAGCACTCCCGCTAAAATTCGATATGATTCATTAAGAATTGTCAATGGTCTCCAGTGGTTTATGGACGTTCCATCTCCCTTTTTAGGAATAAGGGAGATCCGCCCTTGAGTTAAAATGGGTGGAAGGGATCCTCTTTTTTCCATACATGAACCAAATTGAACTAAGTAAGGGATGATCTCCTCAGTACAAAGGATAAATATTTTCCCTCTAATACAATCAGGCCCACTTGCCTTATCATCTCTGTAATTCTTTTTATATACTCATGCACATTATCATAAGTAAAGATAGAAGGTGTAATATTTTTTCGAGGTCGAGGAAATCCTTTCTGCAGCCTCCAAGGACTTTTTGATAAGTGCAATGGAAAAGTTGAAGAATAGTTTCCGGATCAGTTATGACCTCTCATTTTGTTTAACTTTTTTCTAATAATTAAAAAAAACGATTAAAAAGTTGTGAAAATATATACTTGATTTATTGCTTTTTTCATGTTATATAAATAATTTACCCATTTGTCTTTTAGTATTATTATTTGGGTTTTTTAATGATATTAAGGATAAAGTGGTCTTTTTGAGGCGTGATTGCTTCAAAGAAAAGATGGGTGAAGCCAATGAATACTAAAGCATTGTTTTAGTATTAATTAGTGAAGCATATAAAAGGCAGCTGACATGCTGCTAATAAGCAAGGTCTGTATAATAAGGTCTGGGCAATACAAAACAAACATGTATCCTAGCTGTTTAACTACTCAATGACGTCACTGGAGAACGAATATATGTATATTTTTTAACTTTTATTTTATATATATATATTTTTATTACACACAAACAAACATACATATATATATGTATAATGTATATGGATAGATAAAGAGATTGATTGATATATATATAGATAGATATAATCGTTCTCCAATGACGTCATTGAGTAGTCGCACTGCTACATGTTTGTTTTTGTATTGCCCAGACCTTATTATACAGACCTTGCTAATAATTATCACTTCACTACTCGCGGCTGCTGTGGAGGAGGTAAACATCAGCTATTTAGAGAAATGGAATTCATTCTTAAAAATAGAAATTGTCTCTTCTTACTGAGCCGTCATCCATGACGTCATTGGAGAATCCACCTTTGAATGAACTCCTCCTATTCAGTTTATGAATATTATTATTTTTTAAACCCCTGCTGATAATTATTAAGCAAGACTATTTGTTTTGTTTCAGTGGACAAATGGATTATTCACCAGACTATTGGACGTTCACAAAGAAACAATTCTACAGGGTTATCAAATTAGAAAAAAAATCATATTTATTTAAGTGTAGAAGCCTTCATGTATTCCCTACTATTCAAATGATGCCAACTCCAAAGTTTGTTGTCTAAATAGTAAAATAATGCTAAATTGATAATTCTATATCCCTCTTGGTTTTATTCCAATAGGACTTTGCTTGAGCGCGAGCTCAAAGCATTTGGTAGTTCCATACATTCAAGAAAGTAGAGTATTTTCTGCATTATCAGGCATTATGAGACGCACCTTTGTAGTAGAGTCCTTCTCTCTACTCCTACTATGTGTACCTCCATTTTCCGTATTATATAATAAAAATTGTGAAAGATATTTATATTTATAAAAAGAGGTATAAAAAAGAAAACACCTCTTACGAAATACAGATCAGTTAAGACAAGGTAACCGACGAAGTTGTTAGTCCTATAATCCCTTTAATTACACCTTCAATGAATGGCATGTTTTAAAACTCTTTCCAATTATAAGGCGCATCGTAGAGAAAATGGAGTAGGTAGTGTTACCGCCATTGGAAGATCTGTTCTGACTCAATAATGATTCATATATAAGGCGCATGGTCAGTTTGAAAAAATGAAGCTCGGGAGAGCCTTATACTGCAAAAAATACGGTAAACGTATCACTCTTGAAGGTAAAATAATATATTCAATGTTGTTGTGTTTTTTAATTCTAAGTGATAAATTGTTATAATTATAGAATTATTATCTCATTAGGATTCAGATCCCCTGCTTTAAAAAAACCAAAATATATTCCCATCTCTACATACTCAAAAGATCCATTGCGAAGAGAATGTCAATCACTCTTATATGCGAATCGAAAACCTTTAGAGCAATTATGATTGGGGCAGCGGATCGTTATTCAGCCTCTCAATAAAAATTCCCAATTCATCTGCGACGTCATGAACAGGCCAGAGATTTGATTAAGTTTATTCTTCAAATCTCGAAGGCCTCAAACTCACAAATCGACCAATAAGACGACAACATCACCGTTTTATTTTGAATAAGAAATAGTTTTTAATAAGTCATTTATTTTATGGTTTTATTTAGTTAGACAGATATTTTGAATTATAAGTTCATTTATGTTTTGATTTACGTAACTGACTTAAGATTGTTTTTTTATCTCCTACTTTCTAGTGTATTCTTATATTTTACACTGTGTGGGTTTTGGCTAATAAATAACCATCTTAACCATAAAAAACGATCCACTAATTTATTGATTTGATTAGAATTATGTGTATTCCTTGGTGAATTAACATAAGTTTGAAAAGCCAAGAATTACTACCCCTTCCCCAATATTCTTCAAGTGTTCATATGAGCTTAAGTGAACCATTCAAATTTATGCATAATAATTATTATTATTTCAAATCTGTTGGCCAAATGTAAAGTTATGTTTATACAACAAAAAAATCTTCATGAAATGTTGTTCAATATGATTCGAATAAGTAATAAAAAAACTATGCAAGTCATAAAATAATCTAAACAAGACATTAGAATCCTGTATGTTGAGTAGAAATGATGTAAAATAACTTGGTCAGAAGATACTAATATATATAAACGCATGTGAGGCCTCATTGACATATATAAACTAATGATTTTTTAAGGCAATAATATGTCATACGCTATGAGCGTTTAAAGGTCTCCCATCTAGAATGAATAAGCAAATCCAGAGCGGACTGTCCCTATTTATACTTCATCAAGTTTCAATAGAAGTAGAGAAATGAAACTATACATAGATTTATTTTACACAGGTATTAATAATTAAACTCCAAAATGGCCGCCATTGGCACCAACCATGGCCCACAATTCTGGCTTGAACGCCTTGTACGTTTTCTGAACGTACGTGTCGGACCTATCTGTCCACTCCTTCTCATCAGCGGCCTTCGGAGTGTCCCCGTTGGCGTAGGGGGTGGCACAGGCTTTGCTCTAGACGGCGTCTCAGATGCCTAGTCTAGGGGGTGACAGTCGGGCGATGACGGGGGCTATTCTTCTTCATCAGTTGATTGGGAGCTTGTACTTGACAACCCTGGACTTCTTGCTGGCGTCTTTCAGGAGCTGGCAACGAACATATAGGCCACATCCAAGTCATTCATAGCATTCCTTATGGTACCTCAGCCACGCTGAACTCCTTGGCGAGGCTCCTCCTGATCGGTGGTGGGAGTGTTCTCGATGGAGGTATTGATGTTGGCCAAAAACTCGGCTGATCTTTTCCTTTGGCGACCACCACATTCAGGCTTTTTCTTGAGGCTCTGGTAGTTTTCTTGAGCTTCTTGATAATGAGGAATATGGAGCATAGGACGAGGCGGGCAATTTTACTGTAGCTTAATTGTACGTCAATCCAGTAGATACGCGATTTCTTTTCGCCTCCATGGCGAAAACAACTTTTTTAAATGAAAGAATCTTTTAAAACAAAAGTTGCTTGTTATTGTGTCTTTTTTTTTTTTTCTCCAAGATGCAAAACGGACGGGAAGTTTGAATTGCTTTAGGTTACCGCTCAATATGACCTTTTTTCCCTTGAGCACACATATTTGTACATTTGCATCGATTTTATTAGTATCCTTAATTGTGTCTTTAGTTAATGAAATGTTTTATGGATTGCCGCATAAAGTTAGAGCAAGGACCTGACTCCTACAATGTGTCACCTAACTATATTACGTTATTGATTATACCTACAATGCAATAGGCCAACCCAATCACTATTACAAACCTTTTGTTTTTATTGTCTAATATATATATAATAATATTTGTAAAACAGCCATGAAAATAATATTATTTTGCAATCAAGATTTTATCTAGCAAAATATATCTTGACATTTATGATTTATTTGGTTATTATAGTATAACTAAACAATAAAAACAATAAATTATTAGATTTGCCAAATAAGGAGTCATTCTTTTTTATTTGGACTACCAACGTTGATCGAATAAACCATATAAGCACCAGAAATATATCCCGTGTAAAATGTTCGGAAAAAAAAGACACAAGTTATTAACAAATCAGTCATTTTCAGTAAAGGTAAATAAATTCAACCAAACTAACATTATCAAATTGTATATTGATCTCTTTTATATATTTTGTATCATGTGTTGATTTGTTTCTTTGAGAGTAAGATCTAAGAGTATGAACTGAAATCGAAGGTTTAATCCTAGGTGAGTTAAAAAACATATTAGCTAATCTCTTTAATCATGTAGTTGCATAAAGATATAAAGCAGCTTATTCCTACAATAGCGAGATACATCGTTCAGCTGTATTCCGTATTTCTATGAAAAATCCATCCTCCAATCATAGAGATATAAAGATATAGAGATCTTATGGATTCTTCCGAGGATACGTCATTGTGTCAGAATACAGCTGAACGATGTTTCTTTGCTATGAAGGGAAGAGAAATGCATCTTTATGTCCGAATATAGCTGAACGATGTTTTCTTTGTAATCTGAGGGAATAAGCTCTCTACATCTTATATCTCTATGCTCCAATAGCCAAGAAAAAACATCGATTCAGCTGTATTTTGTCCACAATGAACAGTATTTCTCTGAAGAATCCAATAAGCTCTCTATATCTTATACCCCTATGTGTACTTGCAGTGAAGTCATGCACCAACGTCATTTACAAATGATACTCAGGCTTTTAACATTTGTCAAGTTATAACGAATGTTTCATTGCAAAGGTGTAAAAAAAGACACATATGTCGGATGCTGCAATTCTGTCGAACCAATTAGGTAATAAAAAAACAGCCTACTTTGTCTAATCCATTCCTAATAACGCCTGGAACAGTCAATATACAAATTTGTGTGGTCGTGTCAATATCTATCTTGTATTTGTGTGTCTGTCTGTCGATTCATAGATTTTCCAAACATATGTCAACAACACTTTTTAAAATGCTCTCCTTCACTTCATTCCCCTCCTCCTTTGCTCATGCGATCCTTTTTTAATGGACCCGATCTCCATCGAAGTCATTCAACACACCAACTTCCAACATATTACCACAACCCACTTATAAAAAAAAGAGAGAAAACTCCTCTCATTTCTTATCCTATATGTGATCTGTCAGCAAGAAATTAGGGTGATCATTGGCTTAGCCCAATACAATATATTCTCATCAACAGGGCTGTTGGAATTTGGAACAAAATCAATGCCCTATATGCCCAGAAATATTTTCTGGAAAAAATGACTAAAAAGTGAAAATATATGTGAAAAAAGTTAAATGAGCAAAAAAAAATACTGCTTTACATATGTATATATATAAAAAATTATGTCTGGTAATCATTGATCCACTGAAGAATGAGCATATCTTTTACATGCCACTCTGTCAGATGGTTCGCTGGTCAGACAAAAGAGACTTTAGTTTGGAGTGAGGCAATCGGGCGGGAATTAATGGTTCTACTATTTTGTAGCCACGAATAAACACTCTTCTT
>CP045903.1:15065794-15079665 GCA_013387185.1 Caligus rogercresseyi | reverse complement strand
TATATATATATACCGGGTGCGGGACGGAAATTGCAACACTTACCAAGTATATTGTTTAAACCCCTCTGTGTATGTTAAAAGGATTCGATCAGAAAAATTTGAAAATATAAAACGTTAATATAACTCGTATTTTTCTATATATCCGCCCTTAACAGCAACAACAGCCTCCAGACGGGACCTGAAGCCTGACAGAGATACCGTATGTAATGAGCGTCCATTCCATCCAAGTGTATATCAACGGAGGCCTTCATGGCTTCAATATTGGGGTGACGTATTCTGCAGGCCCTGGCCGCACATGCGGCCAAAAAGAAAAGTCCAAAGGGCTTACATCAGGGCTGCATGGAGGCTACTTTTCTTTACCCCAAAATGGGATGCTCTCTGACAAAAAATTCTGGGTGGATTTTGCTGTAAGGGCTGGTATTCCATCCTGTTGCCGCCACTTCTTGGTTTGGATATGTTGCCTGAACCCAGGGCAAAAGTTTGGTGTGCACCTCTTCAATGTACGTGGTTCATTCAAGTGAAACCCTCGGGGAAACCAAATCAATGGCATGGTGTCCCTGATGAATCCAAAAAACCAGAGCCATGGATGATGATGGATGTTTGATAGTGGTAATGTTTTAAAGTCTTCATCAACATCTTCAAAAAAACAAAACGGTCATTTCTTTTATTCAGGACCGGATCCACAGTCCAGGTCTTTTCATCAATGAAGATGATGATCCTTCCAGTGCGTCCAGATTTCAGGTCATTGATCAGACCCTTGCAACGTTGGAGATGAGTCACTTTGATTTGAGGTGTCAATGATGGCCTCTCCAACATCACTAGGGACTTGCCACCCCACTCTTTGACAGCCCTTCTGACCGTACTCTCATCAACACATAAGTCTTGGCATGAGCTCTCATGCTGGTGGTTAGAGCCCTTGGATCACATCACAAATCAATTGTGGTTCCAATTTGTACTTGCTACCACTCCCAGATTTCGTCTCGATCCCGTGGTTCATGTCCAGCTTCTTCTTGAGGCAGTAAATGGTCGATCTTGCCACGTTCAGTTGCTTGGCAATCTCAGTTAGAGCTTACCCGCGTCAAGAAAACGTCGACACTTGAACTCTACGGTCCATTCTCTATGCTTATTTTCAGAGGAAATGATATTAACATAAAGCACAAACATAAACACTGCTACCGAAGTTATTAACCAGAACATTTTTGTTCGAAACTTCTCGTTTATGCAAATCAAATTTTGGTAATAAGTGTGCCATTTATGTCCCGCACCCGGTATATAGTTATATATATATCAAATATCTGACATAAGATGCAATTGTCCTTCAAAATTAAGATGTTTTATACAGGACTAAGGATGTACCCATCATAAAATGAGCTTTTAATTAAAGCTTTAAAAATCCATTAAGTTGATAACAGTAACACGGACTCTACGGTAAACCATATAGTCTTGTCTATACCACAAGTTTTTTGATACTCTGAAATGGTGAACTAAATGCTTGAATTTTTTCTTATCGTACTCCATTTTTTAATTTTGTTGGAACTACACGTGCTGGGCCTCAATATTTGAAGGTGCAGGTTTAATTTTCAGGGGAAGACACTTTACTATTTAATCAATATCAAGGAAAGATCCTTGATTCCATGAACGGATTCTAATGTATTTTATATTCCCATGATGCTGCAATACATTGAACCAATTAGGCTACAAAAAAAACTTTCTATGCTTTTTGTGTAAAAAGGTATGTTTAATGTTTAAGGATGTTAGAAGCTGGATCTTGAAGTTTTAGTTTTATATTTCTTAGGAAAAGTCCAGCTTGTCGGTCAGTAGCACCCTTCAATAATAATAAAAAAGAAATCATGTGGATAAATAATATATAAAATAATGCATTATTGTATATATATGAAGCCATATTGTTTGCTATGTTCAAAGTTTACTAAAAGTATATATATATATGATATATATATATACCTATATATGTATTTTTTTATATATATATATAATTTATTATATTATATATACCTATTAGGTAATTTTATATATTTATTTATTATATACCTCAGGAAACGGACCGGGACAATTTTTCGCCGGGACCCAGGCCGGAACCTATTTTTAAGAGGGTCGGGCCGAAACGGGCGGGCGGGACTTCAGTATATTTTCGTTTCTTTGTCATTCTAAAAAAATGACGACGTTTTTTAGAAAATAAATTCCCATTACAAAGTGACGACGTTTTTTTTAGTAAAATAAATTAAGTCTACGTTTTTTTAAAGTAATAATTCAGAAAAAGTGACTAGTAACGTAATTCAGAAAAAAGTGACTACGTTTTTTTAAAGTAAATAAATTCAGACAAAAAGTGACTACGTTTTTTTAGACAACGGCGGGACATTCAAAACAGCCTGGTACTCGGTCGTTTCCTGATTTATATATATATATATTTATATATTATAAATATATAATACAATTATAATAGATACATATATATATCTGTAATATATAATATATAAATATTGATCATATATATATAATTTAAGCATAACTCCTAACAGTACTTTTAGTACTAGGCTTTTTTGGCATGTAAACATGTTGTTTTTCTATATAATTTATTTTTACATTTCTCTCTTATTCGTCTTGGATCCTCAAAGAAACTTGATGTTCATCGAACTTCCAAAAATAAAGAAGCAAAAAACCTATAAGATGATCATGTTATTGGATGATCACACAAAGGAAAGGAGCTTTAAAGAGCTTTGACGACATCGCATATATAGAAGGCGAAGTTGCGTTAACTCAAAAGATTTCAATAGTCTTAAAGGATACAGATACACATTGCTTTCCCAAAATTGAGGGGACTTGAAATACATTCCGTAGAGGGTTATGTTAAATAAATACTACTACTACAGAGAGGGATTTTTTAACATAAAAAGGTTTATTGAAATGCTTTGAATGTATGTATAATGATCATTATTTGAATTTATTTATTATGATACTTTTGTTACAGTTTTGCGTATTTCTTTATTAATTTGGTTTCGATTTGTATTTGAGGGGTTTGAATGATTTTTAGTGGGTGAAATAACATTTTCTTTCATTTATATATGTCGTCAAGCTGACAAGACAGAAGAAAAGGATGTTAGAATGAGGGTCTTGAAGTTTATATTTCGTAGGAAAAGTCCAGCTTGTCGGTCAGTAGGCAACCTTCAATAAGCCTCATGGCCACAAACCAAAGCTAATTTTTCCTGAAAAGGTATAAAGAAATCATGTGGCTATCCAGCTCATTTTACTTATCCTAACTCTAAGTTTAACAAACCACAATGAAGACTTAAATATAAACTGTATGAAAGAATAAGCAAATCAACCTTTGGAGATTAATTCAATCCTCATATATATAGTTATATATTGTATTTATAAATATATACATATATATATTTATAAATATATATATATATAAATATATTTATATGTATTTATATAAATATATTTATAAATATATATATATATTTATAATATATATATATATTTACATATATATTAATTTTTCATGTTATTATTATAACTTTTCATTTTCAACATTTTTTTAATTATATTTTATTTTTTAATTATTTCATCTTTGGTCATTATTAATTATCCCATTTTTTAATAATTACATTTTTGATAATTTTTAAATATTAAATTTTTTTCTACTTCATAATAAGTACATTTTTTAAACTCTAAGATTGAATTATGTTATATTTAACAAACTTTTTAAATAAAATTATATTTCATTAGTTTTTTTTATTGATTAAAAAGATATCGTTGTTGAGTGAAGACACATTTGGATTAAAAGCCACGATAATGGCAGTCGATTTTAGCAGAGAAAAAATATATGTAAAATATCTGCTAAAACGTACATTTCAATTTCGAATATTCCAGGAGATTTCTAGTCGTACTAGCCCACATGAATTATGTTTTGTTGGGAGTCGGAATGGAGATTCCGTAGGAGACGTCAACTAATGCAGAGTTATTAAACGTTATTAGACGCTAGGTATAACAGCTAGGGGAAGCACACGCCTTCTATAACTTCAACAACCCCGTCCAACAGAGTTCAAAAGTACAAAAAGAATGACATTTTCCTCCGCCGAAGGAGGTATTGTTTTTTGTTGGTTGTTTGTCAGCAGGATAACTCAAAAAGTACGGAACGGATTCGGATGAAACTTTGTGGAGTTGTTGGAAATGCCAAAAGGAACAAGTGATTAAATTTTGGCATCTCTGAGTGCAGAATTAAGATGCAAAAGCTAAATACTAATAAATATTTCAGGTTAGCCTACTCTGCCAATAGATGTCGCTGTGCTGTGAAATCGGGTGCCGGGAGCGTCTTCCTCTCGGAATTTCCGTCGATGGGAACCCTCCCCCATCCTCTTCGCCGCCCAAGTCGTGAAAAATCCGCCTCGGAAGGCTCATAAGGACCCCCTGACGGCGGAGGTTTGCACTCTCTGAGTGTATATGCCTCTAGTTAATTCTATATTCCCTGTATAATTATATGCATACATGAAAGATACATAAAAACAAGTTCCCCCAGGAGACCGTAGGATGTTGATGATGTTGTATATCAACTCCCCTTAAGTACACTCAACCTGCATCCATTCACACAAATGAGTGGGTTTTTTACATAAATAATAGTTGACAAGAGGCAACTCCGTTGATTAAAATCTTCATTTAGGTCTTTTGAGTCCTCCCTACAAAAAAGATGGGCCCATCAAATATATACTTCACATTAAAGAAGCATTTATGCTTAGTTGTTGCATTTGAGAGAGGTGCTTAGAAGCAAATACATTATTGTACACATCTCCTTCCAAGCTGATATTGTTATGATGATGACAGAGGGCTGTTGAAATTTGAACATATAAAATAATAATGCCGTATATGCTCAGAAATATGCGATAACACTAATAATATATGCAAAAAAAAACGAAAATATGACAAAAAAATGAAAAAAAGACAAAAAAATGAAAAAAGACAAAAAAAATGAAAAAAGACAAAAAAATGAAAAAAACAAAAGAAAAAAGACAAAAAAATGAAAAAAGACAAAAAAATGAAAAAAGACAAAAAAATGAAAAAAGAAAAAAAAATGAAAAAGGACAAAAAATTTGAAAAAAGACAAAAATATGAACAAAAAAGAAAAAAATTTAAAAAAAAACAAAAATATAAAAAAAAGGACAAAAAATAGAGAAATATAAAAAAGACGAAAAATATGCGAACACATATAAAAATATGTATTTTGGGCAAAAAGTGGCGATGTTTGTGATTACTTTTTTTTGTGAAAGATCTTCAATAAATGTCCGTAAAAACTTTATTTAGAAAAAGTCGCAATTATCTCATAATTCTTATCTAACGATTTTAACGATGGATTCACTTGAGAAGGAGGACTCCTTTGATGCAAAGAGAATAGGCTGAGCACCCTCTAGGGAGTCATGTCCTCCTAAGGTTCCACTCTTTACTCCATGCTTGATCCGAGGCTGTGTCACGGTGAATTCTTTTCACAAATGTTGTGTGCGACGGCACAGCCGGCAGGCCAGTCATTAGGAATCTGGATCCTCGGAAGATTTCCGAGAAATAGCACTCAAATTCCAATGAAAGGGGTAAAATTCCTCTTAATTGTTTACCTAAGTTGTGACGTCAGTTTTTTACTCTTTCTATCTCAGAGGGTGACTTATAATTTCTCTAAAATAGGACAAAATTGAGAGATTTAAAAAATATGCATTTGCTAATTTTTATTAAAATAAAGCATTTTAGGGAACACCAAGCATATCAAATTAAAGCTTAATATTTTTGCTTCATGTTCCTATGAAATGTAAAACCTTTAGTGAGGAACAGTGAGTCTCTAAGAAAAACATTCATTTTTCGTACAAAATGACATATATTTTTAAGTCTAAATGTGCCAGAGACGAAGTCAAAATTGAAATGATTACTTTGATCTAAGCTCTATCAAATCATTGCTATTTATTTTTTCTATACTTCAGTTCTTGTATGTCAAAAATGGCTCTGAATCGAAAAAGTGCTGAAAATTTGAAATCCATTTTGCTCTGAATTTATCACTAACTTTGAAAAATGAATACCATATTCGGAATCAGTGGATAAAACTTTATAAGAATTAGTGAAAATTATTCCTACCTAATTTGAAAGTTGATTTTGTTGACCTGTGTAATGACCACGATGTTTAAGCGTGCGATTATAAGCAGCAACGACAATAGAGCAACGCGTTAATAATACTCCCTTTAAAAAAGATTGCAATGTTAAAGGCGTGCGATAAAGGAACGTACGAAAAAAAGCATACAATGTTAAAGCCTGCGATTAAGGCGTGCGCGAAAATTATACGTACGATTATATGACTGGACACCATCTCATACATAACATCCCGTTACTATGACATATAAGACGAAAATCCATGTTTTGAAGACGGTACAAAATAATAAATATGCATTTTTCTGATCGATAATTGCCCTACTAACCGGTAAGGAATGATTATATATACTATATATTATATATATTATAATACAGCTCTTTGATCGATACTTGTCTTCCTAACCGGTAAGGACTAATTACACTATGTAACAAATTAAGGTCTTTGTTGCCCCTGGGATAAAATTTCTAATTTTGTATCCCATTTTTTACGTAGATTCCAAAAATACGAAGAAAAACAGGTTTGCCTTTTTATTTACAAGTTCCTCAAATAATTGATAACAATATTGGAATGCATTTTCCAAATCACAGTAACTCTCTAAAAATAAAATAGTTTTTGACACTTGTAATAATTATATGTTATTAAAAAGGCAAACCTGTTTTTTTTATTCGTAACAAATCACAATAATATTAATGCAACCTCAATAATCACCTAAAAGTAGTTGCTTAATATGATCAATAATTCACCTACTAATTGATCTTTTCTTTACTTTCATGCCAGATATCGAAATTATAAAAACTGTTCTGAAATGCATTGACATATACAAAAAATATATTACAAGTTGATTATAGTCAATAGACTCGAAACAAAAAAATATAGCCCGCTTAAATAGAACACTAAATATGGTCAACATTTTGAAATATAAAGCCTATTTTTCGATTAGAACGAAAGATATATAAATTATAAAACCGGATTTGAAATGCACTGATATTATAGAAAAATAAATACTACTGATATTTGTGGTTATTCTTACTTTGCACGAAGATACTGGGCCTGAACCATTAGAAATGATGAAAATCCTGATTTTCAAAAAAGGCCATAAAGTCCAAACCTTTTTTGGACGATATTTTGAGTGGCATTTTTGAATCTACGTAAAAATGGGACACTAATTAGAAATTTCAGCCCAGGGGCAAAATCCTGTTACATAGTTTATATATATAAAAATATATATTTATATATATATAAATATAATTTATAAATAAATAAGATATATTAATATATATATATATATATAATTTATATATAATACAGCTCTATGATCGATACTTGCCTTCCTAATCGGTAAGGACTGATTTATATATGTATATACATTATACATATAGATATATATATGATATATATATATAATATATATATATATTTATATATATATAATATATATTTATATATATAATTATTATAAACATAATCTATTTTTTTAATTACTTAGAAGTTTTTATTTCAGTATCATCAATCTGAGCATGAATCTTGGCCGTGAAATATACCTATCTATAAAATGCATCTAAAAAGAATCACACATCAGAGTAAAATGATAAATAAAAAAATATATATTTGGTGATCCCCTTGTATTTTTTTACTGTTATAAGAGGCAACAAGATGCGGTAAACATTGAAAAAAAATCTCAATACACAAGGATCAAAGATTTTTTTTAAATAAACAACATATTTAACCGATAAAGCCTTCTTTTCTCATGAATCTCATACACATTCTTAAGACATCCTTTTTATTACTTTCAACGACCCCATTAGTTCACACTTGTAGCAGAGTCCTTCTCTCTGCTCCTTTATATATATTTGATTATATTTAATTAAAACTTGTGAAATAATATTATATTTGAAAAGAGGTATAAAAGAAATACCTCTAATCAAATAAAGAAGAGTTTAGACTAGATAACTAAAGGTGTAAGTCATTTAATCCCTTTGGTTACACACTAACTAAATAGAAATTAACCTTTAAGACAACCTTAGCATAAACAACAACGAGAGATAAAAAAACTAGAGCTTCCGCATGAAGGAAATGAAACAAAGAACGCCAAAGGAGAAATGAGGGGTCTCCTAAAAGATATTATTTCAAGCTAATTTACATAGCTCCTCCATTATTATTTGAAAACTCAGAAGGCTGGGACTTTATCGTCCTTGATAATCTCAAAGGACATTAACTCACAAAGAGCCTTATTGTGGCATATCAAGTAAAGTAAAAATAAAGTTTTTATTAAAGCATTACTCAAACAACAAAATATTTACTTAAGTAAATATTCAAATACTCTTAAAATATTTACAAAATTAATTAAAACTTTGTTATAAACTTATAAGTAATTGGTTAAGTCTAAAAAGTTAACAAAAATAATAAGAACTTTTCTCCAGGCAATAATAATTATGCTTTGAACTGCAGTCTTCATGCATTTTTAAAGAGATTGTACATTTTAATGAAGAGGGGAGGATGTTATGAGACAAAACCAGAACAAATTTAAAATATGTTTTGGTACTTATTATTATGGTTTCTGCTTTGCATATAAATATACCTTTCCTTTCATATAAATATTTCCATTAATTAAGTAGGATTTGTAGAAAGGGACCTCTCTCATTAATTGGACAACCGCCTGGTCATTCAGATAGGGTGAGGTCCATAGTCAAACATTTATAATTAAGTTGGAATCGAGACTAAGAGAGAAAAATGTGAAGGAATTACAGTTCTAATATTTTATGGTCAATACTAAAAGTCTTCTTTAAGTTTAACTTGAAAACTCTCGTAAATCATTTTTATTGAGTTCCAATTTGGAAGGAAAAAAATGAAAATTCTTAAAAAAATACTTTCATCATGTATGTACGAGGCTGTTTTGGATAAATATGCGGGGGAAAATAATCATAAAATATAATTTTAATTATACCGAAAACAACTTTAACAAATCTTTTGCACATGACTTCCACCGATTCGAATACATTTCTCCCACCTCTCAACCCACTTCCTGAAGGCCTCACGGAACCTGTCTTCCGTGATGGCCCTCCCGACCAGGGTCTACTCCTTCTGGACGCTCTTGTCGACGATCTCCACGCCCTCGAGCATCTTCTTCATGACGGGGAAGTAGAAGAAGTCTGCAGGGGCAAGGTCAGGAGAGTAGGGTGGATGATCGATGACCTTGATCCCCTTCTTGGCTATGAACTCCTTCGTGCTATTTGCCGTGTGGCACGGAACATTGTCGAAGTGGAAGTACCAGTCTCTTTTGGCCATTTGAGGTCGCTTCTCCTTGAATTTCTTAAGAATATGTTCATGACATCCTAGAACACGGCTGCGGTGACGGAGGTCCTCATCGGGAGATAGTATTGGAAGATCACGCCGCAGTTGTCGAAGAAGCTGAGAACCATCTGTATCTTCCTTGATTCTTGACGCTTGAACTTCAGGGGCAGGTTGGAACCCATCGGGAGCCATTGATATGACCCTCGTTTGGACTCAGGAGTGAAGAAAGACACAGAAGTTTCATCCATCGTCACAATCTTGTCCAGAAACCCCAATCCGAGCTCAAAATTGAGTTTCAAGAAGGCTTGTGCGCACCTCACTCTCTTCATTTTGTGATCCCTGTGAGAATCTTGGGGATCCATCTTGCTGACTTGATTGAGAGCCCAAGATCGTCATGGAGGACGTGGAAAATGGTGTTGATCGACGTCTCGAACTTGATAGTCAGTTCCTCCATTGTCACCCGACGGTCGGCCTCAACGTACACCCTCACAGCCTCAATAAAGTCGTCGGTACGGACCTTCCTCCTCCCGTTCGTGCTCCTCCTGTCTGAAGAGTCCTTCCCGACCTTAACAAATGCTGAAATGCGGTAGATTTGGCTTTGGGAGATGCTGTTGAACTCAAAGGCCGTGTAGACCATGGTCTTGATCTCCTTGGGAGTCTTCCTGGCCTTGGCGAGGTCCTCGACGAACTTGTGGATGCGCGACATTTCTCTTTTTTGAGAAAATTTGACCCAATGTTACGAGATAACAAAAAAAAAAGCTTGATTTTCTTAAAAACAAAGTTCTAAACCGGTTTTGATACATAAGAAAGAAAGCAATTCACTTTGTCTGAGCTTTAATTTAAGCCTATGAGTTAGAAGATTGATGTAATATTTTGCAAGATATAAACTGATTCGCATCATTATCCGAAACAACCTCGTATTAGAGGTCGACCTAAGGCAATTTGCTGAAAGTACGTTTTTCAAACTATCGGTATTGACAAAACGTGTCACCGATTATTATTATTATTTTTCGAAGACTTATTTTATATATATTTTAAATTTATTTCAGAGCTTTAAATATTTACCATAATATATATGTCTTTTAAATAGATTAGCCATTCAATCAAATTTACAAAAGCGCCTTTTCTTTTCGAGGATAAGTGAAGTCAATGAAAGCGCTGAAACCCTTCAAACACACAGATATATATTTTAACTTTCAATTGTACCGCAAAAAATGAATAAGTTCCATTATTTAAGCTATAAAGTTATGTATTTATTTTTTCTAACTAAATTATAATATTAAAAACTATTTTTTATGAAAAAAACTATTGGTAATACTTCGGCGTTTAAAATCAACTAAAGAGATCGATCTCTAATCCAAATATTTTGAATGTATGAAGAATATTGATCATAAATAAATGGAATAGTGTAAATATTCCCGATCTATTTTACATGATCGTGCTTACAAGACTTGGTCAATTTCAGTCGCCTCATTGATAAGATCCTAGGTTTGAAGGACTAAATTAATATGCTTTAATGCTTATTTATATCCAGTGGCATGCAAATCAATCGAACCAAATAGGCAAAAAACATGTTTATATTAGTTAACATAATTACATTAAATAATACCCTTTATAAGTCATTAAGACCCTATTCCCTTGATTTTAAAACATTCAATTATATCAGTGGAGACTATTTACCAAGGAAGCTGGATAATGAATAATGTGCGTCAATTCCAAAAAGTATATAAGTTTGTTTTTACAAAAACTTCAACAGAAACAAAACAGAAAATATTTTGTTTAACAAATTATTTATCTTTTATTTCTCCTTAAATTTGAGTTTTTACCCATTTCAAAATAAGCACCTTTAAACTACTTCAATATTATATCCATTCTTAGCTACCATGTATAACATACCTGAAAAAAAAGCATTTATAAATGAATAAGGAATGATTAACAACATGAAAGGCATCCTTCAAAGATCATGACAAATATTAAATATTATTATAAATATCAAAAAGCTTTACTTTGATGATGAATACATACGATAACTCTCACTCTCTCTCTTTGTCTATCTGTCTTTTCCTTTCATAATCTCAAATGTAAAGAATTCTCATTCCTAAGTCCCTTTACTATATATTTTAATGCATCTTTTCACGTCCATTTTTTAATATATATCTCTGTTGATATATGACAATATTAATAATAATAATAATGGCATCTAAGTATTGTGCTTATTATTATTAATACTTTTTTCATTATTATTTTAATTGACAGGCTGCCTAAATAATTAATTTTCTTGTCATATACCTAAAAACACAAAGAGGCCTCTCCTCCACTTTTTCCTTTACATGTTTTTTGTCCTTTTATATAATCATATTGTTATATAAATATATAATTAAATCAATGTGTCCTTTTGTGCGACTTACGTGGGGGCCAAGACTATTTTAATAGAGATTCAGCTGACCATTGGCACAGCAAAATGGAAACTGCATTATAAAATTGCTTATTCAATTATTTTGGAAAGTATATATATATATATCTATATAGAACGTTTTGGCCGACGGGGCGGCCGCGAAAAAGTGTCCGGTCGTTTCTGCTTATATATGCACACAACAGTCTATCTATATACAATATATATTATAATATATATAATAGAGTCTATATAATATATATATATCAAAACCGGGATTCGGTAAAAAAATCTACCACCGATTCGGTATTCGATAGATTTTATTTCATATCTACCGAATACCGAATAAAAAATATCGATGGTGAGGTAAATAAAAAAGAAATAGATAATTTATTATGTCTTGCTCTGGATTTCTTCATATGCATTAGTATCGGACAATTTATAACAAAAGACAATTAAGCACATAATGTTTAACTTGTAGAGATTCTTTAAAATTTCATACTGTTATTTTTATATAAATCGTCTAATGCACTCGATTTTGAAGGAAATGGAAGCAAACAAATTATTTCCTTAACTGTCTTTTGTTAGTCATTGTCCGATATTCAATGCACTTTCAGCTCTGGAGTGTTTATATATTTTGAAAGTTTAAAATTTTCACGCTTTTTTTCCGTAACAACGCTTCCAGTTTTAATACCGATTTACATTCGTTAGTCGAAGCTCTGATATATATATATATATATATCTTAGTATATCTATATATATATTATATTATATAATATATATATATATTACAGAGTGGTACAGCAAAATTAGAATGGACTTTTAAAGGCCCTAGCTCCATGTTATTTGTTGTATGATCTTGAGCTTGGTGCCATTCGAAAGAGTCACAAAATCCTACAAACTGGTATTTGTTGTGTTTTTGTATAACCAAAAATGTCTGAGCAAGAGATGAAAAGGCAAAGGGCGATTGATCTCCTCTGCGCCCAAGTCGACCCGAAGGTGATCACGACCCAGATCAAGGTATCCTGGGCCACGGTCTACAACATCAGGAAGGCCATGGAGGGCATGGATCCGATCTCCAGGAAGCCTGGGACTGGGGGACACAACAAAAACGAAAGTGGTGAGTTCCTGAACCTCCTGCAGGAGAACATCAAGAAGGACCCCACCAAAGTCCATTAAGAAGATGGCGCGCGAGAGAAATGTTGCTCTCATCACCGTCACCAGAGCCGTCCACGAGGTTTGGGCCTCAAGAGCTTCGTGACACAAAGGCATCTGTTGGCGGCCACTCATGAAGGCCAGAAGGTTAGAGAGAGCCAAAAAGTCCTCAAATTCTTCAAGCACAGACGGCGACACGGTCAAGATCTACTCCAACAAGAAGATCTATCACAGTGGACGCAGTGCTGACACGAAAAATGATCGATTCTTGGCAGAAACAAGAGGTCAGGTGGAGGGGTATTACAGGACCAACATCCAGCCAAGTCTGGTCCTGGGTATCGTGGCCTCCGACGGTAACAAGATGCCCCCACCACTTCTTCAGGCCCAATGAGAAGGTCAACTCTGATGTTACTACAAAGTCCTTAGGTACAAGGTCTTGCCATAGCTAAAGAGCACATTCCCAATAAACAATTATGTGTTCACCCAGGACGGAGGACCCAGCTCACAGTTCAAGAAGGCTCAGGAGTTCTGCAAGGGGAACATGGCCTCCTTCTGGCGGCGAATCTATCGCGGCCCTCCTCATCGCCGGATGTGAACCCTTAGATGTCTTGCTGTAAGGGCTTCCTGGAGGGCAGTTGAAAACAACACACACTCACACACCAGTGTCGAGGCCCTGAAGGCCACCATCACCAAGAGTGGGACAACATGTCGCGAGGACTTCATCAAGACCAGCTGTGCCTCCTTTCGTCCACGTATTGAAGCCATCATCAGGAATAATGGAGGACACATTGAATAAAAATTGTACAACTACTGTATCTTTAAATATTTGGTTCAGAAATTACCCATTAAAAATGGCTCTTAAAATAAAACTATTTCAGCCTTCAAATT
>CP045903.1:15042863-15065694 GCA_013387185.1 Caligus rogercresseyi | reverse complement strand
ACTCTTCTGGTGGTATAGGAAATGGTAGATCATCTTGATGTGGTCCTGACCGTCTGGCTGACGGAATCTCTGAAGCTTCTTCTTTGTCAAACCTTTGTTGATTCATGTGGAATCAGACCGAAGTAGCAATCGCTGGAATGTTAAAAGGTTCCCTCCAGACAATCGGAATAGAAATGGCATAGACATAGACAAAGATTTGATGATCTGGTATTGTAAGAACATGTGGAGCCCAGCTTTTTGTCCCCAAATAGATGTGGTAGGATTTTTTTAGCCATCGCACTTACCTTACGTTTCTGTGACGAAAAAGTGACCGAAATTGTAAGTCACGCTTTGCCCCTCATAGTAGTATCAGCGACCACCTGAAGTCATCCGTGTAGAAGATGTGGCGGATCAATAAAAAGGAGTACGGTATCACGGTGTGTCCAACCTATGTTGCAGCTCAAGGCCGTAATTGAGGTCAAATTTCACTCATGAAATACTTTGGTATTTGTTTATTATGTCTTTATAGTTAACTTTTTACATTCTGACGAATAAAGAGCGGAAGTTGGACATGTTCTGAAGGTGGTGCAAGGCTTTGTGCGGCCTTGTATGTGTCTGTCAACGTTATTATATGTTCTAAAACTCATCATCCCTTTCATAAAAAACCCATCATTGTTATAGATTGAAAAAGGGACTTAAGATAAAAAGAGCGGGATTTATTTTCGTTATTATCATTATTCTTATTACAAACCAAATCAATTAGGATGGCAATTTGCTTCCATTGTCTCTTCTTATACTTTAATGGTGCCAATAATCGATACAATTTATATATATTTTCTCGTACTAATCTGACACTTCTTAAATCCCCTATTTCATCATTTACTGAGGAAAATAATGGTTCACATTACCTCCGTCCTATGTACATATACATCAAATCATTTGTAAGAAAATTGTATTGAAAAATGCAAGGCCTTAAGACGTAAGATTTATTTTCGATTAATTTATCCCTAATGCCACATCAATCACTCTACTATTGACAGGCTTAATCGTTTGGATCGAATTGGTCCTTTTCCCTCCTGTCACTTCAAGGGATCATCATGGATGATATATAATGTCCTAAGTGAAACAATCAAGTCATCAGTCAGTTTAATAGAGGAATTGTAAATTTATAATTATAGTACAAATAATATGTATGTAGGAAGCTTGAACTTAAAATTCACAGTGGAATCAGAAAGTAATCTCTTCGTTGTTGTTTGGCTTTGTTTGTTTGTGTAGCTCCTAGATTGGACCATCCTCACCGGAACTTAATCCGGTATCAGCCGGTAGTGCTACCGTCTAGAGCTATATTTATTATTAATATTAATTCAGATATTTTGAAGTATTTAAATGATTTAAAATGGTTTTATTATGTGATTCTGCTCAGGATCCCCGGAAGTGAGTGTGTACTTTTATCCTTCTACAGCAAATCTTTGAGCTCCTTAAAGATCTCTGTATTCGATAATTTACGATAAAAACAAAGTTTCACTCTTCACTTACTTTCATTCCGATAACGGTAGAATACCAAAAGGGACAAGTGAATGAAAGAACCTCGAGAGAAGACACTAACACTAGTAGTGAACCTACTATATATACCTATAGTGAAATTGAGTCCCAACTCATCATGACGCAACGCACCTTTTGCATTCTCGATAGTGAAACGTTTTATCGGAAGTGATATATTGGTCTACTTCTATTCTAGGCTTCATATATTGTTTCTACTCTCGGATATATATATATATATATATATATTATTATACATATATATATCGTGAAAATATGCTCATAATTTAAAATATCTAATTTATTCTTAAATATGAAATAAGATAAATCTAGCCGGCTATGTAGTTAATAAAAGCCTTACTCATTTCTAGTAATTATTTGGCAATAAAAAAGTTTCACTTATTTCTATTTTTTATTCTTAAATACAATATAAAATAGCTATTTTTTTTTCATGAGCTGCACTTAACATAAAAACAAAATCTTTTAACTAGAACATTTCATTAATTTTTAATCAAGAAAATCATGAAAAATGTACAAAAAATACTAAATGTACATAATTTTTAGGAATGATATATTCATTAAATATGCACAAAAGAATAATTTGTTTAGATATTGTCGCGTCAATCCTATCATTTTAGTATAATATAATAACATTAATGTAGCATCATTACAAGCTTATATTTGTTACATTTCATCCTAGCAACTTGCTTTATGGCGCCAGGAGTTAGCGTGTCTGTTCTTTGGTATGCCACATCTCCCGGGAAACGGAGGCAGCCATTTTGAAATCTACTCCTTCCCCCCCTCCAGTGCTTCATGTTCATTCGTGCTTCATCCCCTAAAGATAGCCTGCTTATTCTGCCAGGAGGGGAGACAGGAGGCTGCTCTCTGAATATGAGCATTTTACGCGGGAAGGAGTGGGTCAGGCACGTGCACAGATAAAGCTTGGTGGTGCTAGAGCACCTCCCTTTTGCCCTCGGAGAAATGTGCCCTTTTTTGACTGATGTGGTTTTTTTTGTTTGTTTTGTGGCACATGGATATCATGACCCAATTTTTTTTCGTTCGCACTGCGCGCGGGCGAACTATTGCGGGCGCGCTTCCCGCCCGATTAAAATGCCCATTTTAAAATCTGAGCACCACTAACTCCTGAATGGCTGTGCACGCCCCTCGACTGGTGGTATCATTTCGTGATCAGTTATCATCGATCTTCAATAAAGAGAACACCTGACCCTATTTCAGTTGTATTTCGTTTTATTTTAGGTATTTCATAGATTATATTACTTTGGTCATCACATTGGGTTTTTCTGGGGATCTAATTGAGTTTATACAGTCCACTTGTTTCTACAGATATGATTGAAGCTCCTTCAATTAATTATTATTGCTATGAAAAATATATGACTTACTACTCAAATACTGAGAATTACATTTCCTTTGAAGGTGCATCCCTGTTAGTTTAAATATTCGATATATATGTTTTTCGAAATTTTTGTTTGAAGAATGTTGTATCGAGATATTTTACCTATACTTCTTAAAATAAAACCATCCTCTCATATGTTCTTCAAGGCATTTAGAGGGTATTTGACGCTATCTGATTGCAAAGTGAAGAAAAAAAATAATTTAAACAACAACTGTATACAACTACATACGAGTATATAACAATCCTTTAATAAAAGTCTTTGTTTGAAAGTTTGGAGAGGGTTCATTATTGTTTTTCTATGGTCTATCACATATAATATCAATAATTAAATTAGGAGTATGAATTGAATGAAGATATTTACTAACAAAAAAATATTCCCTAATTATCGTTTTCCAATTGAAATTGTTCATTGATTGGGCTTCTAATAACCAAATGTATTTTTTAAGTTGAGAATATTACTTCAAAAATATGTTTCTACAATATTTTAGGGTGTTGATCTTAGTGTTTTCCTCTTATTTTATCTAATTTAATCAATCTCATATGTTTATGTCTAACTCAAATAATTATAGTTGTCATATCTACTCCATTATATATTAGGCTTGCCTGCAATATGCTAATAAGAAATTTTTCGCTTCATATCAAAGAATATTAAAGAGTCTTGCGCCAACTAACGACTTGCCTCCACCGTAGAAATTCCTAACTAGGTCTTTTTTGGGCAAAATGCAACTCCCCAGAGCTTGGAATTAGAAGCCTTTTAAACAGAAACTTTGACCATCCACGATTTCAAAAAGATGTAAACTGTGTTCTAAGAGTTGGAAAGTTTTACCTCCCACTTCTTAGAGCAGCTAGGCTTACTCTATGGTATCATAAATTAAGTACAAGGCCAGGACCCGACGAGGACGCTAAGAAATCTGTCAGGCTTCCATTGAAGAGTTAAAAGCTCCGTAAACATAGGAAAAATAATTATGGAATCCACCGACGTATTAGACAATTTATAGCACGATTTCAAATTTCTACCAGTTGATTCTTTTTTAACCTGCCTTGGAAGGACTGCGAAAATATATATAATTCGATCTTTCACGCTTTCACTGGTTACCCTGCCCTGTCGTATCTTCGTGCTTTCGTCATTCATCATAATATTAGCCATCTATATAGTTCTGAATATGAGACTAAGTTTTTATCAATCTATATCATACATGTATGAATACCTCTAAAGGCAAGACTTTGAACTTAGCTTGTTCAAAAGCTCACATCACAGAGTCTCTAACCTCCAATACTCATCCGTAACAAATCGTTGAAAATAAATATTTGTTTATTCGGCTGCTTGATATGAGTATTTATCCTGGGACTTCTACATTCTAAGCTAGTGACTTTATGGAACTTAGTCGCGGATATCGTTTTTTCTTAGAGTTCTTACCATTTTTACTCTTGTTTGAAACTTATTGTTAGATGATATAAAAATAATTCAATTGAAATCATTGAGTGAGCACTGAAATAATAGCAGTTTTTATATACATTTTTCGTATTATTTTTTATTTCTGATTTTCGTACTACCTACTTCTATTTTAATATAACTTATATGATGATGTCCTAATACTGTGATGGGTCTAGCCTTACCGGATATAATCTTTTTCTCACAGTCCCTCTTGCAATTTATATATATATATATATATATATATAATATGTATATATATAAATATATATCAGGGAAACAACCGGGACACCCATTATTTGAAGAAATAAAAATGACAATTCAATCGATAGAATGGGCTTGTAATAATTTTTTATTCATATGCATTTCTTTGAATAACGTTATAACTATTAAATGATGGGAAAGGGATTTTTCAAGGGTATTATATTTTCATGTACGTACGTACCTTTAAACTCCTTCTTAAGATCACGCAAATAATTTTTCTTGACACATACCAGTTGAATTTGATGTCCAGTGTTTAGTTTTCAGACAATAAATAGTCGTCATTAGTATATAACTTTTTATTTTCTGCATGATTACCCAGAGAAAAGGACACATATTATATCAAAAGTTTGCTTTTGTTGTAAAATTTGCCACGTAAATCATTTGAAAAATAAATAGTGAATTAAAAAAACCTTTACGGAATGAAAATTACCCTAATAAATATATAGCTTTTATTGATGAACAGTTTTTTTTTCTCCATTCATCCCTACTCCAAAGGCAATAAAATATATTGTATCACAATAATAATAGAATGGTACAGAAAGACAGTAACAATTTATATATATACAAGACCACGTGGTACATACGTCAGACAATAACATTACAATTAATCATAACAGTTGTTGGTAGATAAAAATGCTCATTTTTTCACCATAACGAAGTGTTGACAAATCTAAAGAAGTTCAAATATATATATACCGAGCTTGATACTAAAAGTTGCTTTATCATTATCATTTAAGTAGGCATTGACATCCAATATTTGAAATATGTTCCTCTCTTTTGAAAAACGAAACGGAATGCACGTTTGCCTCTTTCTCAACATTCAAATATATATGCATGATTTGATATTTCAACATATTGACAATTTGCTTAGGCATATATATATATATATATATATATATATATATATATATATATATATATATGTATACATATATATACATTAGGGTGATTCTTATTTCACGTTTTTCGGATTGAGAGTCGGGCTTCCCTAGGATTTTCCTTTAGTGCATAGAGATCATCTTGTGAAAGTTTGAACGAAATCGAATAATGGGAAGTACCCACTCAACGGGCCCAAAAGTTATGTAGTAATCTGATGGAGTAATTTTTTTTCTGCCATGCGATCGTCTCGAATATTCTTAATTTTAATGCTATTTTCAAACAATTGCCGCAAAATGTAGGTATGCTTGCAAGAATTTCAATCATTTTCATTTTCATTTACGTCCAAAATCAAACGAGATAATAAAGTTTCAAAATAGTCATTTTGGGGGTATTTTCCATAAAAATGACTATTTCAAAACTTAGATTTCTCGTTAAATTTTGGATGTACAAGAAAAACAAAAACTGATTGGAATCCTTGCAAGCATACTTGCATTTTGCGGCAAATTGTTTGAAAATAGCATTGAAATTAAGGATATTAGAGGCGATCGAATGGCGAAAAAAAAATTACGACATAACTTTTGGGCCCGTTGAGCGGGTACTTCCCATTATTCGATTTCGTTCAAACTTTCACAAGATGATCTCTATGAACTAAAGTAAAATCCTAGGGGGAGCCCGACTCTCAAATCTGAAAAACGTGAAATAAGAATCACCCTAATATATATATATATATATATATATATATATATATATATATATATATATATATATATATATATATATATATATATATATATATATATACATATATCTGTAAATCTATATATATATATATACATTATAATAGTATGTAGAATAAATTTAAATGCAATTTGATATCAAACCATTATTGGATTTTCTTTTCTTTTATGGGTTCAAGGAATGCTCACAGCACTGAAGATGGTTTTGTTAAACCCCCAAAAAGTATTTATATGTGCCTTGAAGGACTCATATATCTTTATATACATAACTATATATAAAAACATTCTAAACTATTTACATGCATGCATTATTAATATTATTTTCATAGATATACATAACCGAAAACCAATAAATCTTTGTATGGGTTATTTATATCTTTGATAATATTGAGGTATCATGTTGTTCTCACGTAATTCAATATTCGTAAAATAAAGAAAAGAAGGAAATGTTAGAAAAAATATAAGCTTTGCGAGATTTTAGAGATGTGGATTAGGTTGCAATTTTATTTTCAGGTAATTTTACGTTCAACGTTTCCTTTTTTTTACAAACCGTGTTGAGATATACAAAATTTGTGTGCCATGATCGATTTGAATTCGGGCATGCCTTAAATGTTTGTGCTTCTGATATATTCGGAGCTCTCCCGGCCTGATAATTATTAGAACACTTTAGAACTTATCCATCATCAAATAGTCGAGACTTATTTTTGGAATACTCAGCATGTATAAGAATTATATAGTTTTGTGACTAGTAAATATAAAAGTCGGTAGTTTTTTCTCTTTCAGAGTCGGCAAACCCGTGTAGAAGACTTTTCCATCTTGTAGAGGTATGCATTTAGCCCAATATGTCCGGTAGTCATAACAACTATCCTCGAGACTCTTTTTTCTTAAAATGGAAAATCTTTCTCCCGATATAAGGCTCCGGGACAAATTGCTTTGATGATCGGCAGGAATCCATAGCCAACCATGGGACCTTCAATATCGTCAAGGAAGTATTCTTTATCTGGTTGACGGATATCGGTACAACCACTTGTACGCCTGATGGTGCGCCTATATGCGAGAAATCGGCATATTCGTTTCCCGTGATATTGTTATGGCCCCTTAACCATACGACTGTGATGTCACATCTGGAGGATTCAAGGGCGTTCCTGCAGCCCTTCACATCTGCACTAATTGTATTTCCTGGAAAAGCGTCCATGCTATTTGTTGTAGAAAGGCTATCGGATAGGATTAGTAGTAGATTTGTGCCAACCAATTTTTCCATTTTTAGGTTGCTTACGAGAATCTACATTGCCTCAACCTCTGCCTGAAACACAGTCTTAGTGCTGTCTAACTTTAAGGGTTGCTTCTCTAGCACCACATTACCCGGTTGAGGATCCAGTCTGCACCTGTGTGAGAACCTATTTTATAGGCTATAGCCATCAGTGTAACCAATAACATCAAAATCCTCAAAGCACCATTTTCTTGAAACACTGTATCTTTTTTAATTGACCGCACATTCGAAAAAGGACTAAGAGAGGGTGTATTATATTTGTCTAGGACTCATCTATATATTATTCTATTATATATTTTTTACATCATTCACACGAAATTAGTGGCTCTTTCACAATGAATACCCGTGAACTTATATTCTACTTAGAAGAAACATAGAGACTTGTACCATGGAAAGGAGACACTAGTTTAAAAACTTTTATTTTCGAAGAAAAACAAATTGGGCAACAACTATTTCGGCTATAACTATATAAGGAAAAATTCCGAAAGCAATAACATCAATAATAATGTACAATAAATACTCTTCCGACGTTTCCCCATTTTAGAATCCATAAATTGATTCGAACGTGAAACAGAACGCAAAAAATATATATATTGAGCTGAACGAGGAAAAATCAGAATGCTCACAAACCTGCACATGACTAAATAAGCTGAAAACCAATAAATTCATTGAAACGCTCATACTCTAATATAATATTTTATTGTTCAGATATAACATTGTTATTTCCACTATAGGAAAGTGTTTGTATGAAAAATGCTTCTATCGATTTGTATATATGATTTATGATAAATTTATTAATAAAAACTTGTCAGTGAATTATTGTAATATCAATTGCATTTGAGATATCCCTTGTGGCAATTATCCTGAAGGATGTTATGTTTAGGGACAACCCGCTTGAGGGGCTAATTGGTCTCCTTGGGAGGCTTAAAAACGTCCATTTGGGAAAGCTTGTCAGATAAGTTCTTTCGGCTGGGTATTTCCTTTAGAATGTACCGATATCACCTTCAATCAGTAGATTTTATATTTGTAAAAATGTACCAACATTGATTGGACACAACTTCCTACCGACTACCAATATATACAAGCAATAGACTATTTTACAAAAACCACAACTCTGTCCATTAAGATCCCCTTATCTTGAACTGTAACATACAAACAAAGATAATGATTTTAACCGGACCGTTTTTGGGGAACACTATCAACGACGATGAAACAAAAGTGTTATTGCCATCTGATTATATTATAGCTGTTAAAATAGTCCAAAAATCTACTTTTTAAACAAATGGCCGAAAATATTGACGAAATGTCTGCGATGGATTATGAAAACTAATTAATAATAGGATTATATTATAAAAATGTCTTAAAACAAGTTATTTTTCATATCCAATTTATTTATATTCAATTATAAATAAAATCACATTAAACTATATGTTATCAAAAACTTTCCAGGAGCGTCAAAATAATATCTCGTTTTTATCTTATCATTATTTTTTTTAAATACAAAAAGAGTTGTAAGCATTTTATTGTAGAATCAATGGATTAGAAGCCTATTCGCATGTAACGTCATTTCCAGACAACTTGATGAATCAAAATCTTTAATTTTAATTATGAGTTATCTTTTGGAAACGGTTATTATTAAACTTTTGTCCGGAGTTTATTCATATTGTATTTAAAAAATACACATTAACATGTAAATCTCAGGAGCAAGATATTAAAAGAAGTAATTAAAAAATATATAAGGGAGTGCGATAGTCGTGTGCACTAAGGCGTGTTCAACTCTCAATGTTGGGGCGCAGATTCGAATCCCGAGAGGGGATGGTCATTTTTGATTTACCTCATTGATAAGATCCAAAGTTCGATAGTCTAATTTTAATGCTATAATGCTTATTTATATTTTGTCGAATCATATAGGCAAAAAAATCTGAATCTCTTGAGAAAAAACTGAGGCCAGATTTGGATTATAATTTTGTATTACTATTTTGCTCAATCAACGGGGGTTGAGCCGAAATTGGTGGACTCTGGATCTATATATGTACATAAGATGTAGGCGATAGAGAATATATCATAGAAGAGTGCCGTAGCAACGTATGGTAGCGCTGAATATCGGAGTATTTGATGGCTTTCTATTCTTAGGGAAAGTCAATCCAAATCAAATCAACATTTAATATCGAGTCCGTCTAGATCAAATGATCTTTTTGAAATCTCCTTTATTATTTAGAATGTTATATAAGAAAAAATAAACATTATAGTTTATAATAAAATATCTAAATAAAAGGCGATACAATAAAAACATCACATGAGCTGATTAATTAAAATGTATCATAATTATTTTCAAAATTTTAAAATTATCTTTGACTTGAAGGGTAAAACTTGATAGTGCTTCCGGCACTTATCCATGAATCATCGGTGTCGGATGGAATTTTGAGGGTGTAGGCGGTATATCGGGCGGCAGCAGAATCATGGCAGAACGAAGGATTTTGGGATTTAAGCTTTCCCTTTTGATAAGCAACTCGCAACTTTGCAATTTAACAAAGAAAACTCGATTGATCTTTTTTGATACTTAAGTCCTCTTCTCTCTTTCTATCCACAATACCCAAGTTTGTATGGAAAAGATAAAATAATAGTACACGTAGAGACACATACACACATTTAAAGATAAAGAAGAAGAGGGGTTTATCCAAGCATATGGAATGAGTTTTATAGAGGCCTGAAGATACGAACAAAGATGTTATAATTATTATTTGAATAAATGTATCAAAAGAAATGTAAAAAAGAAGGAGATAAAGAGAGAGTTGAAGTTCTTTTTCTCTTGCTTCGAGTTTAATGTCTCTCTTTTGATCATTTTGCATAGCCCTTTGATTATATATTGTATAATATATTTTAAGAAAAATTAAAAGTTCTTCAAAGGAACATAAAACTTTTTACCTAAGTAAATGTTATGTAAAATTAAGGTTGACTATTATTTGTACTCATCAGGAGAAGATTAATTATTATTCGGGTTTGAAGGACTACGTTGCAAGTGGATTCATTTCAAAAGTGTGTATACTCCGATCACATTTTGAGGGATGCTACTGAGCTGTTAACCTGAGAGGAGTATCTCCTCTATATCTATCATCAGTAGATACAAAGTGGACAAACTGAACCTCTGAATCGACAACCTCAAACTTAATGGAAAGCCTGCTAGAGACCCTTTTCATTCTCTCCTTGGCCCTTTTCTGTATTTTATATAGGTGACCATATAAAAGTATTATTAACTTAACAAAATAAATTATTTTACAGACTTTAAATTCAATTAAAAAAATAAATAAAAGGATTTCGTACATCAAGTTTTATATACTTATTTGAAACAAACATCATGTTAGACATCTATCTGCCTATACATAGGGCACTAAAAAATATTACTACTTATTATTCTGTAAACTTAAGCCTGGTTTGTTAAGAATTACAACGTTAGGAAAGTTGTATTAAATTACTCATTCGGAAGTCTTAACTAATAAATGGTCTTCCAACAGATATACTTTTTGATTTTTTTAATAATCCGCAGTAAGGCCTTTATTAGTCACATAAAAACATATATAATTAAAGCTACTAAAAGAGTGATAGAAAATTTTAAGTTTTACAACAACAATAAACATTACAGCTTAAATAAACTTTCTACTAAAAGGCCAAAATCTCTAACAAATACATACAAACTTAAACAACAAATACAATATCTAAAAAACAGAGTACAAAATTACGCAACAAAATATTATCAAAAAGGTCAAATTATTTTTTGAATTTTTCCTTGCGGTTTTCATTGTCCTTGTAGTAGATTTTTTTTTTTGTAAATCGAAGCACCTTTTTCAAAGTATGGAGATGTCGTGCAGATTGAGAAGGGTAGAACTTAGTAACTTCAAAAGCATAATTCCATGAACTGTCCTGGGTTTTGGGGATTCGTAAGCGAAGAGCACAATACCTCGCAGCAGCGAAAATAAACATTGCCCTCAGATGGTCAACATTTACTGGCGTGTAGCTTGTCAAATGGTTGATAATATAGGCCTTATAGTTGGAAATTGAAGTATTTATAGCTTCGCTTCGACTGAGATGGGCTTAGTGTATGATTGCACACCAAAAAGTAAAAAGTCATTATTTGTGAATTTATATTTATTTATTAATGATTTTAAATTATTTTATTGATCTACCCCTTGACACCTTCATCCTGAAGTATTTTTATTAACACTTTCATATATTTATGTCCGAAATGACTGGACGACTCTTCTATGCTAAGATTCTTTCAGAAAGAATAATAGTTGTTGAATAGTCTGAACTTAGATCTTTTAATTATATTGAAATGAGGAGTTTATTTATGTGCCTCTTGATTTAAACTAGAAAAATACGTAATGGGTTTCAAATCGAAGCATTTCAGTTCAGGTGTAGACATTATTGAGTAGCAAAATTGATAATATGTATGAAATAAATGCGTATTTGTAACCCCGATTCTATCCTCCACCACGTCCAAGGAGAAGGTGAGTCAAAGAAGAGATCTTTGACTTATGCTCTTGTTCAAAAAGGAGATTTTTTGTGACGTCACGAATGCTACAATAAAAAAGCATTATATATTAGTGCTATGATTTAGAAATTATTTCTCAACTTTATATCTCAATTGAAAATATTTCATTACAATATTGTTCTGGGCTAGTGCATAGAACCCAAGTTGCATGAAATTTTTTGTTATGTAAATGATTATTAGTATTCATTATTTTAAGTAATTAGCAAATTATAATTTCAAACAATAAAAATATTTTTTTACAATCAAAATTGTAATTTGTTTGAAAGAATTTATAAATCACAATGATAAAATTTTACATATATGCATACAAAAAGGAGGACAATAAGAATATAAATATAATTACGCTAGTTAGTAACCTGGCCTATGTGCTTAAGTTTTCTTTAGCATTTTAGTTTAAGTAGTTTATTAAGATAATTGACTCGAATCCGTGTTTTTTTTTGTACAAAAGCAATAATAATTCCTTTTGACCAATTAGGATATGAATTGATAAGTGGCTTTAAAAGTCTTTGAAAAACATGGGGTCTTTATTAATTGTGTCTTGATGGCTATTATGAAAAAAATGGAAATTATTTTCTAAGAGGTGGCATAACTTCAAAAATCGGGTGAAAGGGCGGTAATAACTCAATCCAAGGGCTTTGAGCTTCTTCAAATCCTTCAATGCTACTCGTCTGTTTCACCAAATTTGGGTGGAGGTCTTTAAACTTCCTGGCTAAGTATCCAGGGATATAGGAGAGACCCTCGTTGGAACAGTCATTGGAATTTTTCATGTGTTTACCGACTAGGCAGAGGAAGGAGTTTCCGCAAGTGCAAGTACTCAAAGGCCCGGGTACATATGCTCCGTAGGATGAGGGCGGTAGTTACATCTTCTTTTGAGTGGCCACGATTGAACTTTATCGAAGGATTCATGAACCTTCTTGTTTGAATCAATAAGAGATTTATTGAGTCGAGAAAGTCCCTTTTTGCAAAAATATTCACTTTTTATTGTAAATTATGTATAAATTTAAAGGCAATTTTGAGAAAACTATTGACATATTTTAAGTAGTGATAGTTTTACTGTCTTGCCTCCTGTTTATATTTTATTAAAAGCATAATTGTGTATTTATATACATAATTTTCCTTGTATATTAATTAAATATATATATATCATTTAAACAAAAAAGTTATATGCATAAGGCAGACCTTTACTTATTTGAAACGTATCCCACACAATGAAAGGCTTGTTTGATAATCGTTTTGATACCGCTTTATTTATTCAAGTTTTTGATGTTTAGAAAGCCAAAATCATTGAACTTGTAATTTTTAAAACCCTGACCTAATATACATGAGAAAATCTAGTCAAGATTCGTTAGAGAAAGGAACTTTAATTCAACTACCCATATGTCCTTACCAAAATACATAAATATGTAAATATCTACGCAACTAACTCAATTAGGACTTACCTTAGAATTACAATCATAATAAATGGAATTCTACTTATTCTTATTACTTTATTACATGTATTCAACGGGGTGCTTTAGATTTCTTTATCATCCAATAAATAAGGGGCTTTATTACTACAACCAATGCCTTCTAATTTATTATTTCGCCACGAGATTAAAGCAATTTAAAATGAGTGCCTTGTGGATATGTACATAGGTATGTGAAGGCTTATTTGGGTGATTGGAGGAAATAAAAGAAATAGGCTTATTTTATTGGTATAAGCTTTTGATTTTTATTGTAATTATATTTTTGTCAAAAAGACCTTGCGATCTTAAATATTAAATTATAACCAAGCAGTTCTGTTTTCAATGCATGAGAGAGCGAATAAGGTTGCTAAAGCCTTGATTCAGATGAAAATCTCAGGATCTACGATTTCATAACTGGATATGACTGCCCTGTGGTTATGACTCTTAGGATTATATATATTGTATTATATATCTCCTAAAGATTTAAGAATTAACTAAATATTGCAGATCTTATCTCTTCAGTTATTTGTATATGTATACATATATTCAACGATGATTAAAACAGTCTTCTTCATGACCTTATACAACTAATTAACAATATTAAATAAGCAATATATATATATATATATATATATATATATATATATATTATATTATATATTATATATCAATATGATTGGCGCAGATTAAAAAAAAAATATAGAGAGTATATAATTAGCATAACTAACTCAGAAGAAGTATTTCACGTTATTGATCATAATTTTATTTTCAAAGTGCTAAGAACAATTCAAATAATATATTTTTAGGGTGCTACCAAGAGGCTCGGCAGTGTTGGATACGTATCTCTTTGACTGACACTAAGAAGTATTTTTATACATTTACTCCTTTTTCGGAGCAGTCAATATGCTACAGTGAGGGACTGGAAATGCTTCTTGAACTAGGTGGTGAGGAAAAAGTAGATATTAGTGTCATCTAACGAGTATATGCAACACTACAGAGCTACATTATTACCTCTGTCTTGATTAATTAGCAAGAACTCTACAAAAGTATTTTTTGTCCCAGCAATGGGGGAATCTAAGAACTAGTATTATTAAAATAAGAGCTATATACTTTATTAATAAATCTTATCTCAGCTGCATCGGATTAAAAAGAAATCGAATTCAATACTTAGTTATTTTCGTTTTTTTATTGTCTATGTATAACCAATATGTTCAAACATTTGCTTTCACAAACGAGTATATTTATTATTTTACAAATTCTGTATTTATAATATTATGACAGCCTTTTTAATATACAATTTTGAACTAAGTGCAGGCCTATTTGCTCTAGTTATATTACATTCGATTAGATATATTATTATATATTACAGTAAGCCTTCATACGACCTATTTTACATCTTTTTCTAGCATATTTAGAGATTTTCTCTAAATTAATACACTTACTACATTCCTTCAATTGAAAAAATAAAAGGCACGGATTTTATATCATTTAACTACAATAGGTATATACAACAATAAATTGGTAACCGAAGATACCACGCTTTTATCTAGAGCATGATGATTGCTTGAAAGAAAAGGAGTGTTGATATAATAAAAAGTTATTGTCATATTATTTACATAAGTCATCACTTCACGAAAGACTGAGCTAAGGTGTAAACATATGTACTACATAGTTAAAAGTTTCATTATTATCAACAAAGAAACACTGAGTGACTGTCCTCATGGGCCTTTCTCAACGTTATTACCTCCGCCGAAGGAGGTATTGTTTTCACTGGCGGTTGGTTTGTTTGTTTGTTGTTTTGTCAGTAGGATAACTCAAAAGTACGGAACAGATTTGAATGAAACTTTGTGGAGTTGTTGGAAATGCCAAAAGTAACAAGTGATTAATTTTGGCATCTCTGAGTGCAGAATTAAGATGTAAAACGAGCTAAATACTAATAAATATTTCAAGTTAGCCTACTCTGCCAATAGATGTCGCTGTGCTGTGAAATCAGGTGCTGGGAGCGTCTTCCTCTCGGAATTTCCGTCGAGGGGAACCCTCCCCCGTCCCTCTACGCCGCCCCAGTCGTGAAAAATCCGCCTCGGAAGGCTCATAAGGACCCCATAACGGCGGAGGTTTGCACTTTCTGAGTGTATATATGCCTCTAGTTTTATGTGTATTTAAAAAAACCAAGTACAATAACACCTATTAGTTTTAATTCAGATGACCCTCAAAAACCACCTATTGATGACGAATTGAAGAGATGATTAGGTGAATATGATATAAGATGCTTCTTAATAAGCAACAACATAAAATCCTTTCGAATGAGCCGTCCTTCGTATTTCTGCCTTTGGTTTAAAGAGACAAAGGTGGCAAATAGACTCATCTGTGCCTCACAGTAGTTTCAGCAACCTAAAGTCCTCCGTAGGGATGGAGCAAGTTATCAAGGTGTGCTTCACCCTCCGCGCGCTGTGGATTAGAGGCTGTCATTAAGGCCAAGGAAAGTCATTTGACACATCATGTGTGTGTAATTTTCTACATCTTTATTGTATTTCTTTATCCGAGTTCATCGTGATCAAAAATACATTTTCACAAGGTGGCGCAAGACAGATTGACATTTAGTTTGGACATCCTTGACGATAAATATATTCCTTTCTTTAATGATAACACTTTGCAACAAAAAAATGACTTTTGTCTTGCCAACGCAAAAAACAAACAAATGAATCTAGTAATTTAGAGAATGGGGATTACAGATATATAATTATTAGTCGTGATATTTGTTTTTCTGGCCACAATTTAAATTTTAAAATTTCCATGTTTTAGGCCAATTGTACATACGGATCTATGATTTTCAGGAACAAGGCAGCAATTAACATTAATGCATTGCCAATACAATTTCGAAGAAAGATCCAATAATCTATGGTAAAGTAATATTTCCAAAACTCTGATTATGTTATGAGATAATTGCATTATAGTCGTAAAAAATGGGACAAAAGGACACTTTCACGTTATGATAGATATATCACTCATGGACAATTTTTTCAGCTGCAAAGTTATATTTACATACGTTCCAGGCTTTAGAATAGCCATCGTTCTAAAGGTTTCGTGATTGTTAAAATTTTCTTCGTTCCGTAACTAAAGGATTAATATCAATATAATATACATTAACATGTATTCATGTATATATTTTTGTATATATATTTTCCCATTAATAAAATTTATTGTTTTAATTTTAAGGACATGTAACTTACTGAGGTAGAATACATGCAATGTATATATATATATTGATATTAATCCTTTTGTTACTGAACGATGAAATTTTAACAATCACGAAACCTTTAGAACGATGAGTATAGATATGAGGAGCATAGGTGCCTAATGATTTTTGCTCAATTATTCGATAATAAAGTCGTTTTTAATTGTTCTAATGGTCTTGATGGCTATTTTAAAGCCTGAACGTTTGTATATATAACTTTGCAGCTGAAAAAATTGTCCATGAGTGATATATCTATCATAACGTGAAAGTGTCCGTTTTGTCCCATTTTTACGACTATAATGCAATTATCTCATAACATAATCAGAGTTTTGGAAATATTACTTTACCAATAGATTTATTGATCTTTCTTCAAATTGTATTGGCAATACATTATGTTATTGCTGCCTTGTCTCTGAAAATCATAGATCCGTATGTACCATTGGCCTAAAACATGAAAATTTTAAAATTTTAATTGTGGCCAGAAACACAAAAGCCAATTGTTCGAAATAGCAATTTATCGTTGCAAAGACTACATAGAATCAATTTTTTAAAGTTTTGGCCGATGGCAAATTTTTGTTGCATATGTGATCAGAAGGAAAAAGAAGATATAAACTACAAACTAAATCATTATTGTCTTGTCGACATAAATACTTTTACTTGTATTATTTATAAACAAGCTAGGATTCCTTTTTTTTTTGTGTGTGTAAAAAATCAGTGGTGCCATAACCGGCCCGAATGGACATCACATTCGGCTCGTTACGCTGAGAAGTGTTTTTTTATAAATAAATAATACTCTGATACAATTATCAACAAATTTAAATCTACTTTTTATCCTTATTGGTTTTAAGTGTTTGGTCTTGCCAGGCCAAAAATGTATCGGGTATTTGGCCCCACGAAGTCCCACTTGAAAATCATTTCTGACCGATTTCACCCTGGCATCCCTGGTATAAATCATAGAGATATAAAGAGATAGAGGGCTTATTGGATTCTTCAGAGAAATACGTCATATTGCCCAATATAAACAAATCTTTCTATCTCTATGATCAACATACGATGACTTTGTAGTAGAGCTATATTGTGCACAGGCGACAGCTGAACGATGTTTCTCTGCTATTGAAGGGAATAAGCTCTCTATACCTTTATTCTCTATGGTCGGGATACTAACCTTCATTCATCTTCAGGCAGTAGAGACATAATCATTATATATTTTTTGGTAAGTTTATGAGATCTACTAAAAGAGTTTCCAACCAATTAAGTGGTCCTTACAACAATCAAGTAGACTTATCTACTCAATCATACTCACATAAATGTATGAACTGAAGATAATTTTGTTTGTAGGTTATATTTACTTGTATTGTTCCTGCAAAATCTGCTCAAGGTTGTTATTATTATAAGTAACTTCATCCATCAATATGTCTAAAGTTAAAAATATATACATCAGGGTACACATAAATATAAAATAAAATTAGAGGCAAACTTATCAATCTCCAAGAAGAAGAAAAAAAATGAACGATAATATTGTCCTTTTAGGGTTTACTCTAATTTCATCGCGTGTAAATTCGTCGTGGACCTTTTATAGCCGTTTTTTGTGTTGTGGGTATTTACCTCGCTTGCTCTTTTAAAGTCAGTCAATTCCTCTTCTTTTTTCTCGTGGGTATTTTTGTCACGAATCTTTTTTATAGTGAAGTATTTACATCATTCTTCTTTTTCTTGCAGGTATTTTTGTCGCGAATCTTTTTGTAGTGAAGCATTTTCCGCACTATTTTTTAATACTTTGTAGACCTAATCTTGCAGGAACTAAGAAATTGACTGATTTTAAAAGACCAAGCGAGGTATACCCAACAAAAAAACGTCTATAAAAGGTCTACGACGAATTAACGGACGATAAAATTACTGGACATCCTTTTAAACTTTTTATTGTTTATTAGGTAGTAGTCCCACTGTTTTTTGTTTCCTTGACAAAGTTTACTTGAATAAATTAAACAAAAAGACAATTTTTCAACAATTACATTCCTATACTTACATTATGCAGCAAGTTTTAACACTATGTCTGACACTACATTATTGATGTACAAACAGTTTAAATAGATCCTCCTACTAAATTTAACCCTAAGTTGATCTCTATATATAATTTAACAGCTTCATCGGTCACCGTATAAACTTTCATACAAGGGAGAGTAAACAAAAAAAATAGCATTTAATCGATTATTGAAGAAAATTTAATTTTTAGAAAATGCTTATTTAGTTTCATGATTCGCTGCAAAATATAAAGTATCCAACATTAAAATTTCATAATATATATGTTGATCATAAATTGTTTGTTTATTTAATTTATTTAATAGACAACAATTTAATTATATGCTGACAAGCAAAATTATCCATCTTTCCTCTTAGTAATAGCCATGTCTTTCTACATAATATATATAATTCAGAGAATTCAATCATGATCCCAAATAGGCAGACTCTTCATGGCGTATGTAAAATAACCCAAGTATTGAGGGAAGACTGCTGTTTTATTGAGGGTCTACATACGGCGCTGGGTCAATACGAAATTAAACCATCCAACCCTCCACAACGAAATGATGAAGGCTCTGTCACACTCACCATCCTCATGACTGAAATAAATTCCATAGTAGGACTCAAGGACTTTACGAATGGGATTATTATAGTGAGGGTCATCTCTGGACCCTCTCTGAACCATCTCCTCCAGGATGATGTTTGTCTTCACCATGAAGTCCTTCCGTCCTGGAATGACTCCTGACATCTCTGGTTTTATTAACAATAAGAAATTAATAATTCTAATTTTTAATTTTTAAATAACATTGCAAAGATTATTTATATATTATACACACACACACACACACCACACATATATATATATATATATATATATATAATATATATATATATATTATAATATATATATATATATATATAATATATATATGATCAAAAGGTGTGGCTGATTTATTCTCTTTTTCTGACATCTTTGTTTATCCTAGTTATTTTATAATACTTAAGCACTTAGATTATAATAAACTATAAGTAGAAAATTTTAACAGAGTAAAAACTATAAAATGAAAAGTCTTCATTATTTACTCTATGCCATAGAATTCAGCATAAACAGCACTATATATTCAAAGTTACATGGCATTTCATTCCGATATGTCTTCGAACTCAACTTTCGTAGATATTAAATACTCTATAAAGTCTATAGAAAGGTTAAATGACTGCCCCTTAGGCTTCTAAAGAAGTAATTACAGTATTGGAAAATTAAACATCATGACTATTTTTACTTTATTTATTCGCTAAAAAAATACAAAGATAGTAAATAATTTTATATGCTCCAATATATTTTTTTTTACATCAACCCCGTTTTTGGGGGACATTATTAAAATGATTAAAATCTTAGAGAAAATAGATGTGTAAAAAGAGTTTCGGAAGTACGTTTATAAAAGTTTAGATGTATTGATAATTATTTATTTCATTCATCAATATTTATTATCAATACATTCGAACAATACATGTTTTTCATAGTAGTAGAAAATACTTCATATATAATGTATAAACGCTTATATAAATGAGATCATAAAATGTCCAATTTAACAGATAAGGATAAGGTAAGTTTCAATTAGAAAACTGAGTTGTGACAACTTTTTTTGGCTTATTTTTTGAGACTTATGTCAATCTATCTTTTGATCCTATGTGCAAAAAATTTGCTATCATGAAAATATTATAAGGGTTTTTACATTAATATATGGCTATTGATTGTAAAGGTATTTTTAAATATGTAGCCGATATATCTGATGTTAGAGGAATATTCATTTGTCTCATATATAGGTTTAAGTACAGTTAAATTTCTTTGGAACTGTGAATGCAATAACGATTATAAATTTGTAGCTTATCACAACTGAATGATGTGAAGAGGAGTCCGAGCAGCTGAATGGCTGAGCCTTATCAACTTCATTTTGCAAGTTTAATTCGCCTTCATACAATATACTATTGACATGTAAAATGCTTACTTTGCATTCTGTCCTGAAGAAGATCGGCTCTGCTCAAAAAGTTTATGATAAGGGAGTCGAAAAAAGCTGATCCTTGAACTATTTCATTTTTCGCTTATAAAACGTCCTCATATGATTACGCCCTCAAACTCTAAAATGGATTATATAGGAAACCCCTAAATATAAATGAATAAAAACAACATCATTTGATCGACTCAAGTTAGTAACAAAAACACCACGTTTTTGTGTAGTAACTTTTTTGACATAAACCTTTTTTACATAAAGTTTGCATTTATTACTTTAGGCGTTTTTATTTAATTTAATTGTTTTTTTATAATACTGTATATACAACAGCATTTCATAAAGGTGTAGTCATATGTAGTTGGCGGATACAAAGCAATGTTTCTTGCATAATATATCTTAAGAAGTAAAAACATTCTTTATGAACTAGCACATATAAAGTGTATCATCGAAAGTAAAGTTTGCTTTCATAAAAAATATTTGAAAGAATCATAAGAAAGTAAGGAAATGATGAAGTAGGACTGGCCAATTAATATTAAAATATATTTTATTTTGTTCGTATAAGGTTGCTTTTAAAAGCTTAATTCCTTTTTGAACTAAAAAAAGCTGAAGTGTTTCTTTGTTTGTCTTGAAAATTAGAGTCTAAAGAATGGAAAATTATACTTAGATAAATTTCAAAAATATTTTTTTAAGCAATTCCAAAAATATTTATAGTATGCAAAAAATATATACTCGAACTTTGAGTCTATTGTATAATTTTTTATTTACCTTGTGAAATAGTACGTGAGTAAATATATTATTGGTGGAATTTAGCCAAAGAAAACTCATAGAAAATAGCTTGGAGTATTCTATCACAAAAACGTACTTAAAGTCTTAAGGACATTAAATTAATTGAGTGTATATATTTATTATATTTGGACCTGCAGATTAAGAAAACAAAGTTGAAATCATTATAATTTGAAAGTAACATTTTCAATTCCTATTTTACTTTTTGTTATTTCATATAACCTTGTGAGAAAATCATATTAACGTGTCAAAGTCAAGAAATTGTGATTTTTAAGAAGTAAAACAATCTGATCCTCGAGGAAAAGCTTAGTCAGATTTGGATCCAGTACGTCTTATTTCATATGAATATGTATCACTTTTTCTCAATCAAAAGAAGTTGACTCAAAATGTATTGACCAATGTTATCATGTAGTTTTTTTTTACTTGACACAAATACCATATATAATATATATATATACTCGTATATGCATAGTGTACCAGCAAAATTTAGAATTTAGTTTAATTGTCTCTGGCTACCTTGGGGCGAGCTTTAGTGATTTTTACATTAAAACTTCCTGTTGTGCCAGCCATGTAGAGCGCTTGTTAGTAAACATTGCTTTCACTCGCTCTTCACCATGAGTCATGAGAAGAAGAATCTGAGAAGATTGCTGACCTCCTTAGCCAAAGTGGACAAAAAAGAGATCGTGGAGATTGCTGGCGCTCTCTGGCTACAGTTTACAATGTTTTCAAAGGCTCTAAAAGATGGAAAAGGTACTGGCAGGACTCCAGCAGTGTAGGAGCAAATAAGAAGAGACTGAGACTTTTTGGGAAAGGTCAAGGATGCGGTGAAAGAGGATCCCACAAAGTCAATTCGGAGACTGGCTCGGACCATAGCTGTCAGTACTTCTACCATGTCAAGGTCTTTAAAAGATTACCTGAACCTGAAATCTTATCAGTCAGGAGGCCCAGGCATCTTTTAACCGAGGCAATGAAGTATCAAGAGGCTCGAAAGCTGCACCAAAATTCGTTCAACCTTTCACAAGAAGAAGTCCACTGTGACAATTTTATCAGGCAAGAAGATTTTTAATAGTGGACCAGGTCTTCAATCGGAGAAACGATCGGACCTTGCGGAGTCAGTAGATGAGGTCAGGGAGTCTACAAAACCAAACACCCAGCCCATGTGATGGTTCTAGGAGTCGTGGCATCTGACGGAATACATGCCCCGTACTATTTTCGGGCAGTGAGAAAATTGACCGCCATGGGTCTACGGAAAGTCCTGAGATAGCATGTTTTGCCCTGGT
>CP045903.1:15019415-15042763 GCA_013387185.1 Caligus rogercresseyi | reverse complement strand
ATATGATTGATAAAAGGATATATCACCTCTATTGATTGCCCATCCAGCTCCTGTTGTTTCTTTATCGTCTTTTGATCCGTCTGTGTATATAAAATGTCAGAGTTTTTCAACATGAGAGTCATCAACTCAGATACGATTGCCTTAATGTAGTCGATAGTTTTTCTACACATTGAAGTCGATGAAGTATTTTATCACTAACGAAACGATGTTCACGACGCCTTGAAAGATTGCCCACACCATCCCAGGTAGTCCCGGAGAAAACTTTTGTTTTCCACCTTGACTTTGTTGCATGTGCTTGTAATGTAGAGATCCAATAGAGTGATGCCCAATACTGCCTCTATTCCTGATGTACATACAGACATACATACATATATTGAAGAAACAATGATAATGAATTCTTAACATTTTGAGTCTATCCTTCCTCTTGGAAAAATATATCTTGTTCGACCCCCGGAGAATTGCTGGTGGGTCTTCCTTAATTCCCTGCTCAATTTCAGATTTCACCCAAACTGAGTGAATTTTATTATCCCTGCGTTGTTATTATTATTGTGGCGCTTTAAGTTATTAATACATGCACATTATAAATAATTTTAGTCAAATTAACTTTTTGACAAGAACATATCATGACAGCTTTGATTTTGATTGAAACCCTTCAGAATAAAAAATAACTTATCATCTCACAATGAGGCTATACAACTTTCGTTGTTATACACACCCATTACTAGCAAAGACACAAGTCTTCAATTGTTATAAAATAAATTCTTTCTTATAAAGCTATAATGAGAAAAAACGTACTTTCGTTTTTCCGCTCTGTCCCTTTTAAATCCCTACATCACTGCATCTTCGTGGACGTTGGCCTGAGACCAAATAAGGTTATTTCCCTCCCATTCATTTCAAACCCCAGTTTATCAAACTTAAAATAAGAAGACACTGCTTCCTTAGTTTCAATAGTAAATAAGTTAGCTTTTAAAAGTTTTTTCATTAGCCAGTAATTTGGAATTGCATGTTTATTTATGTTTTTACTTTAATAAAAATGATCATCGTAATATCTAATTCGTCTTTAGATTTGTTTATTTATTATGTTTCTAGCTATTGTGTATTGTATTCTTACACAAAGTTTTTAAATAATAAATATGTATTTCAATCTTTTTTCAAAAAGTAATCGTTTTTCACTTACGCTATTCCCCAAAAATGAGGACGGTAAACGACAAATTCAAAGACAGCTTTTGAAAAAAGTTCACTGCAAATTGGTTTTCCATTTGATACTTCATGAGTTTTTAAAAAGAAAAAATATTATATATGAACGATTTTTTATGATGTCATGTTATCAATTAATTTTCGTAATGTTACTCTGTATTTGTGTTATCACAAGACCATATTTTATTTATCACTATCGTTTTTATCATCAGGAAAGTTTTAAATTTTTAAACTGTTTATTACAAAATTTAAAAAAAATCATTGTAATGGCAAGTTAAAAAATTGCAATTACAGAAACCACTAGAAATAGCATTAGTAGCCTCTTGTTAATGATTTCCTTACACAAATCTTATAAAAATAAGATAACTCCTCACAAAGTCAGTAACCTGAAGAGTCATTAATTTTTTTATTTCATTTGTGACAAAGACTAGAGGACATGAATAATAATTAAATTTTAATTATTCATACAGTTATTAAACTAAGAATACATGTTTCAGCATAAAAACAAATGAAAATCCCGCTTGAATTAGTGGCTCTGGGAAACCGTGTATGAGGTGACGTTTTCATACTTTTTCTTTCATCTCTTTGCTACATCTTTTCCCTTTTTTCTCCATCGAATATATGTAAGTAATAACTAATATTCGTGTAAGAATGCACTTAGAATTATTAATGCTTTTTGCAAATCAATCCAAGATATATCCCCCCTTTTATGCCAAGGGGTTATTGCCTTAGTAAATCTCTCTTTCAATGTGTACATGTATGCACTACTCACACCATTTATATCGATGCTATTAATCAATGCGAAACTGCTGAAAGCCCTTGCTCAAAGACAAAAGCATTTGTTGATTAATTTATTCGACAGTTCTTAAATAACACTACATACATAAATATCCATATATTGTTTGGTGAGTCATTACTGATCGGGATTCAAAATACATTATTTCTGAATTAGTAGGTGTGGGATCCAAAGGGGATGGGCTCGTCGAAATTCACACGAGCGATTTCCTGCATGGTCCTGGCGGAGATGAAGACAACATAGCCCTGGCTCTCGTCCTTGGCATGTGAGACGCAGGAAATGAGAACACCATCATCTTCAGAGTCCCAGCGGGATTAGGAACGAAAACAACTTCGCTGGGATGGCTGTAGTCGTCGTCGGCTCTCCAGGACTCAGTGTCCCGGTCTCAACATCGATCTTCGTTACGGCATTGGAGTACAAACAGTCGGGATTTAAGCTATGCATCCATCCCACAACATAAGTGTAGCTGTACTTTCGGTAGAGAAATTGGGGTTGACTTTAGGGTGTTCCATGCCTTTGCGCGTCGTTTGAACAGAGCCATGAAGAGTGATGGTGTTGTGAAGGCGAGTCGCAGTTGCATCCCTCCACTTTCCCCCCATTCAGGTCAATACCATCCTCTGCATAGTCCAAGGGGAGAACGAACCGCATGACTTTAGACTTGTGAGCCACACCCGAAAAAGTGTCCGAGTTTCGGAGCTTTCTCAATATACTGTGATTCAGATTTCAGGATCGTCATAGGCGACAATATCCACGACAATGTGGTTGTACACTTCATAGCAGTTGATAAAGTTGAGGAAATAGAAAGGTTCGTCCGTCATGTATTTGATTTCCATGTTTCTTCCACTAGCCTTGTCGATGATGTAAAGCGGTTCTTTTCCTCTGGCAACCACTCCAGGCATTCCTTGAAAGAACGCCCCTGACTTCTGCAGGTCGTTAACTTGGTCATGTCGCTGACCCAAGGCTGCTCACTAGAAACGATGTAGTTATCGGTGAGTCCAAAGCTGTGAACGTAGGCAAGATGAGAGAGAAGCGAGTTGGTAGTGTGGCCACGAAGCGGACATCGTTCGGAAAGGCGTCACGAGCATACATGTTCCTACATCAGGCTTGGGGAACTTGATAAAATGGTACTTGAGCCTGCAACGAAGGAGGCAGCCACGTTGTAGAGATCTCCATTATGGTCCCTGAGGGGGCGACCAGTCTTTATGTTCACCAGTTGGACATATCCACGAGATCACCATTTTCCAGATTCTCAGGATCAATGATACGATCAAAAGCTGTCTCAGTGGATGCGAGAGTCAGATTCCCAAATTGATAAAAGCTGCAAGCACAGTTATCTGTGGCGTCCTTAGGTGTAAATTATCCGTGCTCGGTGAGCGATGAAGGAGGAAGGTCGCACTTGGTGGTTTAATGGACCCTTTCTCACCATGTGAGGCTGCTTAGAGCCTTCAGAGAGTCCTGCCGTTCCAAATCGCCCGGACAGCCCGACCATTGTCCATATTATCGCTGTAGGCATCGGACATGAGGAACTTCTTCGTGAAAAGAAACTCCTTTCCATGGTCCTTGATTTGAAAGGCACTCATGACGGAGAGACCGTCGAACCAATGCTTCACCGTCATGTGTTCGTAGTCGTAGATCCCACAGGGCCCGTTGTAGAGAAGTGTACCATTGAGCCATGTGGGAAGCTTTGAGCCACTCAGATTCCCCGGCTTTTCCTCACAAATCGTGGCGTTCTTAAAAAGGTTCTTATTGAACTCCATCGCTTCAGCCTTCCTTCTTCCCTGTCTGGTTAAAAGTAGAGTGATCGATCAAGATGGCTGTAGAGGACTTTTTATACCCCTAGAGAAGAAAAAAAGTTATTCCTGGTTGCTATGATTATGAACTATAAGACTTCTTTATTATTTTTGAATAACTTCATAAATGATTTTTATACCCTTCGTAAGCCTTTTGACACTAAATATAATTCTACAAAACAATGAAGACCTGCAATCGTCCTTAGAAGAAATTACTTTGATCTATTTTCTACCAGGGTTCACTCAATCAGGTTTAAGGAAGTTATATAATGCAATGGTCTTGCATAATATACTATTCAAGTTTTCCTGATCTTGCGGATCCTTCTTTTTGATCATATGTTGGTGGCCCATTTAGCTTTCACTAAGGATGTCCTTTTAGTAGTTCTTGCAATCTTACCAATCAAAATATCTCTTTCAGTTGGCAACGCAATTTCATTTATTTGATATAATGAATAAGAAGTATGCGGTATCGGGATTAATGATTTCTCAAATCGCAAGGTTTGCCTCCCTTAATTAATATTGAAATTTGATTTAGAAAGGCAAGTAATCCATATCACTGAAGATTCAATTTTGACGAATTATGAACATAGTTTAGATATACAGGAGAAGTGTAAAGAATCCTTCGTACTTCCCAAAAAAGCACTCATCGTAAAATATTCGCTTTTGCACTTCAAAAATAAATCATGATTGATGTCCATTAACAAGTTTTTAAAGAATATTTTTTATCCCTGAGATAATTTACATACTTCAACAAGCATGAAATGAATTGATGTTCCATTTAATCATACCAACTGTAAATTTTAATTTTAAATTAATCTTTTTCTTTCAACTAATCAAGTTATAGAAAAAAGTCATAGAGTTTATCATAATATTTTTATGGAGTCAGCTTACCTTGATTTAACAAACAATCAGTTTTGAAGAACAAGTGAATCAAATGGTAACCTTGCTGGTGGAAGCGATTATTCTTACTTTATGTTGTTAACTCAACAGCTTGGGCTTTGTATGTTAATAATAAAACTTGTGTTGCAGACAATAATTATTTGAGTTTATGAATGTGTATTTTAGTTCATGGATTATTATCTTAATTAATTTTGTGAAGGCGAAGTGAGGGTAAAAAAGGAGCTCTATAGGAACCGCTAGGTTTACGTTACCAATAAAAACCATTGAAAGTCTATTTATAATTTATAAAAATAAATAAATGATTTTGAGATAAAGTTCATATTGTAATTGCGATGCAGAGAAAATAGCTAAGATCCAAGGTAAAATGAATTATTTCTCTAATAGAATATTTATAACTCACTTTGTCTTCAACATTTGAGAAAAAAATACATGGAGTTCAGAGAAAAAACGTTGAGAAAGTGTGAAAAGATGTGCTGTAACATTTTAAGAATACTTTAGATTTGACATGAAAACTTTCAAATTACTTTATTTCATCGCACACAACTGTGTTCTAATATTAATATTATAAATAAAAGATAAGAAGGAAAAGTTATGCAAAATATCATAAGCACCCTGTATGTTTATAAAGTTGTATAACAAATTGAATATAAAAGTATTTTTTATAGAAAGAGAAAGGCGATGAATAATCCTTGAATATAATTAAATTTTGCATGTATAATGAACAAAAGAGTTGAAATTGAATGATTTTCTATTCCTTAAGATATTTCGTAATATTAAAAAAAAATAAGGCAAGCAGATGATACTTTAATTACTTTTTCCAATGTGTTGATATAATACAATTGCCTGCGTTTACCTTAAGCATATGCGTGTGTGTAAGCATTTATTCCTTCTTGTTATTTATTAAAAATAACTAATCATCTAGGATTTGCTGGTCCAAAAACATTTAATATAAAAATAATGATAAATTTATATAATAAACATATTAATTAGAAAACACCCATATATGAAACACTTTAAAGAAAAGTTGTCCTTTATATTTTTTAAAGCAACGCTTCGTAACGTAACGTTTTGTGAACACTCCGTGCAAATGACCAGATATGTTCCATATTGTGAAGGCATTCGTGATGTTACCATTGTTGGGCTGAGGGATTCTGAGTAGATTGGACTTGGCCAATCTGGTCCAATTGGTGTCCATGGTTGTGTCCCAAAAATGTCTTGGTAGCGAGTGATCGGGCATTTTTCAAACTACTAGTAGTTCAGACGACTGAGCAACGGCATGGTTAAGACTCCTTTAGCTTGACTTATCCATTAGCTCTTTCTTAGAATTGTGTTCCTGTCAAGAAGTACTCTGGTCATGTGATTGATTAAATCTTGATCTCGATTTGGGGTCAGTAATCAGTATGCTTAACAGGAATTCAAAATAAGTGTAGACTTAGGTTTTTCCAGGTAAAATCGCCTAGAATGGGAGAGAATCACAGGATAATTGGACTCTGAGGCGACATTTATCCCATACGTTTAAAAGTACTTTCAACATAGGGTACCGGTTAGAGTTTCTTATCTAATTTATAGCCAGTTTACTTCCCAAATCAACTGTGAACCCTAACGAAGTTAAAGGACATTGGACTGACCGAATGCTTCCAGACATAATAATTGAGGTTTATCTCAGTTTAGGACAATCTGCTGCGATGTCGGCGGGACCTGAGCCGTCAGAGTTAACTCTTTCAGATTATCTGCCTAGTAGTAGAGTTGGCAACATACTGCATGAGGCATTACTTATTGTAATCGTCGTCAAGATAACGATAGGACCGGCCCAAGGATCTACCCTTGTCCACCCCCACTTGACCGAAAATAGTGTCATTTCAGTTCACTCGGTTGCCTACCTCTCGACATGTAAGACATGGACCAAGCAATTGTATATTTAGATGCACTAATTGTATATTTAACCGCTCTTCTAGGACTTCAGAGCTGAGGGTTTCAAAGGGGCAGAGGAGCTGAAAGCTGTCGTACTCCTAGATGAGGTCGTACCACAATATGATGTCATTGATCAGGGCCAATGTTGTGGATCAACCTCTTATAAAATCCGTACAGTTACTCTTGAAGCAGGCCCTTACCTTCTAGAAAGACCACCAGCTAACACTGTCCGTTTTACAATTTTTGAAATTGCCGGAAGCACCGAGACTGGTCTGTAAGAGGAGGCAGCAAAAGGGTATCGTTCTGAGCCCTTGTGTATCGGGTGTATACCATTGCTTCCTTTACCATTTTAAAGAAGGTTAGGCCCGTCATTATGCTCGTCTTGACTAGGTGCGACTAGGGATGGGTAGCTCTGTTGTATACTTCCTCCAAAACAGGATCGGTATTCCTCCCGTGGAGATTGAATTGTTTTAACTGAGGTGAAGCTTTCCCCTCAAAAGAAAGCGATAGTTAACAGATGGCATAAACAGATTTCAAAAAGGAAAAGCTTACAGCTAATTTTGCTTTCCACAAATTTATTCTACGACCTCAAATATCTCAAAACTTTGAAAAATGTTATGCTACTAAAGAAATATACCGTATTTTTATTTATTGAATATTTGCTATCCAAAATAGAGATTGAAAATATTAGTAATACAAAGTTATACTTTATAAGAGCCATACAAACAGCAAAACGTATTTAATAAAGGCACTTATCCTGTGTGGATTACTGATCGAAGTTTTTCGTTGGTATAATTGGCATACTCGAAATAATATAATGAACACAATGTTTGAACTCAAATTGTGCCCAATACCATAAAGATATACAAGCTTAAACTAAAAGACTGTATATAAATTAAGTAGGAACCCCAATGAGTTTGACCTTCAATACCGAAATTATATTGACAACGGAACTTATTCAAAAATTGTTTGTCCTAATGAAGCTTACATATTCCATAATAAAATTAGAATTTTTATCATTTGAGCCTTTTTTAATGATTGCATGAAAAAGGATCTTCTCATTTTGACTGACATATTTATACGGAAACATTTTCAAAAAGTTTAAGCTCCAAAAAAATGAAAATTATTACAAATAAAAACAAACTTTGGTACCCCAAATCTTAATGGTTATTTATCTTTAAGGCAAACACGGTTGTAGGCCAATATATAAATAAATTCGACTCGACTCTAATGCATTTTGATGCCAATTTAAAATGGTGCCCGTCATTCCCCTAACACTTTTAAAACCATTACGGAGACATCATACGAGAAATCTAAATTAAATACTTAAACACTAAAGAGTGCGTCTTCCTTTGTTTACTTTTCTTTATGCAAGAAAAATAATATAATATAAAGCTTCTGTTGACTTAGAGCCAAATAGTTTTAATTTAAAACAATATCCCTTGAAAGTAAAAACATATTTACCTATAAAGGCATTGCTTTAAACTTCTCTACGCCTTAATTAAAAACAGATTAAGCCTTCCTTGCAATACCTTATTTAACCATATAAAAAAATCATCAATCCCCAAGGAATCTTTTTACTTATTTTGGAGCTCTTGACGAAAAACAATTTAAATTGCTTGTGTAAAATTGCATAGGTAAACATAATCAAAATCTTGTGCATAATGATTGGGTTGGTTGATACTTTTGAACAAAAAATAAATGATTTTAAAGATTAACGAGGATCAAAATATATGGAGGAAAAAAATAGTATATTTTTAATCGAGAAAAACAAGCATATACTCAACATTATCAACACACATTACACCAACTAAGAAATAAGAATATCCTTCTGAAGAACAAAAAGCTTCACTTTTCTTATGGATCTTGAAACATGACTTTTACGAATGTTTGGAAAATAATTAACTGCCTAAAAGAAAATAATGAAATAAAATGGTTCCTCACAAAATATGAATTTTTGGTCTTATCGTCTCTTGAGATAAATATATATTTTCTCTTACGATGAGACGTTGAATATGATTTACAAATTATATAAAACAATGTTTATTCGGTTTTATCGTTCCTTGCATTCAATAAATCCTTACTCAGATGTTAAGATGTTTAAAAAGGAATTGAATGATTGATTTTGAACATGCGATAAATACAACATACAGTTTAAAAAACCTATATATATATATACACCACAAAGTAACACTTTTCATGCTAATAAAATAATAATTTCCTCCCATGGACCATTATTCAAACTGAATAACTGACCTTAAATTCCAGTGTGCCTTATTTGTCATTGTTTGCCTCTTGTATTACCTACAAAAATTAACAAAATAATTTATCTCCTCTCACTCAGGGAAATATTTTTTTAAAAATTTCGTTTTATCGTCATGGACGAAAAACAGATCTATATCGACGATGACACGTACCAAAAAATAAAAGAAAGTTGCCAACTGAAAGAATCACGTTCATTTGTGAGTTTTCTACAACTCTCATTCATTTTATTATAACTGTATGCAGAGTGTATATATATTAGATGGAACAGAAATGACGAACGACAAACGAACGATGAACGATAACTTTTGGCAAACAACAAACGAAACGAACGACAATTTTTTGCGAACGACAACAAGTCTGGTGCAAATGTTACCTCAACTAATTAGCTATTTAGTTGAAGGCAGGCGGGGATTGAGGTTTCGACACTTTGATTTTTTGCCAGAGCTCCGTTAAGTAGCGTCTACCCCACTGAATATGTAAATAGCGTCTACTTATTTCAGAAAATTAATGACTTCTTTCAAGACGATATAATTTGGATGTTTATTCAGGACTTTATTTAAGTCTACATTTAGGTCCTCAACAATGAGAAGAGGAATAGTTTGACTTTTTAAAATCTCAGGGATCGGCTGGAAAAAGTAAATGACTTGGAGTTCGGTCCATAGGCCTTAATGACTCTGAGAGTACATCTCGAAGTGTACAACCTGAATTTATCATTTAAAATATAGAATCCTTTTATCTGCTCTCATTTATTTTATCATTGGATTTTAAACTTTAAAAAAATATACATTAGAATAATTAACATTTTTATATTCATAATAAAACCTCCCTGATATAAACGTGAAATTCTATATATGTTTTGTACATGCATAGATTGAAAAGTATATATTACACGTTCCCAGGGATTATACTGCAGTATTTTTTAAATTAAGTGTCGACGTTTATTAACAAAAGGGAGCACGAAATACTTGTTTAATCGTAATTTAAACAATACAATATTTTGCAGTTGAAATAGAGTATATATTGCACCTTCATTGAAAGTGGGATTATGGTATTAAAAAATATATTTTTTGCCTGTCTAAATGTTGTATGATTATACTTGTAAAAATGTTGCTTCTCTTCACAATTTGTGTCTTACTGTAAACAAATACCCATGTTATTATATATACTATCTGTGTTTATCTTAACTAAAAAAACAATTCCAAATTTATAATATGTTTACTAGGATATTTTTTCGTAATGATTCAAAAATTATTATTACGCAACCTTAATGTACTACTACCATAGAGATATAAAGACATAGAGAGAAGCTTATTGGATTCTTCAGAGGAATACGTCATATTGCCCAATATAAACAAATCAATCTATCTCTATGATCAACTATCGATGACAAAGAACAAAATACTTTGTTTATATTGGGCACAGGCGACAGCTGGACGACGATGTTTCTCTGCTATTGAAGGAAATAAGCTCTCTATATCTTTATATCTCTATGACTACTACATATTTATGAATACAATTTAACAAGGAATGACACCGGCTAACGCACTTTTTCCTCTTTTATAACAACTATTTTTTGGCTTATTTGAGGCACTGATTCTGGTCTTCGTTTTGTCCGGTCACATCAAGATTGTCTGCCAGTCACCATTTTATAATTTACTGAAAATCTGCTTAATACTTAATTTTTGTGGTTTCACTATACGTTCAATCATTTTAAGATATATAAAAATATACTATAGCCCTAACAATAGGCAAACGAAAGGTAACAAGCAGAGGGGCGGAGACTAGTTTAAGTTGAAAAATTATCAGAGAGCCAAAAATATTTTGACCGATTTCGGCGATTTTTGTAATAGAGCTATAAAATTCGTATGGATGTTTTTGGAAATGGCATACTCATGTTAGTGGGGGCGGAGATAGGTTTTGAGAGGATAAATTAAAGATAAATCAAATATATTTTCTTAAACAGTTTTTGCAAAATTGCTTCTAATATTTAAAATGTGTCTCCTAAAGAATAATAAAAGAGTGGGCCCCTCCCATTGTGTTTGTTACTTGCATTACACAACTTAGAGAATGGTCTAAAGGCAAGAAGAAGATCTCAAGTTTTTGTGTACCTATGGTGTGGAGAGAACCAAAAAAAAACCACTCAGATGATTGCCATTTTTTCACTTTAAACCGTAGAGGTATAAAAAAACAGAAAGAGTTTAGAGATTAAGCTTGGATTCTGCTATCAGACCAGTGCCCCACAGTGAAGATGTTCCCATTCCAGTGTTCGAGTCACTTCCAGATGTTACGAATGATGAGAGTGCGACTGAGCAGTTGCAATGTGATAGTTCACACAATCATGATGATATACACTTTGAAGATACAACACCACAGCCAAAGCAGTTCAACCAGGGTGAATAAATGACCTTGCGAGAGACTTCAACTTGCCCAAAAATATGCAGAACTTTTGGCCTCTAGATTAAGTTAGAATAATCTATTTCAAAGTGGTACAACAATATCCTTCTACAGAACAAGAGATTCAGAGTTTGTTCCTTTCTTCTCTGAGAAAGATGGACTTGTTTACTGTAATGACATTCCTGGTCTCCTGGATAAGTGAGGTATAAGTAACTACAATTCTCAAGAGTGGAGACTTTTCATTGACAGTTATAAATACAGTCTCAAAGTTGTTCTGCCCCATAATGGAAATAAATATTGATCCATTCCAGTTGCCCATGTCACCAAACTAAAAGAAACCGAAGTCCCATACTTTCTCTTTCACTGGGATAATAGGGTAAGGGAGGAACACTGGGTGAGGAAGGAGTGGCCAGAGAGGACTCATATGACTGTTGGAGAGAAAAATGTTATTGTTGAGCCTCTGGTGGAGAGATCAAAGATCATTTTCCCTCCTCTTCACATTAAGGATTAATGAAACAATTTGTCAAAGCCCTAGACATAGATGGAGACTGTTTTAAATACATTTGTGATGCTTTCCCTGAACTGAGTAAAAAAGAAGGCTGGAATTTGTGATGATCCTCAGATCCGAAAGCTAATGAATGATCATCTGTTTGTTTTTATTATGAACAGATTGTGTATAATGCTTGGAGTTCCTTTGTCTTGGTTGTGGATAATTTTCTCGGAAACAACAAGTCAAGCAATTATGTGAAGCTTGTAAACAGTATGCTTGTGAGCTAAAAGCTGCTAAATGCATATATGAGCATCAAACTTAATTTCCTTTTCTGTCACCTGGAGAAATTTCCTGAAAATCTTGGAAGTGTTAGTGATGAGCAGGGAGAGAGGTTTCACAAGGACATGAGGGACATGTAGAAGAAGTACCAAGAAATATGGGATAGCCACATGATGGCTGAGTATTGCTGGAGCATAGCTCTTGACTATCCTAATTTGCAGCACAAGAGGAGATATTTAGAGATAAGTTTTATACTGCTAGTAATTAGCATTCCATGCATTTTCAATTTGAATATTTTTTTGTATAGTAAGAAATAAAAAGTTTCAAAAATATTTTTGTTTTACTTAAGTAGTTCTAATATACATAATATGTACAACAAAAATATGCAAAATTTGGTCATTTTACCAAAAATAAATGTAATTTTTTGGGCCTCTCTGATTATTTTTTGAACTTAAACTAGTCTCGCCCCATTAATATGACCATGCCATTTCAAAAACACTCATACCATTTTGTAGCTCAATAAACAAAAAAGTTGTGATTTGGTCTAAAAGTTGAAAATCGAAAACAAAAACTCAAAATTTCAAAAAAAATCTGACCTGATTTAGCAACACGGTTTTTAATTTAGTTATCAGGGACCCATTAGGTATTCAAATCAGTTGATATATCCCAAGAAACTTTAGAAATATATATTTGTTGCCCTGTGTTATAGATCCCCAAAAATATACTATTTGAGTCTACAATGAAGCCGAAATATGGAAATCAAGATCCGTTAGCATGCCTTCTTTACTTTTTAAACAGCTGGGGTTTCGCTTTGAAAGCTAGGCAAGTCAGAAAAAATGACTAATTACTTTTTCACAATGCTCCCTTGTCTTCAAACAGGTTGTTTATTTCATTTCATCATTTGCTAGACCGAATTTGCTACAAGCTGTAACTAATTTGTTTTTTCTTGCGAAACATCTAATCTATGCTAAGATTTAAAACACTACAATAATACGGTATTGCTATGTAGCTGGTACGGTATCTGCTTATAAATCGTCCCACTCCATTTCTTCTATAACTTTGTAGTTACTGTAATTGAAAAAAACAGCATTAAGTTTTTTATTGTAGAAGGTATATTTTTTAAATCCTTTTTTTGGTCAAATATGGCATATGACGTAGAAGGAAACTTGACTTGATGGAGTAATAATAATACCAGACTTGGATTTAGTGACCTCAATTAGATAGAATCAGTACTAAAAGCAAAAAAAGTCTTACAAACCAATTCAGTTTGTTGGGTTCCAAGATCTTAATTGACGGATATCCTTTAGATACTTAATACTTATGATATGTAATTAAAAGAACCAGAATTCTAAGAAAAAACATAACGTCGGAATCGGTAGTCGATAGCAAATCGTGTTTAATCCGTATCGGCGGGTGCTTTTAAAATCAATCTTTGAAATTCAAGATTCTGATGATTCGTGCTCCCTTTTAATCAGTCCCGATCAAAGAATGTAATCGGCCTTTGCTATTAAAATAATATGTATCGGCAGCAGAAATATTCCACCGGTAGGCACGATGTACATAACAATAACCAGTAGTCCCATGGGCTATGAATAATGATTACTTTTATTTTATTGGTTCTATCCCAAGTAGGCGGAACAATAATTTCTTCATGATCGGTCGTGTATTATGAGAAAAAGTCTTCAATCTTAATTTTTCTATTGAAATATATCCTCAGACTTTTATGCGTATATATACTTGTGAATATTATGAGTCTTGAAGATAATTGTTTGTCTTTTTGAATCTCAGTTCAACATAGTCACGTCCTATATGTGATCATATAATATATTCACATTAATTTGATTTAATCAATAATGTTATTATAATTATTATAACACTTAACTGATCTCTTGGACAGAAAGTGCTCAACAATTTTTTTAAACATTTATATACTTAAATACTACTCTTATCATGACTTGTTAAAAAAGACTCTATAATAAATTAAAAAATAATGTTTTTGTTGTAATTATAGATGAGTAAAAATCAGTAAAAATGCTTTCAAAATGTAATTGTTTTTCCCTTAAAAATGTGTTAATATATTTAAAAGTTTTTGTTAAAACTATATCAAATTTATTGTGAACTTACAATGATTTTTTTCCTTGCGTCTCGAACTGTTTTGCTAAATAATGACATACTTTCTCTAAATATTTCCTTCTACACATGTAGTTATCATCAATAAATAATTTTCTATTGACGTTAATTGTGGTTAAGTAATTTGTGTTGATTTTACTTTAGTAAGAAGAAAAATCAAACAGGGAGTGTTCGGGTCCTTTTAATTTTTGAACGCACGGGAGCACTTTTGTCCACTCTTTGCCTCTTAATCTGTATCAAATACTTATTTTGTATGTCAGTTGGTATTATAAAACGTAACTATAGCCATTCAACTGATGAAGTTACCAAAAACTTTGGTGCGGACAAATGGCCTTAAAAAGTTTATGCTTTATAATCTGGTACTTTTCAAGTGCTTTGATTAGCTTCATCATTAAGGCTAACAATTCATACGATAAAGGGTTTTTAAGTGTTATGTCCCTGAATATAACTATTAAAAAAGCAATACCTCATTAACTCGAAATTAAAAATATTTGAATAACAACAAACACATATTTAAAAACTCCACAAAAAGAGCTTTCAGCTTCATCAAATTATTGTAAAATGGTGGAGAAGATAATATTTGAAGCGTACAACATATCCCTATCGCCTTCAGACTGGCTCATTTCAACATCCTCATCCTATGTGGAAGCCTATGAGATTGAGCATTTGATCTCTACGGTTCAGAGGATCCTTTATGCCTCGAGAGTAAACGGATTCCCTTTGGGTCTTCATCGTGTAGTCTCGAGAAACATAGAAGTCTTACGCTCGGTATCAAACACTTTCAATTAAACACACGGACATCCTCATCGATGTTCCAGCGATTTTACTGTGTTTGAGGGAGGAGTGATGGAGCTGCAATCCTCTTCATTTTGCCCTGGACGCCTACTTAGTGTATTTGTTTATTATTATTACAACCTCTATTTTTATTATAATTCTTAAATCCTTTTTTAATATGTACCTGTTTTTTTTTTTTTTTTTTTTCGACCTTATTTTATTTAGCGAAGTTACATATAATTACATATATATAAATAAACATTCTAGTTTAAAACCTGTTTTCATGTTTAATCCATACGATTATATTATTTTATTGCATACTATTTTGTAATACGAATTTTAATGAAATGTATTCAAGAAAAAAAACAAGTTATTTTGAATTTGGTATATATTGAATGCAATTATTTATTCCCTCCTTTTGAATCGTCCATAATTACGAATCCTCCTAATTCTGCTGATAAATACGCTGTATATCAAGATCTTACATGATACCATTATTTTGAGTTCATTAAAATTCAAACCACAGACTCAATATCATCTTCTTCATCTACTCAATTATTCCAATACGAAATAAATTGCATTAAATTCTTCTATTCGTATTTCCGATCCACATCAAAAATGACAATAATCATCAAATTTTTTATTAAGAAAAAGCATGACGAGTATAAAGAAGTTGAAACGGAAGAAGCTCTTGAATAGGTATGAAGATATACATATATGTTTTTAATTTGAAATACTGTCAAAGTGTCAAAATTTGAATAAAAGGAAGAGTTAGGAAGAGAGCATGGCAATGGCAGTTTATTGCGACTAATCAACAAGAGTCCTTCACACACTCTTGTGGGGCTTAAGTCTACCTACACATTTCGATCCTGTGAAAAATGAATATACATATATGTCAGCTGTGTTGATAAAATTTAAAAAGAGGAGTTATATATATATATATCATTATTATTAAAGTGTTAAAGTAAAGTAACGCATTCAAGGAAAAAGTAAACAAATAAAATTGGCCAAATTTGGTAAAAAAATTTAACGTTAGATGTCGCTAGTCCATCAAATTACGTCACAATCCTATTTAAAACCGGTTTAAAGGGATTCAGTTTGATGATTTGAAATATATCAAATCACTACAACATTGTGCAAGATTACAAAAATACTAGTTTGTTAATCTTAAAAAGTATATTCTTTCTCAATAACAGCTGTTATCCTCCATTCCTAAGTGTGTGTGTGTAATCGAGTATATTTACCATGGGGCACATCAGTTACATTTGTAAATAGTTTAAAATAAATAATAAAAAACATAAAATTATAAAACAATAAAAACAAATAAAATAAAATGCCGATGCAGAATGGATTATGTGGGGACACTGCGTCCAATGACCCTAGCTGCGGTCCTGGCAGTGTGAAGGGTCGTGTTCCACACTGATATTGCGTGGTATGCAAAAGTAGCTGTCTCCCTCCCAGTGGATACGCCACTGGAGTGATGGACCTCATGGGCCTTCTCGGGATGGGGAAGAAGAAATCACCAACCGGGTTCCTGGCACCGCCGCCCCCGTATTTGGAGTAAAAGCATTCCAGGTCTCCATGGCCACTGCCTTGGCGACCACCTCGTTGAGGGAGGGAAGGCCTCCTCTCTCAAGGAGGTCCCCGATGTGGATCTGATCCCATCTTTTACATCCAACGATGCTCCTGGTGGCGTCATTTATGGCAACCTGCACAGCCCTGTGCGTGACATTTGGCCCATTGCACTCATTATCGAATCTAGGAATGGTCACAGCCGCGGTGGCGTAAGAGATCTTGCCATCATCAATCCCTTGGCCAGCTGCCGTAGGTATTTTCCTCTTGGTAAGTGCACGGTCAACCTCGAGTATTCAATGATAACATGTGCAAGAGCTCATTTTAAAAACACCAACCATATTTACTAGATTATATGCAATTTAAATATTTGCTTCGTCATTTCTTCCTTTAAAAGTTACTGCATATTAATGGATGTGTTCTAAAGGACATCACATCATAGTGAAAAGGAATAGGATGATGTTGCCAATATGAAAGTTTTTTGTATATGGCGCCTTCTGAATGTTGTGCATGGGGATGCTTAAGAACATACCTATATATATATATTATATATTATATATTTACATATATACAACTAACGGCAAAGTTTTTCTTGGGATGTTTAATGAATGAGAAGGGTATTAAAATAAATGGGAAAATGAGTTTAAAAAAGCTGTTAAATAGGCGTGTGTTTCTTCCGTAAACATTTTTTCTGCTTTCTTCCCCTTTAAACTTAAAAATAACTTTATAAATATGGGCAATTTGGTTTAACTAAATGACTACTATTAATGGCCTGACTTGTTATTTGTTATATGAAATATAATGGCTAAAGGATTTACCCAGGCAACCATTTATCTGTGATGTTATTATGATGTCTTGATGAAAAATGCGGCGCAATTTAAAAATTATGGAGACATTGAAAGAGTTTGGGGCACCTATACGGGATTTGGGCAAAGATCTTTCTTATCAAAAGAACAGGTCGAATTTGAAGAGCCTTAATCATATCGTTGCTCAATTGTAAGATTTTATGGCTTGAAAGAGTCCTTATCACCTGCTGCATCGTTGTTTTTTTTTACTCCATCATTGATGCCAGGTCGACCATGCTTAATATTCTCGGAGTCCCTCTGTCGACAACGGAAACATAGCTTTCTGGAGAGCTTTTACGGTGTAGAACACATGTAGCGAACTGTGCAATGCATCTATTCAACATGAAAGAGTTTCGGGGCCAGATCTGTGTTTGCTATCTGTCTATTTTAATTTCTATTTTGTATAAGTTTTTAAACCATATAAACTTATTAATATGACACTTCAAGAGCCTCGCCAAGATCAAGACTCAGCTCTTGACACACCTCATCAGAGAGTCAAACGTATTAAGAGAAGCAAAAATATTATCAATTTCCTTGCGTTGTGGCCTGAGCTTGAGCCTGATCCTCTGTACTTCAAACATTTGACCGCATACCGAGATAATAAACTGTGCTAATCACCACCCAAATATGGACTCCCTGAGGTCCACCGTGAACAAGGAGTAGGCCGCCATGTCCAGGGCTACATCTGTGACTGCTGTAGGGCTTCGCAGGCGTAAAAGGACGTGTCTAGAGGCGGAAGACGGAGAAATAAAATAAGGAATAATGTACATTTGATTTTAGAAAAAAAATAATTTTTTGTGTAACTATAACCAGAATAACCGGGGGAACTTTTTAGTTTAAATGATTTCATGCATATTATAATAATATATATATAATAATATATATATATATATACTAAAAAAAAAAAATCCGTTCGTTCGTTTCCCTGTATCTCCCAATGGTTCATTAGATCTGACGAATTATCAGTGAATAGGTTTGAGAGCTCAGGGAGCGTTTTAGTGGGCTTGTAATCTCCCGGAAATTCGCCATCGCCATTTTATCGCCAAAACGTTTTTTGCCCATTTTTGAAATTGCCAAGTTAGATTTTGACACCAATTTTCTGTGAATGATTATGAGGTATGAGGACCCAATGACAACTTTTAAGGAACTGATTTTAATATGAAAATTCACATGTGATGATATCAACAAAAATTATTCATATGATCTTTCTTCTATTCCAAAGACTATTAGGTATATCAGAGAGAAGGAGGTTCAGCCTGCTAGGACAGAATGGGGAGTGTGGCGTCACTATATACTCTTTTTATAATACCCCTGGCTTCATGAGTCTCCATAAATATCTTGAGGACCATCATTTAAAGTATTGGTCAAATTAATAAAAACATATTTTCACATAATACATTTCAAAGAAAAATAAGGATCCCAAGTGTTATAAAAAAAGAATATATTAATGACGTCACACTATCTGAGATACCTATCTATATGTATCTTGCTTTTGATTATTAATTCCCTTCATGGCCACCTTTTCTTTTTTTCTTTTTTCCTCTTCTTCCAGTGATGAATGCTTTGAAGGAAAATTACGATGATAATTGTTGGATGGTGCTGCCCAATGTGGTGTTGCCCTATACTACGGCATGATGTATTGAAGACACCCAGTGTTGATAGTTAGACTTACCAGTTTTATTCTGCCTCCTGATACAGGGAGGCTTCTTCTTATATACACATTAGTGATGGGATTGTCGGCTCTATTTGAGATTCGGTCTTAATGGCTCTTCTTATGCGGAGAGCCGGCTCTTTCGGCCTCCCAAACGGCCTCCCCATACACATTTTTTTACGTTATTAATTACATTAATAAATTAAACCTAATTTTACAACATTTTGTTTCATTATTGACATTTTTAAGCACTTATGATGTAATAAAAATGCTGCGATGAACAATGCTATAAATATAACTTTATTATAACCAATTAATAAATTATCACAACAATAGCAACATTACAAAAAAATTAATTAAAATTAATTAAAACAGTAAAAATAGCCTATTAAAGCAGACATAACAAAAAATGGCACCAGAATCCAAATATCAAAAAGGCCTACAGTGCTATTTAAATTAAAGAATAAAACTATTAAGGTTTTTAAAAAAGTATTAAACCAACAAAAATGCACCTAATACCTTATCACTAGGCCTACAGTGCTATAAAAGGATTTAAAAAAACATTTTTCCAGTGTTTCCCGCCACCATGGAGCATTGGCAAGGAGCAAGGTGAGGGAGGGAGAGAGGGGGAGGGGGGAGACTCTGTGTGTGGCACTTGCACTCAGCACAAGCGCAACGACAGGGCGGAGAGACAGCGAGATACTGAAGAGAAAAAAAAAACGGCTCCCAAATAAAATCCTTAAACGGCTCTTCTTGGAGCCGGTTCCTATCGTTTCCTTCAAAGAGGCGGTCTTAGAGCGGATCGTCGCGAACGGACCACATCACTAATACACATACAGATACATAATAATAATAACTAGATAAGTGCAGGGGTGGGCAAGGGGAGGTTGAGCCATATGTATTGACCAATAACTTATTGTATAGTGTCCTTCATATAATTATAGATGCGTGTACATATATGACACTAAGAGCAGAGGTCCAGGTGAGACCCAGAAGTCTCACCTAATAATTAGAGATGTAACCAGTTGAGGGATATTTTGGGGGTGTGAAAGGAGAGAATGTCTGAAGGTGCAATTGCGTTCAAAAGATCCTTGTTATCACTATTCTCTCTCCTCTCTTGAGGAATATTATTTCATGTTATTGAAGCAATCGACAATCTGACAAATAGAAGTCTTACTCCATAAAATTATTCGATCAGGGTGCGTATGTTGTGTTGTGTAAGCAAGGTTCGTCACCTAATAATCATAAAATATAGAAGAGAGGCAGAAAATAATTTATATTTCACAAAAATAAATACTATATGAATATATACAATGTTTCTAATAGCTGTTGAAACTATACATTTTTACAATAAATAGCTTATGCTAATTAATTTTACAGTAACATATAGTTTGGTCTTTGAAATATTAATGGACCATATACCAAATTATTGATGCTTAAATTGAATGAGATAGTAAGAATGCTTCGCATCCTTGTTCCTTGAATATCCTTACTTTCTTTCCAAAGGGAAGTCTTATACTATACAACATTTGAAAATCTGTTTAATGAGACAATAAATGGTTGGATTCCGGTGAGGAATCAAAAAATCAATATTTTGAAATCTTTTTTCAATACAAATTTTTTTATTACAGCCATAGTATTTTTAAAATGTAAGTTAGATCTTTTGGCAGTCTATATTGCATGAATTAATCAATTTCTTAAACGTTTTTCACTCTCTTGGCAAACATATATTACATATTTGATGGATATTTTAACGCTCTACTTAAAATCCTCCACAATACGGCAAATTCCTCGATAATATGGCATTTTCGCTTTACAATACAAACTGAACTAGAAATCAAGCGTAGCAGCTGTGACATCACAACAAAATAGTCAGCTGTCCCTCTCCCATTTGCCTACGTCGATTATCATTGCATCACCTTATTAATACTCTCCTTGAGAAACACCCCAAAAGAGACTCCACCGTTCCCTCAAAACTCCTCTATGTTTTGGTGTGTTCCTACTTACGTATGCCATGAATAATATTCATTTTTGTGAAATAATAAGCAAATTAGTTCTACGGATTAATTTACATATTTATTACAGATCATAGACAAACTTGAATTCCATCGCTGAATCATAATATGTTTAATATTTGTTTTCGGTAAGACGCGTTCTTTTACATGACAATAAATCTTTATAGACACTAAAAACTCGTTCTGCGTCACAATTTACAATTGGGGCATTTTTATAATACAATAGATTTTGGATTATTTACACCTACAGTTTCTCTTAAATAAAAATATCGACGTTTTTAGACAAAATTCTGTAATTTTTCCTTGTAGGCAGGGTTTTTTATGTCCAATATGCATCTTCGACTAGTGTTGAGAGCTAATCATGGGGGAAGCCTCTCTTCCAGCGCCTTGATGAGGGTGGTATCCCATCCATATTCATGGATGGAAGTTATTTCTTACACAAGGACTCCTTATTCACCAGATCTTTAAGTGTTATTAAGGATGTACCTTCATCATCCATCTCGTTGATGAATTTTTTATGGCAGAGAAGTGAATCCAGAATAACTCACTGCTTTTATCCACGTTACCTATCGCGTAATTACAGGCGAAGGTGGCAAGGGAACTTGGAGAGAATCAGTGAATTTTCGTTTTCTAGAGGCGGGGCGGAAAAAACAAAAATAGCTTCTTCATTTCTCCAACGAAGAGATTAGCTTCAGGGTTCTCATTGCGGCAAAACTCGGCCAGTCTGTGGAATCCATGAGGCCAAACATGTCACATGGATACTTTAGGGAAGGATTCTCAGTTCGCCGCCGTCCTTGACGCAATACGATGCCCCATCCGAATAAAAAAGCTTTAACTGACTAGCCTGGTAATCCGGCCCAAGGAAAGTGGTCAACATTCTTCCGAACCAAATGAAGACTTTTAAATGGTTCAAGGATCCAACATTTAATTAAGTCTATCAATAGGGTTTGGTTGGATTATACCATCCAATGATCCCATCAAACCAGCAGGCATAGGTCTGTCCTTGATGTCTCTTGTCTCATCCAATGAGATGTAAACATCTTTTCCTTGGACATTCTCTTTGATCTGGGACAGGATGTTGGAGCTCTGGGATTTCACTGGTTATTAATAGTAGGGCGGGATGGAGGCCTTTGTCCACAATATTTTTCCATGAACGGCAATGCGAAATTTGGATGATTCACGACTGACAGAGGGGATTTACCGATGATAAAAGTTTGGTCACATCATCTATGAAGGAGGACGAACTATCCAAACTAATTAATTAGCTCGGAATCTCTAAAGTTGATCCTGTGATTCTTATATCCATGTGTCGCTCCAAAGGATATAGCTTGACAAGGATTACACTAAATCTGCAGAGCCGACAGGTCAATTTTCTTAGTGCCATCATTATAACTCCAAAACGTCGGAGCCACCTTGGCTTCAACCCACGAGTTTGGGCGTTATTTTTAGGCAATATTTATCTAACGGAATAGTAATTTTAACTCTATGATCTTCGGACACAAATTCTTACTGTGGATTACATAGAACAGAAGCAAAAACAGAGATTCAAATATAAAATAAATACCTTCTGTTCGGGGGATTGGCCGACTTTGGCCTGTCATAAATGAAATAAATATTCCTCAAGACAGAGGAGAGAGAATAGTGATAACAGGAGCTTGAACTCAATTGCACCATTCAGACATTCTTCCTTTCACACGCCAAAATATCCCTCAACTTTACATCTTACTAAAATAGAATATAGTATTGGATGGTATCCAATAATAATGACCACGGTGTTTAAGCGTGCGATTATAAGCAGCAACGATAATAGAGCAGCGCATTAATAATACTTGCTTTAAAAAAGAATGCGAGTGAAAGGCGTGCGATGAAGGAACGTATTAATAAAAGTATACGATGTTAGCGTGCGATTAAGGCGCTCGCGAAAATAATACCTACGACTATATACTGTTCAACTACTATATATATATGTATATATATATCAATAAGAGAGAGAGAGAGAGAGAATTTTGTCTAATTTTGTAATTAAATTATTGCTTTGGTCTCTCTTTCAGTTGGAAAGACATCTTCAGTCAGTTCTATCATCTTTTCACATCATAACTCATGATTGACATTTTTTGGCTTCTCATAACAACGCATTTGATTAAGTTAGTACATATAATCACATCTTCATAGCGGTTGTCATGGAGGAAAAAAAATGTCTAATGAACGAGAGTGATCACAAAAACATGTTAAAAAGAGTGTAATCATGTGGCAATTAGAATGTCGGAAAAAATCAAGAAAAGTTAAATTGACTGTTTGAATAATTGAGGTTTTTTTACTCATTCATTTTTATGTGGTTT